>OZ004700.1:21979452-22583852 GCA_963924545.1 Pogonocherus hispidulus
TTTGATGGGCTATGGTGTTTCCCTATTAGATATATTTTGGGCTCTTAATATATTGAGAAGGTAATAAATAATTCTTTCCATGCAAAAAATGCATAGAAAAATGCTTTGAGGAAAAACGATGGAGGGGATAGGGAATGTTACACTGTTATGTATTATTATACTGTTATTATGTTATAATGCAGAATAATGGTCCAAAAAATAGATGATTTGGATTTTGGACATGGAATTTTCTTCCAGAAAAGATTCCCTTAGTAAGATACTTAAGGAAAACGGTTTTTATTGGTGAAAATGCCAAAATAAACGAAACATTTTAATGGAGAGACCTAATACTTTGCACAGACGTTATAAATATATAGGAGTTATTAAAAAAATTCACGAAGAGGTCGCAATATTGAGAAAATAATGAGAAAATTAAAAATATTATATTTTTTCATAAAGTTTCATCATACGATATCGGTACACCACTGATCGTTACATTTGTTAGAACATCTATGCAATTTTTGGTAGGCTTTCTCCCTTTCATCGCTGATCAAGAATCAGTCGCCAGACTGTAAAAGGAAACATTTACTTATTATTATTACCATAGGCGTTGTGGGTCTCCAACCAGAGTTCCACCCATGACAACTGTGACCTCTTCTCTCAATTTTGACGTCTAGACTCCCAACAACTACAACTCGAGTAGGCTCGAGCTCTGTTTCTGGTACTGTTCATTTTATGCTCGACGTGTTTTTACACAATGCCCTGTTAATATCAATTGAGACGTTCAAGTCACAAAGGAGAAACAATATATCTCGTCCGAGACAAAAGAACTGATTGCCGGGAAGTTTTCATTTGGAGCTGGCGTCGACAGAAGGTGAGTGTCACGGACACGAGTTTACGTTATTGTTCGCCAAGATAAAAAGGAAAAGAAAGGGACCGTTCTTTTTATCGGGAAAACAATTGCGAACGTTTTCGTAGTTCGTCGGAAACAGAGCAGCTCACAGCTCAATTCGTTTCATGTACCAGACTTTGATATAATAATCATTTTTTCGAAAATGCCGTAAAAAAGGGAATGGTGCCCAACTTCTCCAGTAACAAAATGTGATGCGCAAAATGGGTATAAACTTTAGGGTATCTTTGCAAGGGCAGATTTTAAAAATGATGAAAATGACAAGTTTCTCTATCAAGATGTACCTATAGTTTGGTAAAATTAAAGTAAAAATTTCGATTTCAAATGACTGATTAGTGATAAGTACAATGGTCACTTGAGTTTTCCATTAACATTTTCTTATAAAATATATTTCGAATATATAAAGTATGGTGCATAATTATTATAAATTAAAATATGTAGGTATATTTTCTGGCTTATGTTGCTGTGCTTGATGCCTAATCACGGGCGTTTCTCAGTTATTTACAGATTGCATCTTCAGTACACTTTAAGTATCTTGATATTTCAGTCGCCGAGCACAAAACGAGAAGCATTAGAGATGATATCTGTTATGAATGGAGGAACGAATACTATTTTAAGTACCACGACCACGGCAGAACAGCCCAGAATATCTGACCGTTCTGACATCGGCCGTGAAAGTTTACGAACTTTTGTATGTATTCCATAATGTTTCCATATACAGGGTGCGGCAGCATAACTTCCTTTTTTCAAAACTTAATAAAACCCACTATATGAATCAGAACATTTTTATTTGTTTTTTCATAGTGTAGGCGCATGCCTAAAATTTTGTTTTACATAGTTTTGAAGATCAAATCGGATAGGTGACGTCCCCCATTCATCATATATTAAGTAAACCGATTTCTGGCGTTTGTCATGACTCTTGCCAGCATAGCAGGCGTTATGTTGGCAATTTTTTCCTGGGTGTTGGTCTTCAAATCTTGTAGGGTCCTTGGACGGTTCACATAAACACGGGATTTCAAAAAACCCCATAGAAAAAAATCACAAGGGGCCAAATCGGGAGAGCGGCCCGGCCACTCCAAATCGCCCCTAATTGAAATGAGACGCTCTGGGAAATGTTCCCTCAAAACAGCCATCGATGCTCTTGAAGTGTGTGCCGTTGCACCGTCTTATTGGAACCAAATGTCCCCTGTCCAGCTCATCTAGCCGTGGAAAAAAAACCTCCTGTATCATGTTTACATACCGGTCCGAATTCACTGTCACTGCGAATTCATTTTCCTCAAAGAACCAAGGACCAATAATTCCAGCTGAGGAAATTGCATACCACACTGTGACTTTAGGTGAATGCAAAGGCCTTTGATGCAATTCTCGAGGATTGCTGTCAGCCCAGTAGCACATGTTTTGTTTGTTGACGGATCCACACAAATGAAAATGGGCTTCATCACTAAAAAAAACAATAGCGTCCACAGGAACGACTTCGAGAAGAACCTGACACGCATTCATCCGAGAATTAAAGTCACGCGCAGAATGTTCCTGCACAATCGCCATCTTGTAAGGATGGAAATGTAGGCCTCAACGGCAAAAGCACGCTCCTCACTGTTCCAACGCATGATGGCGACTGAACTGTGTCGGGACAAAACTTTATAGTTCCGCCTCTCGAACGAGACCACTAGCGCTCCGCTACGACATCAACCGACTGAATGGCACGCATTTTAAAAAAGGAAGTTATGCTGCCGCACCCTGTATAATACAACTCTTAGGCCCGCTTTCAATTGGAAGTTAAACTATGAGTTAAGTAACTCATAACTATGTGTTAACTGTAAGGTATATTTGAAAGTGTTTTTCAATAATAATATCTGCTTGAGTTAATAAACTACAAGTTTGCGAAAACATTTATTAAGTTGGTATGAGTTTTTCATGATTTTATAAAATTTTCGGGATTCTCTTGTGATTTTTATGTTTGTCATCTGTCATTTACAGAAAAGTGTTAAATTCAAAGCACCACGAATTCTATTCGAACAAGCTTCAATATTTTCTTAGTGCAAGTAAGTAGTAATAGATACGTTTTGATGTTTACTAAACATTAAACAATCAATTAATAAACTAAGTACTTGTCTGAAAAGAAAACTACAGAACTCAAAAAGTGGAATGGTATGGTGGAAACGAAAAGGAGCCAGTTTTAATCACAAATTGCAATTATTCACATAAATAAATATTAAAACTCGCCGCTTTGCGGCTCGTTTTCTAAACTTAGACGAGTGCGATAAAACTACGCCTTATGATACTTGTTTAATATACTAATATTTATTTGTTATTTGTATATACAAGAGAATGATGGACGAAGAATATATTTGAGGGGAACGCGAAATATTTGTTAAATATAACGTAAAATTCTATTTAGATTATTTGAGTTTAAGCAATTTATAATATTGTAAAAATTGATTACACGCGCAGGATTTGTACGTGGACATTTATAAAAAAATTTAATAATATAAAATGTACTACTTCTGCCACTACGTTTTTCTAATATATTTCCAAAACGTTTCATACCAAAACTATGAATTACAAATGGCTTAAAGCGCGCTCATGATTATTCAACGTTACAGGAATATTGCAAATCCCGTGGCTCTCCTGTTTCATATTCTATTAATGAATGCCTTAAAGGTTTAAGCTCGGATCGTATGATCCAGTTGTTTATTCATTGTATCGGAAATATAATAGTTCCTCATCATTTATTTATATAAAACGGGTTCGATTTAGGTAATATCAATATGTAATACAGTCATATTTTGACCTCAGGTACCTACCTACCTTCTGAAAATAACTTCATGAATATCAAATCCAGTATACTTTTATGAACATTATAGAACATGTTTAATAGTTCGTGTGTTACGTTGCTTAAACCCATGTATTTCTTCACCAGGTTGCAGTGCTTGAACAATATAGTTTATATGGCTTGACATTTCAAGCCTTCCTCTGCATCTTTCTCTTCTTCTTAAGAAATGTATAACATTAGAATATATGTAGACTTTTGTATAACTTATACATATGTATAAATCTAGTGACATTTGAATTCCATTGATAACCGGCAATATGTACTTAGCAAAATATTTATTTATATTATATTAGTAAAGGTTTTAAGAGCTTAAGGCAACCTGCCTAAAATATCTTCTGCTCAGTTTGAGTAAACATTTTGTTTCCTTCACAATTTTGTAACTACCCTATGTGGGGTTTTTTTCCTGTATCCTTTTTAAAATATCTTTGAATTCAAGAAAAACCATTATCACATTTATACTAAATTTCGTTGAAATCACATTTTTTGTATTTGTAAACAGTATTACGAATTTTTATTTCGTTACGATTTTAGAAAATTTCACACTATGTTTTCCATATGTTTTCTAAGAAACATATCATTACCGAAAGTATATTTCGAATTCAATGATAATAAAAGTTATTTTCATTTAAAATATTGCTAAAATTCATATAAAGTGGCATGCATTGTGGCATACAGTGGCAAGTGGCAAGTGCATAGAAACAAAATAAAAAATTAAACATTATTTGTGACAAAACATAAAACTCTGATGCCGCACTTCAAAAAGCTACAAGCAAATAAACCGTTTAAAAGTTTACAAAATCCCAATGATAAGCTTTGCATTTCAGCCACACTACCTAATATTTTGCGGGTACGGGAGTAGTTTTGCTGTAGCATAGGGAGTAAGTGCCTTTTTAATAAGTTATTTTCTCGCTGCGCTCGAAAGTCTCTCGGCGATTTTTATGTGGTACTAATTAGAGATGTTATCGGTGTCAGAAATTAGCATTTTAAGGAGGTCCGTTAAACACGTCGCTACGGTATTTAGCGCTCTTTATCATTATGTAAATTTTTATCTAAGCAACGGAATTAACAACTTTGTTACTCTTTCTTTCTCCGCTCCTGTTCGCCTCGCGACGACGGTTTCCCAATTAACTTTATCATTGTTATATGGATGGCCAGTAATTTATTTCGAACGCTGTTAAGACTAAAGCCTTACAAAGTGTAATTGGCTTGAAAGATGTCGAAGTATCTTTTTATGAACTCTTTTTATTTATTCGTTAAATAGGTGTTATCGAATTATTATTATCAAAAAATACATTCGTTGGAAAGTGCTAGCAACATTTTGAATCTCATCTCTAATCTCCAAAAATCACCAGACATATCACGGCACCCACATCATGACAATGCCGAAATAAAGGAATGAAGCTTCTTTTGGCAGTTTGTAGTCATCAAATTATAAAAATTCACAGATTTCGCAATTCTTACAACCATCGGAGTGCATTGAAAATGAATTAAGGAAATTTGGAACTATAGAACGTTTGCAAAAGTTACCTTCTAATTTGAGAATTTACCATTTGCGACTTACAGACTTTGCCACCTTGTATATCACATTCACATGAGAGCTCAGATTCTTACACTGGTATTCATAGTCGATCGCCGAGCGCGGCGCCGGGACAACCTCCCGCCGGTTTTTTTCCGGCGGATGGAGGGTTGGCGAATCGCCGAAATGTGTGTTTCATAAGTCAAGCGATGGAGAGTCGCTGGCGAGCCTGCTGGCCGCCCGGAGAACTATCAGCGGTTCTCCCATAGCCAACTAGGAATATATAGGAAATCGTAGTACTACGCATGTGTTCTTTGGCTGGAGATCGACTATGAAACGCAAAATTAACTATCGCGGAAACCGCCCGCCGGCGAAAGAATGTTCCAGGATAATAATCTGTCGTGGAAGTGGTACGCATACGGCGGGCGCTCCACTGTGAAACAGATATTTAAAATTTCGGCGTACCGCCGCTTGGCGAGCCGCTGGCGAACGACTATGAATACCAGTGTCAGACTTGCAATTTGCAATATACAAATACGAATGCCAAACTATGCGTCCACCCCGCTCGCTCTACTCGGTCCCCCCACTACCTAATCATGTCGGTGTGACATGCTCATTGCGTTACACTTTTCATCGAAACATACCTATATATGAGAACCTTCGCGATCCTATAAGCATTTTCAATGCTAATAAACATTGTATTTATTTATAACGACCTGCACTCTTGGGACTCTTTTTCTAAAAAATATATGTTACGCCATTGACTAACTTCTTTAAAATAATAGGATATTTCGATGTCCCACTCATTCTCTACAAGAAAGTATACTAACATTTTTTTCACAAAGCACACCGTTACGGAGTAAATCGATATTTTATTAAAACATATCATGTTTTCATAAAACATGACATGTCATGATCCTAACGAAATAATACATTAAAGTAAAATTACCGACATAATTTTATTTTAAGGTATTATTTTGTTTATCTAAACAAGGATTGCACTATTCATAATCCTGTATTTTAATATCAATATTTCAAAGAACTAATTTTTTTTTGTAAATTATTTTTTGTTATATAAAAAAGTTTTGACGTTTATGATTTTTTTCTTGTGTGTGTAGGATAAAAAATGTTGTGTGTATCATGGCGGGAAAGTGAAAGTTTTCCGGGCTGACAGAAAAAATGGACAGGCGAGGCGAAGCCGAGCCTGGCCACTTCTGGAAGCCCGGAAAACCTCTTTCCCGCCGTGGTGCACACAACATTTTTTATCCTACACAAGAAAAAAATCATAAACTTGAAAAATTTTTTATAACAATAAATAATTTATAAAAAAAAATTAGTTCTTTGAAATATTGATATTAAATACAGGATTATGAATAGTGCAATCAGCAAAGGCAATACCTTATTCACATAAACTCAATAACCGAGCTTGTTCTAAAACTGTTGTGGAAATTAAATCATGATATTCTTGATGATATGTCACTTCTGGAGGTTCTCTGACAAGTGAAGTTTCCATACAGTGTCTTCCATGCTTTCATCATTTTCAGAAGCTTGAAATGTCTCCGGGATACTTGTCTCGTCCATTGTTTAATAATTAATGGTAACAATAATGATGTGTTCACTTAAAATTACTTTATGATGCGAAATTAAATGACGCTACGATGACAGATAATGGAGGCGCCACCTATTGACAGAAAAGTTAAAAAAATTTCGCGCCTAGCCGTGAAAATGCCTACTGTCGCGCCGCTAAAGGCTCACGAAAATAAGATTTTCTGACAGTGTAGGATAAAAAGTACTATTCAACTTCAATACTCTGTATCTCGGACGCGATACAGATTTGGATATAAGTTTATATAGCAAAGTTCCATTATTTTTATTGGAACTAAAGCTTATATAGCAAAGTCCTATTGTTTTTACTGGATCTACATGATCCCGAATTTTTTCAGCATAAAACTGGGACACCCTGTGTAAGTCACTTTCGACAACAAAAGTATTTCTCTAATTTTATAAATTTGACCCTTTGAGGAGTTAGTGTATTAGCTATAACTTTAATGAGAGTCATGCCGCGAAATATAAGCAAATTTAAACATGAATGTCTTAATTCCGCTGCAGAGAAAGTGGAATTTTTTCTGGGTATAAATTGATCACGCAGATACAAATTGTGGAGAACAATAATTGTATACACCAGTAGGCAGAGAAAGCGGCAGTTACGGGATGATTTATCTTGTAGGAACTCCATAAGTTCAACACCAACAATTCCCAATATAATTTTAGTACACAGTAAATACTAACTAACGATGTATAAAACAGCATGTAAATATTTATATTTAATAATAAAAGGCTTAAAGTGAGATCATATCGTTCGAGCAGAGAAAATGATTTACGATCCTAGCCGTTGCACCATAAAGTAATCCGATTAAATGGCGAGAATACCATAAAACAAACATACCATGAGTTCGTCGACTATCCCGTGTAATAGAATGGAAATGGTAGCCTTAAATCATGTACAACATCGAGATTATATCTTCTAGATCGCTCCCGCTGATCGGAGGTTATCTTAGGAGACCGTAACGCTGCGTAAACGTCGACGACGAGAATAGATATAACTCACATGTTGGTACTTACGGCAAATTACCGCGTATCTTCTTATTATCCATGCACGGAGTGTATCTAGATTAGGATTAAATTGCTATTATTAGCCTTGATTTACGCGTCCGGTTAGCGTTAATAAATTACGCTGTTTTTAAAGCACCTGTATTTATAAAGTAACTAGCGAATTAACTCTTTCAATTTGTGGCAGTAGTAGTAAAAAAGAGGCTCGGAACGGATCGTTGCGGTGGATGGCAAATTTGAAATTAATAAATTACATTGTTTTT
Organism: Pogonocherus hispidulus; assembly: GCA_963924545.1. Lineage (NCBI taxonomy): Eukaryota > Metazoa > Arthropoda > Insecta > Coleoptera > Cerambycidae > Pogonocherus > Pogonocherus hispidulus. The sequence continues at coordinate 21,987,564 of OZ004700.1, forward strand.
AAAGCACCTGCATTTATAAAATAACTAACGAATTATCTCTTTCAATTGTCTATAATCGGGCCGGTGGCTCAAGGCTTAGCGTCTCGATCGCTCAACCCAGAGGTCGTGGGTTCTAATTCCTATTCCACCAACAATTTTTAATTAAATTGTTTACTCGTAGATCAAGGCTTATTCGCAGGGATGGCTTGGCAACTATCCTGGCGAGGGCCTAGGATAGGAAGAATGTGTCCCTCATGGGTCACATCTGGGGCCAATTTTGTTCTTACTTTTTATCAACGATATAAAAACAGTAATTAAAAGTAGTAATGTTTTACTTTTTGCAGACGATCTCAAACTTTTTAATTCTGTATCATCTCTTAGCGATTGTCACTTAATACAAAATGATTTAACTAATATATTACATGGTGTAGTCAAAATTTTCTTGATCTAAATGCAAGGTCATAACTTTTTCCAGGAAGAAAAATATAATAACCCACACTTATATTATCAATAATAGTAATTTGGAGAGAGTCTCAACAATAAAGGACCTGGGAATTTTATTCGATGACAAAATAAGTTTTATACAGCACATAAATTATGTTGCCAGCGAGGCTTTTAGAACTTGTGGGTTTGTGTTAAGACAATGCCAGGAATTTTCATATGTACCAGCAATAATATATTTATTTAACATGCTCTGTCGTAGCATGCTCGAATATGGTAGTGTTATATGGTCTCCTACTTATCAATGTCATATACAGGGTGTCCACCTAGTGCGCGTAAGTCCAATATCTGGGTTAATAAAAGAGATAACTTAATTTTTTTTTCTACAGGGTTGTCTAATATCCCGAGCTGCACAAAATGAAAATATATTTACATATTCAGGGTGTTCAGTTTTTCCTGGACAGGTACCAACTTCGTTTTTCTAAATGGAAATATATATTTTTTATTGCTTTTTCGAACTAAACCCTTGATTTTAGTAGGACTTTCATCAGCCTTCCCTATACCTAACTTAAACTGTTTTTGAAATATTGACGGGTGAATATTGACATTTTTGCAACTTTGACACCCTGTAAAATCTAAACGGTTTGAGATCAAGCAAAACGGTTTGCACATTCCTATCTTAACTTTTCATAAGCTATCGTTTGATACTAATTTCAAATTTATACAGGAATAAAAAATTTTCAAAATTTTCAGAAAATTTTAAATTTTTGGATAATTCTGAAATTAGTACCAAACGATAGCTTATGAAAAGTTAAGATAGGAATGTGCAAACCGTTTTGCTTGATCTCAAACCGCTTAGATTTTACAGGGTGTCAAAGTTGCAAAAATGTCAATATTCACCCGTCAATATTTCAAAAACAGTTTAAGTTAGGTATAGGGAAGGCTGATGAAAGTCCTACTAAAATCAAGGGTTTAGTTCGAAAAAGCAATAAAAAATATATATTTCCATTTAGAAAAACGAAGTTGGTACCTGTCCAGGAAAAACTGAACACCCTGAATATGTAAATATATTTTCATTTTGTGCAGCTCGGGATATTAGACAACCCTGTAGAAAAAAAAATTAAGTTATCTCTTTTATTAACCCAGATATTGGACTTACGCGCACTAGGTGGACACCCTGTAGATACATTAAAAAAGGTACAAAAAAGGTTCGTCAGGTTTTTGATGTTTAAACTAAATATTAACCCTGATGATATATCATATACACAGAGATTGGATATGTTTGGGATTGTCTCGCTGGAAATGCGTAGAGTAAATGCATGTATAAATTATTTAACAACCTGGTAGCCTGTCCTTATTTGTTGAGTTTGTTTTCTTTAAATGTTCCTTCTTATACTATCAGACATCCAGCTCTAATTTCAGTTCCATTTAACAGAACAGTTTACGGTCAACACAGTCTATTAACCAGGCTAACTAAACACTTAAATGAATGTAATGAAATTGACATTTTTAATTAATCTCTACATAAATTTAAAATATTCCTAAAAACGCAGGCAAATAATTTACGTATATGAACTTAAGTTATCTTCTCCCATCTTAAACTTTTTACATGTTCTAATTCGGTTTTTTCTTGTTTTAATGTATATACTTTACAGAATTATACTGTGGTTTTGTTGTCTCATTTTATTGTGGTTTGTAACTATTTAATTTCAATTTAAAATTACTGTATGTATCTATTACATTTCTTACTTCTTGTATCAACTTTTCATTTTACTTGCCTTACTCGACATTACAATTACTAATGTTTTGTTCTTATGGTATCACTAAGAAATTTCGCATACAGCTAAATTATCAGTTTTATTTTCTCTTTGTTCATGTCTACAATTTAAATTCATATATTTTTTGTTGTTTTTTGTTTTTTTTTTCGTTTTTGTTTTTATATGCTATATGAACAATATGCGTTTTATGTTGTTCTATGTCTATAGTGTAAATACTTTTCTGTAAGCTTTGTAGGTACGATTTGGGTGTTTACCTGTACTGTACTTTATTTGAAATAAATAAATAAATAAAATAAATGTCAACTTGGTGTTAATGTGAGAGATTAAAATCAGTTGATGTTTGACTGTCCCCCTAACTAATGAGGTGTTGGGATTTGCCGAGTAGTCCAAGGAAAATGATACACACTTTCACCCAAAACAATACCTATATTAATTCTTTACAATAACCCTTGAACACAACTTGAAACTTTTAACCAATAACACAACAACGTTACTAAAATAATAGTTATATCAACGACTAGGTTCGTACAATACACCTATACTTTTATATATGACTCGAGTGCGAATCCTAACAATAGTTTTTCTGTCTAACTCGGTACGCCGTGGTTTTTAGAGACCCGGCCGCTTTTTGCTGGCTTTCTTACATTCCTGCCTCAGCCAGGCGCTGGATACAAGTTGTTCCTAACAGAGGTTTTCCAGGTTTCCCTCATTCCAGCACTGAATGGTGGTTAGGGCCTACCAACGTAAGTCGTTCCTGAGGCGCAAATGCGGCCCGCGAAATAATAATATGCCGCCCCCTCTCCCACACAAGTCTCAGACTTTCGGGCTAATCCTTGTGATTAGAATGAGGGGTAGAGATATTATAATTAGTTCAGAGGTAGTAAAAAAGAGGCTCGGAACGGATTCTTGAGGTGGATGGCAAATCTTGTATGTATATCTGGTGTGTATTTCATAGTTTTAATGAAATCGCATAATTTAAAGAATATTTTTCTGTTGCAAATTCGAAATACAAATTTCTTGAGTCTATATTTTAATACACTACACACAATGAGAAACAAAGTTGATATCTTTTATGATGATAAGACAGAAAAGAAACAAATCCAGAACTGTCATCTTATGATTCTACTCATAACTGTAGGTATCAACAATCCTAACAAAAAAATTGTAGAGAATCTTCTTGGACAAAAAATACATATATTTACAATTGTATATGTTTAATTAATTGAGTGTATTACTCAATATTTGATATAATATATCAGTGGCGTAGGAGTCAGGGGTTTTGCAAATTCTTACTTGTTAGCTATTAGTTTTATAATAGCCCTGTTCCTGCAGAAATCATAAACTAGTCAGATTCAATGAAATTATTTCAAACAAGTCAGCAAATTGTTTTCAACCAATCACAGTATTTCTGACTAGTTGGTGATTTCTGCAGGAATAGGCCTTATATTTAAATATATTTTCTGCACTGGAAGTGTATCTGCAGTTCTTTTAACCAGCGTCTGTACAGTCTATTTATGTTTATGATACATGTTCCTTCAAAAGTCTTTTTTTCTCAAAGATAGTATTAGTAAAAGTAGGCAGTCCAGTCTTTTTAATATGTTAAGTTCAATCCCATAACAACGAGGTGCCAAACATGTCCTTCGTAACGTAATCTAAATTACCTTTTGCCTTGAATAAGGCTGCCCACCCCCCCCGCATAATACTACATAAAGCTCATTTGATGAAGGACGATAATGGTACTAAGCAACGATTAATAACAATAGTATATTATGTTACTAGGAGTAGAAGGCGAACATTATTTTGTTAAGACCAAAAGCTTATACAGCCGATGCGTTAGCCAAGGCTGTGCAAACTGGGCGAAATACATAAAGAGCTTTAACTCCGAGTGACATAGTATTTTTTCTTCAAGTGTCAAAATTAAAACTGTATTTCTTCAGACATTTATGCTTGTATAAAAAGCGATCTGACGTGACGTTTAATTTTAAATCTTGAAGGGGGGTTGGAACCTTTGGAGTGAGGATATCACTGGCGTAGTTTTCCACATAACACCAAAACACTATACTGCACTCGACGCGCGTTTCAAACTGACAGTTCTGAGAAATTATGGCTACATGACTCTTTTTTAATCCGTTGTTACGGTTACAATTTAACTTTTTTGTACTAGTAAAAAAATGAGAATATTTCTTAAAACAATAGGCCTTTTCTATAAATACATCTTACATAATATAGTCTAAGTATTATATGCTTGAAGAAAAAAGTGTATTATTAGCACAGAGTGTACGCGTATATGAACAGAGTATACGCGTATATCTGAAACCTGTACTGAGGGTCAGCAGCTGTATGTACTTGTATATACTACTTTCACGTGAATATCGTGCGCGTACTTATTGCTCACCTTCCACTAAATGAACTTTAGACATATTTTTCACTGCGGCATAGATTACATATTAATTTCAATACATAATAGTATTCTTGGAATATTATTAAATTTTAAAATTTAATATATATGGCATGCAATTAATAATTATTTTAATATGGAAAAGTAATATTTTCTTGGCTGTGTTCTACACCACTCTTACAACTTCGTACAGCACTACGACTTTAACTTCGTACCAATTGTCTTAAATAAATTGTTCGAATCCAACATTTTTTAACAAAAGTTTTTCAATAAAGCAAAGTAATGCTAGGTACTTACAAACTAGTGCGAAGACTACATAAATTTTATGCCCCACTCCCCCGTACAATTCTAGTTTAGGAATAGTTTATAGCTGAAATTTCCTGCCAATTTGCCTGAACAAGTAAAATCGACTGACTATTTGTTAACAGAAGGTTCGCCTGTTTCAGCAATATCTTTCGTACACTTTCTAACTAAACTAACATTCTTTCTATAAGGGAAAATAACTCCAATAGTTACGATCTGATGCCATAAATAAAGTAAATTTTTCATGCTGGGGCGGCGTGAGTGTGATTGGGTCAGGATCTCAAAGCGATTCTAGAGGATCGTTCATATTTTGTAGCGTGGAAGAAGTGTTTGTTTTCATCTAAGTGAGCTAGGTAAAATAAGTCGGTAGATAATGTGAAAATACTTTTGAAAATCTGACACTTCCACATTTGAGACAATCAGGGGTATCAAATTTAGATCGTTGCCATGCCAACGAAAACATTTTACGTGTTTTTTTCCATTACAAAAGCAAAATTATAGTCATTATTTTTTGACGTTTAAGAGATTACTTTAAAAGAGACATTATATTCAGTGGGGGTTTTACTGTAGGTTCATTTTACAGTGCACTCCCTTAAAAATTATATTAACTATAACGATAATAATCTATTTGTAGTGGCGAGATACAGTGAAATACACTGCAGTGCCCTCTTTGGGTCTTTGCTACTACCCGTCTGACAATTATTGTCTAATTGACAGACAGATAACGATCTGCAGACAAGCAGATGCCATTACAGCGACCTCTATTGTCTTTGAGGAAGACAATCCTACTTAATTATTGGAAGTAGATGCTGAAAACAACTACTCCACGGCCAATATGCCCCGACTGGCGTTGCATTACATCAACATCTCCATGGATGTCGCCACATCCTTCATCAAGACCAAATACCAGACAATGACCGGTTTCGATCTTGTTATGATCTCATCAGATTGCACCTATGGCAATCTGATGAGATCATAACAAGATCGAAACCGGTCATTGTCTGGTATTTGGTCTTGATGAAGGATGTGGCGACATCCATGGAGATGTTGATGTAATGCAACGCCAGTCGGGGCATATTGTCCGTGGAGTAGTTGTTTTCAGCATCTCCTTCCGATAATAATCTATTATTTCAAAACAAATATTAATACTTAATTTAATAAGTTAAAACTTAACATCCTCTCAGCCTTTAGAACAAAATTAAACTGAAAAGTGAATTAACGGTTATATACAGCAGGGTAGATTTTCGTGAAGCAGCAAGTTGCTTAGCAATTTTGCAATTATTTATAGATCGAAACCTCACGGACTGTTTTAGAGAAACTGTTTTATTATTAAAATTAATTTGTACCATACCGACGACAAGTATTAAAAGTGAACGCTGTTTTTCAACGCTTAAAAGAATTAAAACCTTTTGAGTTTTAATCATCTCCAGATGATGCCAACTTGGTTGGCGAAACGCGCGTCGAGTGCAGTATAATATTTTGGTGTTGTGTGGAAAACTATGTCAACGTTAAAACCTTTTTGAGAAATACCTTTTGAGAAACCTTTTTTATCTTAGAAGCTATCCTTATCTAAGAGCGTGTACCTATAATTTTTTTAAATTTAAATATTATTTTAAATAATTTTTGTCGAGATTTCTGGCAGTTTCATAAAGGGGATATTTGTCTAACGAAATCTATTTCTTTAAGCAAATATTTTTGCTCTGGTAATTTCCAATTTATAATTTTAGGGTGTTGGACCTTGAAAAATGCAAAACTTTCACCTGTGGTGCATTTATTTTTATGCGCACCCCCATACTCAAATGTCACCAGCCGCCACTGATTATAATATATAGAAACTTACTATCAAAATCATGTGTTGAATTATGATATTTCTAACTAATATCTATCTAATATAATTATAATCACAATTGAAACGTGAAAACACCACCAGTTTTTTTTAAGCTTAGAGATATATGAGTCAAACTCTCAAAATCCGATAAATAAATTATGATATTAACCTCCTTCGTGTGTTAGTTTCATATTTTTATGAGAAAAAAATAATATGACATTGAAATTCTAAATACATATATTTTTCCTTTATGTGAAATGTTCTTATCCCAAAGTGCACAATATTAATTGTAGGAAATTTTACACTTGGGATATTATATGTTTTTTATATATTAAATGATAATTTTTAGGATTTTCGGCACCTCGAAAAAATTTCCGTCAATAATTTGCACTTTATGCACTTTTGCACTTTATGATATTGTGATTGAAAATTTGCACTTTTTGCAAATTTTTGCACTTTATGATATTGTGAGTGAAAATTTGTGAACCTTTTTCGAGGACTGGATAAAAATTCTCGCTTATTATTATTAAGATTTCACGGCGGTATTCGATGAATGAGAATGAGGTGGATCTTCTGATCTATTCTAAAGTGATCCATTATTAATTGCAGACGTTTCACCATTATTAACACATGATATCTTCAGTACTTCTCAAAAGAACTGCCTATAGATGATGACGTATTAGTTTGTCAAGAATAAGAACAGCTGCGATATAGTGGAAAAAGCTACATCTATTAAGCCACAGAAAGATTAAAAGAAACGCACTGAAAGTTTCAAATTTGTTATAATTTTTGGCAAGTTGTAGAGTAAAAAATTTTTCATCTTTCCTTCACGAAATTCGTTTATCATATTTGTGTTTATCATTGCCAATATTTATTTTTATATGAAAACTATGTAAAATGGTATGTCGCTTCAATTTTGTTTACTTTATTTTTAAACACCAGGTCTTTTCATTGTCGCTAATATTATGTTGTGTTATAGCCAAGAGTCTCGCTTAAAATTATTTAGAAGAAAGTGGTGTAGCGCCAATTGACTCAAATAATCTCATCAATTGCAAATCAGCCAATGCTCTTTTAATTTTACGCGAACGAGAAAATTAACATAATTATTATTAGTGTTCGATACATTTCTAACGTTACAGATACACAGATATTCTTTCCAAATGTGTTCGCCACACAACTGGATCCTTCATTTTCGAATCAACTGTAAACTGAATAGTATTCATGCAATATGGGTGAGTAATTGATATTTTTACAGTATAAGAGTACCCCTGCTTATTTTCGGAAGAATGTTGATGTATCTTACTTTTAATTTTACGCGAACGAGAAAATTAACATAATCCATATATATTAAAACGCGTCGATTTTGTCTCCCTCTAAATTCCGTTGCCGAATCCGCAAAGTTTCAAAGCTATCTCCTCCGTGGGGCAATCTCGGAACGATCTCCGCGGGCCACCGGAGGACGCCCCCGGCCTTTCTCCAATGCGTAGGGGTATTTTCGTCCCGTTTCCTACGCGTTTTTTCAATTTAAACGCCTTTTCAAAAAACCTCTGCAAAATTTTCGTCGATAGCCGTTTGGCGAGAGAGATGCGGCTAGCACCGGCGTTTGTCCTCGCGCCTAATGGTCCCGTCACGCCCGCCGAAATACCGACTTTTCGCGGGTTACCCTAGACCCGTTTTCTAATTTTACGGCCTCGAGACCCGCTTCACACGAAAGTTCCGTCCTTTCTCTAATCCTTTGAGATTTTCTCGAGACCGTACGTCCACTCCTTTTACGTCTATTTCGTCTTCGAAAATCTCGAGTCGCGTCCGTCTCAACTTCTATCTCATTTTATATGCCCATGTGAGATTACACTAACGAGACAAGCACCTCCCACGAAAACTGTCAAATTAATTAAACTTCAGATAGGTTATTTTCCTACAAGAAATATTGCTAACGGAATGAATAGTACTGACTGCCAAACATTTCTGATTACCAAAATACTGAAGCGAAATGCTTTTCCAATGAGAAAATTGGTAAAAATTATTTTTTCAGGTTGACACGTACAGTTTACATACTTAAACGTCTCACGGTAAATATTTGACAACAGGCGTGGTAGCGCAACGGGAAAGTAGTAGGATTCAAAACTTTATAATGCTGATTTCGCGAGTTCGAGTCTCGCTGCAGGCAAAATTTTTTTTTTTTACTTTTTAATTCCAATTATTTATTAGTATTAGGATTTAGTTATTCTGTTTCATTATCCATAGCTTTTATTCTTTTTGCACGTAAAGTTTGGAATTAATTCGTTCATTTTGGCAGTCTGTTAAATTCTTGATTTTAGCTTACAAAAGTAAATATCTACAATATTTTTGGTCCCATTGATAAAATTGACAATAATGTTTACTTAAAAATAAATTCTACTTTCAGTACTTGAAAAATTATGATGTTTTACCATCAAGAATAGAGTACCCTTACAATTCATCAAAATATTAAGAAAAATCGTTTAGTATAATTACATCATCACAAAATTTCTTTAATATGTATTTTCTTTAAAATAATATTATTTTAGATGCATTTGTCACCCGAAGCGTGACCCCTGGCCGCAGGCCTGGACCCGCGGTAGGGCTAGAATGGGAAATCGCTATCGCGATTTTCTCCCATTTCTAGTTATTATTAGTGTTCGATACATTTCTAACGTTACAGATACACAGATATTCTTTCCAAATGTGTTGCCCCACAACTGCTTCCTTCATTTTCGAATCAGCTGTAAACTGAATATCATTCATGCAATATGGGTAAGTAATTGATATTTTTACAGTATAAGAGTACCCCTGCTTATTTTCGGAAGAATGTTGATGTATCTTACTCTATAAATTCGTAAAACATTCGGTGTAGTACAAATTGCAGCGATGCGTGAATTTCCAAAAGGTCGCAGTCATTTATTTACACCGAGGTAATGGTAATATGTAATAACACATTGTTTATGTTCACGATTTCGACAGGCGTATGGATTTATGGAGGACATCATCAGTCGCTTACAGTTTGCGTTATTACCGAGTAATGAGGCTAAGCTCAAAACCGATATATCTGCTGGCCTGCGAAATCCAACACACTTGACCCTTATCTTTATCCCGGTCTGGCCCTCCAGTCATATAATTGGCATTTGCATTCTAACCAACGTCTTCCTCGAACAGGTGAAGTGGATGAGATTAAATTCCACCGAGTTTTTAGTTGCTCATGTATGTATGGGAATTTACACAAAAAATAAATTAATAAAGGAGCGTAAATGGCGAAATAGGAAATATATTTGTTCGTTGTCATTTATGTCAACACTGGCACGTTTTGTAAGATAATTATTCAATGGTTAAACAAATAATACATATACTAAACAATATGTTTTTTGAAACGAAATTTATTTATGAAAAATTATATGTCCTAGTAATGCCCACCTCATTAGCATACATAATCACGATGACAAGTGTGCAAATATTTTCAACATTCCTAGTTTCATTTCATAACCTAGTCGAGCTGACACTAATGTATCATTTTGGTATAAAATCAGAATGTGTCAGTTATTCCTGCCGGTCTCTACAATAAAGCGTACCTACATCTGAAATGAAAATTTTTAATATGCGCAACTCAATGGATTTACTAGGAAAATTCGGTATTATTTGCCCACTTTAATATGTTCACTTCGATATGGGACAAAAATTAAAAAAAGACTCGTCTTTTTTCATCAAAAATACTATATATCAAAAGACTTCAATTCTACTCCGTTGCGCCCTTTCATCCTCAGTGTTCCCGGTAAAGTCCTAAAACCCAACACTATGCAAACACGCGAAACAATAGTAAAAATTTTACTTTGAAAAGCATTAATACTTCCAATCAAACAAAACTTCTGATTGCTCCATGGTACATTTATTGTCATATTTTATTGTCACAATTAAAACTATTCATATTCTTGAAAGGGGTTGGAACCTTTGGTGTGAAGATAATACTAACGTAGTTTTTCACATAACACCAAAACACTATACCTACTGCACTCTGTGCTGTGTTGAGTGCAGTATAGTGTTTTGGTGTTATGTGGAAAACTACGTCAGTGTTACTATTCATATGTTACGGAGGATACTCCGTATTATATTAAACTATCAAATTTGACATAACCTCAATTTAGAGCTCCTTAAATTTCTTGAAAAGCACATCGCTTACTTCTTTGGTACAATTAGTCATTTACTAAGTACAAAAGTACAAACCTCTACAAAAGTTGGTGATTGACCCAGGGAGGTGTCAACCAAAGCAGATACTCTCAAGATGTGTTCAACGTTTAAATTCCCGTTAACTATTTATTTTTTAAACGTTCATAGTCTAGCAGTATTTCCAAAAAAGTTTAAGTACTTAGACTTGTGTGTTTATCGTTTCCAAATACATTTTTTAGTTTTCTAGTATAACTTTATTTATTATATATTTTAGCTTGGATATATTCTAGGGTAAGTTTACATTTTATCTTAGAATTTGAAGATCTGAGAGCGTGTACCTATATTTTTTTGATATTTAATTATTAAATACATATTTAAATATTATTTTAAATCATTTTTGTCGAGATTTCTGTCAGTCGCATCAAAAAAGGGGATATTTGTCTAACGAAATCTATTTCTTTAAGCATATATTTTTACTCTGCGAATTTCCAATTTATAATTTTAGGGTATTTAACCTTAGAAAATGCAAAATTTTTGCTTGCGGCGCATTTTTTTATTTGTACACCCTCATCCCAATTGGCACCAGCCACCACTGCTCGGTAGCGCAGTAGGCTAGAACATGTTATGGCAATGTTTCTGGGTTACATTGCCTATTATGGTTTGGATTAGTTCCTTAGCTCCGACACTGGCAATGTCGGTGGTTATGGACTGCTTGTCTGCGTTTTTTCAATATGTAATCCCCCTCCCTAATAGCCTGTAACGAAAAAAACAACATGAACTTTTTTCGAATAGGGTTAAATATTGCACAAAACCATACTTATTAGAGAAAAACTACGTACAACTACGTACTAACGTACAATAATTTAAGAAAAACTTTTGTCCATAGATGACAGTATAAGGAAGAAGTAAAAAGTCCCTCGCTAAAAGGCCAGTTGACCGGCGGCCCTTATGCACAATACCGTCCCAATAATCGCGAGATCCATCGCAGCGATCCATGACTCGCATACGGGCCGATGCGACCACGTTCGGAATCCCATCGTGGAACGGCGAACGTATCTCGCCGGCCGAAACAAAAACGAAACAAACCAAACTGTATTCTTCTGACACGGTTTTATCTTTGTTTGTTATGAAAGTTGCACGAAACGCCAATCAAGATACCCGATACCGCTGCCGCGGTCATGTTGTTTATGTTTATGGAAAATGTTTCCGATGCTGACGTTTCTATATTCATTCTGACCTCGCCGAGGAAAAAGGTTTTCTGACTGGCCAAACACTGTATGCAAAGCATCATGTGCTTTCATTAGTGCTTCATTATTGCAAGAGTAAAACAATAGGTACAATTTCTCTTTTACTTCTTTGCACTTACCTGTAATATGCAACATATCATGTAATTCAATCATTGTACCTACCTGCCCCTAAATTTTCATCATAAGAACTCACGCAAAAAATTTAGTTCTAATTTAATATACTTTTAATAGGATACTTTTAATTGAATGTATATGACAGAGACGTAGGATATTTGTCAAAATAAAAAAAATATTAGATGAATGTGTACAATATGTCAAATATTTTTTTGGACACCACATCACCTCGGATGGAGTCATTGTTTAAAAATTGACGTTTTAAGATTTATATTTCAATTCAGGTATATCTGGACGCTTGTGCAGACCAATAGAACTTTTTAATCTTTACTGCTTTTACTGCTTTGCTGCTAATTTCAGGCCGCCATCTTGCCGATATCAACCTACTGCGCATGTTTTTTTCTATCGGCATTCACGATCAGTTACGTCATTGTTTTTTTCTATACATTCTTATTTGACTGATCATATACAAGATCAGTCAAATAAGAATCAGCTTTTGATTCACCCTGTATACTAAATATTTGAATTTGCCGCCAAACTGCAGCAGCAGAGACCTCTTGCGCCCATGGCAGCAGCTCTTGCTTTTGCTGCGTGTGAATTTACCCGATAATTTCTCAGATATTTGAATTTGCCGCCAGACTGCCGCCTCTTAGTAGATGACGAACCTACGTCACACACTCTCCGTGGCTCCGTGATCTAGCTCAAAGGCAACTGGCCATTCAGCTCGCTGTGACGTCACTTCCGTTGGGGATCTGTCCTACCTTATCTACTTGCCATCTACATTCTGGTACTCAAGTAATCTTACTAAATAACTTATTTATAGTCAATACTTGAATTTTGAGTAATCTCAATCAAGTGTTAGTTTGTGTTAACTGTGAATACGAGCCACCCAACTAAGATTTTGTTTATACTTTTTTTTCCCACAGTGTTCAAAAAGCACAGTTGCAGATTACCTTCATTCAAGGAAACATTTCTTTCAGTGTATATTACCCACCTTAGACACCTCCTTCGGGACCCCGGGGCTCGGTCGCGACTTCTCCGTATCAGCTAGGTGTTGGCGTAGTCCCAGGCAGTTAATAATCTCGAACAGCAAACAGTGTGTGTGTAACAAATGCGCCTCATTATGCCGTCGGCGGGCCCCGAGTCGCCGTAATGGCGTATCGATGCGCGCCCTATTAACGCGGACTTGCCGTAATTACGGCCGTCCATCAGCAAACGCAGACTACTAAGATTGCAACGCCGAATTCGCGGAAATTGGGTCAGGGCAGGACTGCAGAAGAGTCACCGGACCAATTAAAGACTTGCAAGACTTTTGTTGTCCCAGCGGGGGTTGACGTGACAAACGTATTTCTATCAATAACGTAGAACCAAAGTTTACAGAATATAACTATATCAGTTACTCTACTCTCCGTCGGAACTTTTATCTTTCGACACCGCAAGCGTGCCGCCACTATCTGCATTCTATAGCAAAACCTCCTCGATAGGAGGGACGTTACAAACGTAGTTTGGTGCAGCATTTTTCCTGCTTCAGGACATTAGAAAGCTTTCATTAAAACGAACGTTGGCCTATGCGCGTAGCAATGGTCTTTTCCATTAGCTCTCAACAAGTGTCAGGCACAAAAGGTCGAAGGGCCTGAGTGCTGCGGGTAACCGCGCCGCTTTCCAATAACAACAACGTATACAGTTTAGATAGATAGGTAGTTGACCATGTTCAAAAATACATCATGCTAATTATTTCTATTTAAATTGTGCCTACATAAAAGATGAACCACTTTTGGAAACTGGTATCTATATAGATCTACAAGTAATGAAAAAATAAGATTGGCAACAAAATTTTTATTGAAATATTAGAAAAAAAAAACGCAAAAAGATACATTAACTAAAATAACAAATAATATTCATAATCACTAGTATTTACCAAAATCACAAATGCTGTAAAATAAATACGGGTTATGATGTAAAAATTAATAAAATAGCCTAAAGGAAAGTCTCTACCTACATATATGACTATTATATTTACCAAATGATTTTTCAGTGTGTTTTCAATATTTTCATGGCAAACTAATTCCTCAATTTTATTAATAAAAATATCTTCTAATTTCTACGACAAATTCCACTATAAAGGGTACAACTAATCCGTCTAAGGTTGTGCTATAAAGGATTTAAGATCATCACGCTTGGTTTGTCTATTTGCTAAAACTGCTACAAATTTCACAGGAATGTTTTAAAAGACATTTTCTTTTCACAGGCATTTTTACAAAAAATTAAATAAAAATAAAACATCAATAAAAACAAAGAATCACTTGTTTTGCTCACTCTATATCAATCTCAGACAATACGTTACAGGTGGAGCGTGAGCCGCTGTGTAAATGTCTGGGTGCGTAGACACCTGAGACGGTTGAGGAGGGAGGAATGGGTAGCTCGGCACGTGGTCGAGAGGGGTAACATATTAATTCTGTAAACTTTGGTAGAACTAACAGATTTTCTTTTATTTTTATCTATGCTAACAGAGCATACTAACAACGGCCATAAGTAAATCATATGACATTCTTTTATTTTAAAATTGCAAATAGGTTTGTTATGTGTCGAGTGCCATTCATCAATATTCAATTTCGGATGTAACTTGAAAAATATTTTCTGCTGCAGCTTAAATATTATTTCAAAGTTTACACAATTCTAACTGACCCATTATGACAGCCATTACATTATACCATCGTAAAGTGTTCCTGGGCGCACACTCGTCCCACCAAATAATAAAGCCGCTCCCTTTCCCACACAAGTCTTTGGCTCTCGGGCTCATCATTACGATTAGAGTGAGGGATAGAGATATTATTATTATTGATTCATAATATTTGAATGATTTCATTAATAATTCGTTTGTTCGTAAATTTTTTGGCTTAATTCCTATAAATATATAAGGACCTACTTAAAAACCGTAGTATTTTTCTTTATAAATCAAAGAAGTCAGTAAGAATTGCAAAGCTGTCAAAAATACCAATGATTGCTTTTCCAGATGAAACGCTCTGTATTGTTTTTATGGATATCAATAGCACTCTCTAATGACTTCTTTGATTTTATAAGAGAATTGTGATAAGATTATCGATCCTGCAAAATGTAATTTACGCAAAATGTAAAGAGACATTGATGAACTCAAAGATATTATGGATGCAGTACAGTATAGTTCTATAATGAAGGAAAGAACCATACAAGACGAAGAGTTATACCGACTATACCTACATACTACCACATGTTCCAGACTGAGCATAGATAGCAAGACTTGTAGAATAAATATTATACTATACTGTTAAGACGTGTTAGTTTTAAATACCCAGTGTTGGGGTATTAGAAATAGTAAGAGTTGTTTGAATTTAAAAAAAATTCCACAAATTTATTTCCAAGATTATGAAAAAAGTAACAAATAGTATTAAAGTAAAATCGAAATACATACCTAAAATCAATGAGTTTAAATTATTTTTGATCCAAGATCAACTTTTAATATAAATTTTTCCCATCACTACCTAGTAGTTGATGAGATATAGAGAACTAATAATTTTGCAGTTACTACTTTTTGGCGTGAAAGATCTACGAGAAGGTTACATTTACTTTTTGAGTACTTACCTACTACTTTTACTATAAGATTTTGGACAGATTTCGTGTTGTCTAGACATTTTGAAAGATATATTCATAAAACCACGGAATATTAATCATTCATCATTTCAATGTGGATGTGATAAATCACGTACAATCCGGTCCTGATTCTCGTACGTTGAAGAACAAAGCCGATATGACTGGTATTTTTCTGTCGCAAGAAACGGAGCTCACTTGCAATGCCTTCGCAACTATTACAGAGTAATGGCATGGAAGAGAAAAAGATAATTCGGGGCGGTTTTTATCAAAACGCTTTCCTTTGAAGTCATTAAGGTACAAAAGTTATATGCAGCCGCGCTTTTAAAACTCCTACTATAAATCATTAATTTACTTTTGGATATGATTCTCAATGGCCATATAAACATTATTTATCGCTAATATTTTAATACTGCTTAGTTATTCACGTATTCATTGAGGAAATCAAGGATTTTTATAAACACAGACTACGCTAAAGGTTAAACTCTTCATTGGAAATCCTTGTAAAAGGCTATAAATTTATAAACTGTCAGTTTTTGGTTCCTGATAGTTTTAAAGAAAAGTCTGACATTCTTTAGTTTTAATTTAATGAAGCCTCTTTCCTTTGAAGTCATTAAGGTATAAAATAAACTGGATGGTTCTTTATGAAACATCGTGAAAATAATTGTTTTGAAAAAAACACAGTTCTCATTTAGATGTTTCAAGAAATCTATAGAAAATACTCTATATACTAGTATTTACTACTACTTACTAGTTTTAAAGAAAAGTCTGACATTCTTCAGTTCAAAGCTCTATATTATGAAATAGCTACATGTTATGAGACAGTCCTGGCATAATATTTGGTGGGTCGATCTGTAAAAACACAGAATATGTTCAGAGTATCGTACGAATAATGTGTAGAAAGAGATTGTCTACTTATCCATCGACGTGGATATCTTAAGCATAAAGGTAGACTTTCGAAACAAGCGACAGCGACAGGAGACCGAGATAGGCGACAGAGACAGACGACAGCGACACTACCGATACAGTGGAATTCAATGCGATTCCGTTCGAAGCATGCGACAGCGACACGCAGCTTCGTGGTTGTCGCGTCTTGTCTCTTGCAGCCTGTCTCACGTCTGCTTCTAGAGCAGTAGTGTCGCTGTTGCCACGCGAATACAAGTGTATTTTGGCTCTGCAAACAATGGCTTCTACATCGAAAAAAGCTAAAATTATTTTATCACAATCTAAGTCAATTGCTTTTTCATCTGAAGAAGATGAAGTTCTAATAGACCTAGTTGTCTATTAGACTAGTTGAGTAATAAATAGTTTTTTCTCAATTGAAATCATAGCTCCAGTCCTTTTTGGTTCCATTTCCTTCTCAATTAAACTTAAAACAAAATAAAATCGTTGTTTATTTAATCTACAATACTTTCTGAACATATCTTCATCAGACATTAAATGTTGCGATATTAATAGGTTAAAAGATCCCTCATCTTTTCGTTTTGTAAATAAAGTATTTATTGGCGCTCTTTCACATTTTTTATAAAAGTAATATAAAATCAGATCTTCATCTTCTTCCTCTAATAGTATTTATTTTAAAATAATTTTCTTATTTGCGGACATTATAATCTAAACACACGCACAGTTAGTTTCCAGCAAAAGGTGTTAATGCACTGGCCTGTCGTACGTTGCGAACAAGTTCTTTGGTCTCCTGTCTCGGTCTAATGTCGCTGTCGCTTGTTACGAAAGTCTACCATTACTATTCTCGTAGAAGAATATATCCTTCTAATATTATTAATCTCGTTTCTTATTAGATATGGATCGGTCAAACTATATCACTGTAATTGTAATAGAATATCCTATTCAAATATAAGATACAATTTCATGTATTTCATCAAAAGTGTTTTTCATCCTCAGAGACAGAAGGGATATAAAATAAATTGACATTGTTAAATTATCCTTGAATATTTCTCAGTTGAAATACCCTACAACACTAACCTCAAAGTTCTATTTTCAGATTATTACATTATTGTTTTCAATTTCAATGGCTCAATGAATCAATCTAAGGAAAATGTCAGGAATGTCCAGTTCCATTGCGCTTTCATTATTTTTATTTGCTTTTTGCTCGGCTATTTCCCCCAGTGTACACATCCAATATATCTCGCCTATGACATTTAGTTATATCGCCTAGACAACACATTCTGTCAACATTAAACCTTCTTTGTGCTGCTACAAATTTGTTCGATATTAAATAACTCCTGCCCGAGCAGGCTCCACACAACGACGTTATAGTAACATAGATAACTGGAACATGTTTTTCATGACAGACGTATAATAATAATCCTTTTAAATTTATCCTACTTGTTAGTTGTAGGTTATACGTGTGTTGGCGAACAGATTTCTTCAAAGGTGTTGAGAATGTGAAAGAGATCGTTCTTATACATAGTAGTTCAGGTGCTTTGATGAAAAACAGTGGGGAAACTATAATTTACAGTTCATATTAAATAAATACTGGCGCTTATTTTCAAGAATCAGAGCACTGAAGTCAAGTCAAGTTAAATCCTGTATCTAATTTTTGGTCACTATAAATTCTTCATCTAAAACAAATAGATAAAATAGTTAAATCACGTTGGAAAATATAATATCTAAAATTTAGTTGACGACTCCTTATTTTCTCTCTCCTGAATTCTCGAAGTCTAATAGAGAAGAATAATATTAATTCACCTCGTATATTAGAAAAAATGAAACAAATATATTTATCATTCAGTATTACTTATTTTGCTCTTGTATAGTAACTGTAAGGAATCTTGAAGGGGGTTGGAACCTTTGGTGTGAAAATATCACTGACATAGTTTTCTACACATCACCAAAACACTATACTACACTCAACGCGCGTTTCGCCAACCAAGTTGGCATCATCTGGAGATGATTAAAACTAAACCTATGCTAACATTGTGTTCTATTTATATCTAAACTATTTCTACGGTTCAGTGAACCGTCCCGACCGCTCAGTGAACCATCGCGACTGATCAGTGAACCGCCGCGACGGAGTGAACCGTGACTTACACTTACTAATCAATAAAGCGGGTTATATGGGATTGGCCCTCTGTCACCATTCATACTATTTTTACATTTAGCAATTTCCAAACTCTCAAAAGCATCCAGCTATCTGGAATTTGTCACATCCCTAATTAGTCGTCTCAAATGCTACTATCTATTTTATAGTTGTTCTCAAATGCATGTTGGGCGACACTAGACTTATCTATTCTACCATATTTGAGATGAGCCATAAGTTCCTTGAAACTAGTTTGAATTGACCTTCTAGTTTGTCCAACATCCTTTTGATTACAGTCTTTATAGCTAATTTCGTAAACCTCCGACTTTTGACACACATTGACCACAGGTCAATGAGCACAGGTAAGTTTGAAAAGTTTGATAAACTTAACACTACTAAATAACCAAATTTACAAATTAAATAAAAGCACGTTTTGTCACTCACTATTTCCCTTTTTGAAGTGCAAGAAAAGCATATTAATCGATAATCATATATGATCTTAATACCAAATATGCGTAAACTATTTTAGAATTAGAATATGTTGTGTTTTGTGTAAGCTAGTAAATACCTAACTAATGAGTCTTAAGTTTTGAAGATAAGGCGAATTAGCTTCATAACACTAAATTGTCAAAAATACAGTCGAATAACAGTAAAAAATATTAACGAATTACCCAATATGAATATGAATTTAATTCCGAATTTATTACCATGGACAATTGAGCAAGAGTACAAGTAATCTGGAAGGATAACGTATGTTACTAATTATATGAAAGTAATAAATCAAATAACGTCGTCCTGGTCCTTTCTATAGTTGTAATGTCTGAATTTTCGTTATTTTTGCCAACTGTGTGCCATTATTGCCTTCCGGCTTCTAACGATTTTATACATTTTGAATTAAGAAATAAATTTACAATCTGACTTACAATATACTGTCGGTTCTAGGTCAGACTTATAGATAGGTTAAGGTATAGGGATATTTATGATTAGCTATTAAGACATCATCTACTATTGAATTATGTATATGTGAAATTCTGGTTAGTCACAATTTGGGAATAACAGTTTTACTTCTCTGAAAGTGGATGCTTTGCCAATTTACAATAACTGATATTCTTTCTCAGAGCAATGAACCTAGACAAAGTTTGTACTTACTGAAATTATAATAAACATCACAGAAATAGACATCTTGTGTCCGGAAAATTGCAGACTTACGTAGAATGAAGGTACATTTGAAAAAAACGCATACCCACAACAATTCTTTTAGAAAAGCTGCCCGCACCCACACAGGCAGCAATATCCCATTCATTAACCAGTCGCAGGTGTTGTTCACCCAGTAACTTAGCCGCAGTATCTTTAAGCTATATAACATAATTTAATATATTTTATTATTAAAGAAAAAGTGCATCTAAAACAATAATTTAAGTCAGTTTTATGAATAGCTTTATGGTGGCTGAATTTTCTACATTTCTAAACAACTTAATGAAGTCATATTTGTAAACACATTGTGTTAATTATTACCATTTACATTCTGGCATAGACACGTCTTGACATCTTTATTCCATATTTCACACTTCACAGGCCTCGGTGCAGATTTACTATTCCAAAGCCTTTGTACCCATCTATAATTTAGCAGACGACCTCCCATTTTTTCCGCGTCAATCCTCGAGGCCTTGAAGGAGGAGACTAGTGAGACAAATAATATCGTGTTTATGACTTGGTTAACGTCTTGACGCTTTGCCAACGTCTGTAGAAACGTGAATGATAATTAACGAGAGACATCATCAAAGACTTGAGTCGTAGGCTTCGCGATGTCATAATTGATGTTGAGCTAAAAGCGAACCACCTAAAAGAAAATTGATGCAAGAATAAATAATTGCTGTAATGTACTGCTCCTATGTGGCTGGAACTAGCTGTGACAGCGCAAAGAGACGAAAAGTTAAGTGATATTAATGAACAAGCGGGAGACGTTCGCTGGGTATTCCTTAACTTGAACCGCTTTTATCATTTTAATCAGTTTATAGAAATCGTCTAGGTGTATGATGGAATTGTGGCTGAATAAAAAAATAATTTCAGGTACAAATTCGATACCTTTATCATATACCCGCTTCGTCTTACGCTTACATTATTTGGAAATAATGAGTCAATTGCATTATTGAATACTTTTCCACGTTTCCAAATAATTAAAATTTTGGGAACATGAATATTAAATTAAAATTTTTCATTCGCAGGCATTTTGATGTACTTTATTTGTTTTTTTTTATTGACAGCTGTCACAGATATGAACATCCATTTTTTTTCATGCCAACATATGGCTTGTGATACAAATATTAAATCCTTAAATATTTTTATTGAAAGTATTTACTAAAAACAGAAATATACAAATAAAAATAACACAATTAAGCTACCCAATTAAGCTATATTCTTTAATTAATCTGGTCTTTAATCAGTATTCAAACTGTGCCCCTTAACCTCTTGACAGTAACCAAGCTGCGATTAAAATTCTTTAACCACGTTACCTATCATTTTAGCGGGTATTTGTTGAGTTTCGTGTCTTTCATTTTTCAAGTCATCTATACTAATAGGCTTATTTACATGCACCCTATGTTTTAAATAACCCCACAAAAAGAAATACATGGGGGTTAGGTCAGGCGACCTAGGAGGAAACTCGATTTGACCCCTTCGCCCAGTCCATCGACTCGGAAACACTTCATTTAAATATTTGCGCACCTGCCTAATAAAGTGTGGAGGCACATCTTCTTGTTGGAACCATACTAAAGCGTCTGGAATATTGGAATTATTAGGATTTGGAAACATAACACATACGTTGGGAATAAGTTCATTTCTTAAGAATTTCTCATTTCAAGAACTTACCAATATGCACCTTGCTTATGGTGCAGCAAATTGTAATGAAAGAAAAGCCGCGCTCGTGTATGAACAGAGATATCCGGAACGCCGGCAATCTCATCATACAACCTTTGCTTCCATCCATTATCGCCTTAGCGAAAGTGGAAACCTAAAGCATCCTGGTGGTGGTGATCGTCCAAGAACAGCTCGTACGGTTGAATTTGAAAAAGTAGTTCTACACCGTGTGGAGGAAAATCAATCCACAAGTGTTTGCGCAATTGCACACCAAATGGAATCCTCCAAGTCGACGGTACATAGTGTCATGCATGAACAACTCCTCTACCCCTACCACTTTCAACACGTACAAGCTTTAAATCCTGCAGATTATCCACATCGATTAGCTTTTTGCGAATGGTTTTTGGGTCACAACTTAATAGAACCTCACTTCGAGAGAATAGTATTGTGTTTTGATGAGGCATGTTTCACGCGCGATGGTTATTTTAATGGTAGAAACAGCCACATTTGCCATGATGAAAATCCTCACGCTGTGGTCTCTAGAAGATACCAGCAACAATTTTCTGTAAATATGTGGGTTGATATTGTTGGAGAGACCTTAATAGTTCACTTGCTAGCTGCTCGTTTGTATGCAGATATTTATCTCCATTTTCTGGAAAATGTTTTGCCTCTATTATTAGAAAATGTCCCTTTAGACATTAGAAATAACGTGCACCTCCACATTTTGGTTTGAACGTGCGCCAGTATCTGAACCAGCAATTTCCCCGTCGATGGATTGGAAGAGGAGGTTCCGTGACCTGGCCCGCGCGTTCTCCCGATTTCAACCCCCTGGAGTTTTTCTTTTGGGTCATCTGAAATCTTCAGTCTGCGAAACGCCTATTCGTAATGAGGAAGATCTCTTAGGAAGAATAATGGCCAGTTGTACACATGTAGAAGCTACTCCCGGAATATTCTATAGGCTCCGCGAATCATTGAACCGACGGTGCAATCTTTGTATCGAGGCAAATGGTTAATATTTTGAACACTTGTTTGTAGTGGCGAGATACAGTGAAATGCACTGCAGTGCCCTCTTTGGGTCTTTGCTACTACCTGTCTGACAATTATTGTCTAATTGACAGACAGATAACGATCTGCAGAAAAGCAGATGCCATTACAGCGACCTCTATTGTCTTTGAGGAAGACAATCCTACTTTAATTATTGGAAGGAGATGCCGAAAACAACTACTCCACGGGCAATATGCCCCGACTGGCGTTGCAATACATCAACATCTCCATGGATGTCGCCACATCCTTCATCAAGACCAAATACCAGACAATGACCGGTTTCGATCTTGTTATAATCTCATCAGATTGCCATAGGTATCGGAATCGATGAATGATCTGGCGACATTGATTGCCTAAGGGGCATAGTCACATCCTTCATCAAGACCTGGTATTTGGTCTTAATGAAGGATGTGGCGACATCCATGGAGATGTTGATGTAATGCAACGCCAGTTGCATTACATCCTACTCCGGGGCATATTGCCCGTGGAGTAGTTGTTTTCGGCATCTCCTTCCAATAATTTTGAACACTTATTGTAAACCATCCAAAAAACAAAGTCCAACACAAACAAAAAGAGTGATTTGTTCCTCCTGAAAATTTTTTGTAAATGAATATTAATTATTTATCACTTATAAAACAATGTTTCCTTTTTTCTGCCAAAACGGCTCATTTGCGGACATAATATGTGTATTAAACGTAAAATATTTGTTCCATGTCCCCTACCACCCCTCAAAGTTTGTCGGTACGTTTTTGGGACACCCTATATATATGACATACAAGTTGAAATGTTTTCGATTATAGGCAAAAATTTTGGAAGAGTGCAATTTGCTCTTTTGTTTACCTTCTTTTAGTTTTTAGAATTGTGCCATACAACATAATAAAAGTTCAAGTACATATTATCACTTTTTAGACATAGACGCATGTCTAAATAAAATCCGGCAAGATCTACGCCTTTATACAAAGGGTGAGAACATTCCTTCGATAGACAGGCGTTTATTACATTAATCTGCTTGTAAGCGAAATTCTGGATAATTGTGTAATTCTACCCAGCATGGCGCTCGTACCGCCTGAAGGTAGAAATACGTGAGGACTCCGTGGACGGGATTACAGGAAGGTGGGGCGCCCGTTGGTGATCCATTAGTGGTCTTGTTTTATATGGTAATAGACATAATTTAGAGTGAAATGTTCTCTTGAGGCTGGGCAATAATTGAATTATGTTGAAATCGTACAGGCTATTATACTGAAACCCTTTCATAGAATATTCTCATACTATTTCGGGGCTAGATCTTGCAGACAATGCGATCAAAATTTAAGAGTATTTTTGGTTCCTACAAATAAGAGAAATTAAAACTATGCTGCCTTTGAAATTGACCTAATTTCTTGCCTGATATTCAATGGAGTTTTTCTGCCAATAAGATGCATAACTTACAATATTGTCCAGTACTCGTATCGTGTATAGCCCATAGAAATTATAAAAAATATAGAATGCTTTTATGGAGATTGAAAATGGCCATCCTATGGAGAAAACGTAACTCTAGCAAATTTGGTTTTCTGTATCAGTAGCTTTGATCACACTAGCATCTAACTTCGCATTGGCCGCCGGGTGGGAAATTCAAAAATTAAGTAATTTTACATGTGACCTAGATTATTGGAACCTCTTGGAATTTTTGTCATAATATTCACCCATTCGCAATTTTTAGCTAGTAATATGCTAAATAAATACTAAATGGCCGGTTAGATTACATTATTATTAATAGTACAATAATCCTTACCAAAATTTTGGACAAATTGAACTCTTAAAGCAGAAATTTGCACAAAATCGTTTTATTACCTAAAAACCATTTATCTCACTATAAACTAAAATAAAACAGTTGTTAAGGGAGCACAATAAAATATAAAGTAAGGTAATATTTATGAGAAAAAACGGTACAACAACAAATACACAAATAAGGTGGAGGCCATAAAATAAACAAAAAAAAAACAATTCACACAGGCTGACACCTGACAAACGTCAAAGGTTCCTAACTTAACACTTAATTTGGATTAAGCACTACCAATACCTACAGGGTTGTATCCCATAGTGGGGTGTAAAAATTTCCAAAAAATGCCTTGTTACGTTCTCTCGTGTTCTGCATAGAGTGGTTATTTTCGGATGTGTGGATGGATATTGGAATTCTATATTTTTTATCATTTCTATGATATAGCCACGTTTATTCCATCTATAATATTTTTCATTTTTGATAATATTTTATATACTTAGGTATATTGTCTGTATGCATATTTATTTGTATCAGTATCTAGTCTTTCGTTTATTAAATTGGACATTCCTCAAAATATAAAATAAATCTCTATGTCAAATTGCTCAGGCAGAGTTGGTTTTTGAAATTCACCACTCAATTTTTTGGATTTAGTTTTGGATGTCTTCGGATGGCATAAATATTGTTCTAACACTTTGTTCTAATAGTCTATACACTCTTGGAATCAGATAAAGAAAAACTACTTGTCATATTTGAGGAAGTACTTTTCACCTCCAAGAGCAGCGACATGATAACAGGGTTGGCTGGAAGATACCACACTGGAAAATCCGGGTGGTTTTAACTGGTTTTTTGTGGCCTGGTCAAAATAAAAAAGTGGTTTTTTCCACATAAAGTGGCTTTTTCCAATTTTTTAATGTAAATTAACAAAATCAGTAACATTGCATAATTTTTTATTATTATATGAAATAACAAAAATAATAAAACAAATGAATATTAACAACAACAAACTTATTTTTACGGCCTTCTTCATTTGCTTATTCTATAACGTGAAACTTTGCCCATATCGGATCTTTCGTCCTGCCGCCTCCTCTATTTCTTTGCGGTTTTGCAGCCATTACTGAAATAATATTTTTCACAAATTATTGTTTGCCAACATAAAATGAGCAAAACAGAATTTGGGTTAGGTATACACTACACTCTATTAACTGACAAATTGATAGATAAATAAGAAAAATTCAATAATTTATTGTAGCAGGAGAATATAAACCCTGTACTTTAAAGAGAAAAAACTATTGACATATTTAATTACTTTGTTTTCGTTTGAATAGATAAGTAATAGAATATATTAAACTTACTTACCTACCTCTTTTTTACTTGTGCACTTATGAGTCTTAATTTTAATTTTCACACAACTCCAGCTCCAGCAAAGCAGATAAAAAAACGTCTGGCCTCTGGGGCGGAAAGACTCGTGTCGTGTCCTAATGTCAGCAATCAGGGTCAGTATCAGATTTTAGTAAGTAATAAATTTAAAAAGTGCTGCCAACTGCCAAAAAACTACAAACTTATTGGTAGGTAGATAGCCAACCAATTGTACGAATGTGTATAAGATCCATAATCAGTTTCAAATACTGGTTTTTTCCACTTTTTATGGTTTTTTCCAGTTTTATCCACTGGCCCGGACTTTTCTACAAAAAGACGGCTTTTTGCCAACCCTGCATGATAATGACGTATAGATTTGAGATACGTCAACACAAAATGGTGTTTGGCAAAAGTTTTTTTTTTAGTTTTTATCTGTGTATACCGCTATATTTATTTACTTGGACAGTTTTTCTTAAAACTATTTTTCAATAACCCACTCATCCACTTATTTATTTATATATTTTTGAGGCAGAGGTTTCTTTATCATATTTTTATATTGCCAGAAGAATAAAACACCCTTTTAAAAGGAGAAATATTTTTATTTATATCTTGTAATTTTGTATTTTTAATATTTATTTATACCTATAGGCTATCTATAATGCACGTCCCAATGCATCCTCCCACTAACTTTTGAACTAAATGTAATTGTTTTAAAGAGTTCTGACCATGTTCAGATGAATATTGTTGAATGAACTATTTTTTGATAATCTTTAAATTCAAAGATGGCACATTATCATTTGAGAGATCATTTATCTCAAACTTAAAAATTAAAAATTACTTCAAGTCGACCTTTTTAACGAAATAAAAAATTTTTCGTAGTAATCATGAATGTACTTAAAAATCACTCTTGATCTTTTATTGGAAATCTCCTGCCATACACTGTAGAACGTGCGATATGGTTGAGTAATGAATACTTCAGATTTGCCATAAATTCACGAAATTACTCCACGGGACTAAAATCCTTGGAGGGAGCAGTTCATTAAAGCGGATCACGATTAAAGGCTCCCCCAAACCAACGCAAATTATTCGCGGCGGATTCGTGACGGAAAGTTCGCAACGAAATTCGTGGCGGAATCCGCAGAGAACCCCACACCAAAGCGAATATAATCGCATCATATGCGTCATATTTTCAGTATCGAAAAGGTTGATTGCTATTGCTAAAAACGAAAAATAAACAATTTGTACTTGTACTTAACATACTTACCTATCATTTGTGTTGCTTGCATTGGAAGAAGACAATTTAAGGTAAAATTATTATTATTCTTTAAAAATAAATGTGTTGATCATATTATGTATCTAACCTTAAGAAGAAAAGAAAATGGGTTCACGATATTAATAAAAAAAGACGACAATATAGGGAATTTCATACAGTAATGCCGCAATTACGAAAAGACGAGAATCTATGTTATATTTTTGTTACTTTTTTCGAATGTTTTTGTAATCGTCCTGAGAAAGGTGGTATAATATAGGATACTTTCGCACTAATTCAATGATTTTTTCCATTTTATTAATTACTTTCTTAGTTAAGAGATTACCAAACTACAACGGATCCGAGAAAAAACGCAGCCGATTGCGAACAAAAACTCCGTACGAAATAAACGCAGACAATTCGCAGTCTAAACGAAAAAAATCTTGTTGGTGTGAACGTACATATTTAACGCAATGGAAACAATATGATGCGAATCGCAAGCGGTGCGAACTTCCGCAGGTGCTGCGATTATCCGCGTTGGTTTGGGGGACCCTGTACGGTTCACTATTAATACATTTGTAGTCAGAAGTACATTCTACCATTTGTAGAAATATTGTAACCAGAGAGCGGTTAACTGAAATTTAAATAAAAAAAAACGGCTATCCAAATTTGTTTCAAATAATATCACATGACTTCTTCGCAATTAAAAAAATTCGATTTTCTTGTGTTATTGGCACTGTCTTTGAATTTAAAAATTATTTTAGATGGTAGTGAAAATGGCCTTGTTAGTTATGAAACGCCACCTTTATGATAGGTTTCTAAGTTCGGGTACGTTGTGTCACATTATTCTAAGGCTGTGTGTATGTGGAATGCACAAAAATAAGAAATATATATCCGTATAAAATTGTAGATTCAAGTTAGCTATCTATCTAACTATGTATGATGTATTTCGTATGTTATTTTATAAAAACAGTTGTTAAGTTCATATCCAATCAGAAGCCATGTTTTTGAAAAATAATAATTTCTGATTGGCTATTAAGTTTAATATCGACGTTATTTTAACATCAAATACCTCATACGGCCGATTGTATATGACATTTTGTACCGTTGTGGTTTGAGTTAGGTATTGGCACAACTAGATTGTTCAATGACCAGTAAAAGGAAGACGTTTACCGTTCAATTGCCACATTGTTGCATACAGTGTGTCGTCTTTTATCAGGGTATTATTATTATTCGTAGGATTAAAATTAACCAACGCGAAAACCCGCATTATGTTTAGATAATTTTCAGTATCCAGCTTCTAATTTTTTTTTTTTTTTTATATATATAGAAAATACCCCTTGAAGGTTATTTTGCTGCTATTACAATCTGATCAAAGGGAGATCAATGAGTAATTTCGTTCTATCCTAATTTAACTAAAGTTGAAAATTTTAGAGCTAAGGTCTTACTCACTAGTGTACCTTAGAGTCTGGTAACTTAATTACACTAACACTAACGTGTAACACTAACCGTACAATGCTGTGTTTTTATACTGACATAATCACTTCACTAACTCAAATGGCTTAACCCTCTTGAGCCTTCTTACTATGTTAGTGTTGTCGAGGAGCTGGATGGCCTCGATGTTCACATGTTGATGGAGTCGTTGTTCATGAGTCCGTGCAAATTTATTAATTGTCTGCTCTACAGTGTCCATCTGAAGATCTCGATGAAGGTCGCTGTTTCTGATGTACCAAGGCGCTTTGACGATGTTCCGCAGTACTTTGTTCTGAAATCTTTGAATAATTAATATGTTGCTCTTACTGGCACAGCCCCAGAGCTGTATTCCATAGGTCCATACTGGCTTGAGAATTTGTTTATACAACAGTATTTTGTTGTAAGTTGATAGGCAGGACTGTCTACCAAGTAGCCAGTACATTTTCTTATATCTGATGTCTAGCTCTTCTCTTTTCTTTTTAACAT
Organism: Pogonocherus hispidulus; assembly: GCA_963924545.1. NCBI lineage: Eukaryota > Metazoa > Arthropoda > Insecta > Coleoptera > Cerambycidae > Pogonocherus > Pogonocherus hispidulus. The sequence continues at coordinate 22,016,709 of OZ004700.1, forward strand.
GGACTTTCCAGCGAAGTCTTGCGTCTAATGTGATGCCTAGATATTTTGCTGAGTTTGCATATGGAATCTGGGCATTGTTCATGTTAATAGGTATTTGTTGTTCTCTTTTATTTGTGAAATTAATCTGCACTGATTTGGTTTCATTCAGCTTGATATGCCATCTTCTTGTCCAGTTATTGATTTGGTTAACTGATATTTGCAGTTTGTTTGCAGCTTCTTCATAGCCCTTTCCTGTCGCAAGAATGACAGTATCATCTGCAAACGTGGCTATTGTGTTTTGCTCTAACTGTGGTATATCACTGGTGTAGATCAGGTATAAGATATGGCCTAGGACGCTTCCTTGTGGTACTCTTGCTTTGATTTCTTTTAGTTCAGTGTATGCTTCATCTTGTTTAACTCTGAAGAGTCTAAGCTTCTAAATGAAATGAATTTCAAACCCAGACCTTTGGTGTAACCAAGTATTTCTCTCTCAGAGTAACTAACCTCCACGCCTACAAGTCGTTGCACTATTACTTACTAGCAGAAAAATATATATTTGACGCAATATATAAGAATAATGTTTCATGAATGTCTTTTATTTTTCATTTGCCCGTTCATACCGGAATAATAGTAAATTTCATCGAACAACAAACAATTTATATAAACGGACACTGTCTAGGTGCAACATTCCACCGGAGCAGGCCGCAAACGTGCGATATAAAACCGGCCGGTCGCCATATTTCACATCGGCAGCGCTCCGGCGTCCGTAGCAAATTATTAACTGCCTCCGTCGTCTGTTTTTGTTGCGGTTCGTGGCTTGCCAGGTGGTTCATACAATACCCGGCTAGATAAATATCGCGGATAGTTTTCCATAACAGTACGTATTCTAAGACATACAGGGTGTTTTGAAATGAAATTGCGATCCTTGTGGAGAACTATGTAGCCTTTTCAGTTATTTGCTACATTTCAGAAATGCCATGTCATCACACTGACGAAATTTTCCACATAACACCAAAACACTACACTGCACTCGACGCGCGTTTTGCCGACCAAATTGGCATAATCTGGAGATGATTAAAAACGGGCCCTTTTTGCCTACCCCTGTCGTCCCTTACCTAACTTCATCACCTCTCTCCTCGTCGAACCTTCCCGACCTTCTAATGTAGGTCAAAATATCGGTCCATTCAAGGGAACTGACTTCTTCCCCTTACAGCTCCCCGGCTCCCCAGACGTCGTGTCTCAGTCTGCCGAAAGCCGCGCATTCTGCCAAGAAGCGGGAAGGCGTTTCGTCGCCCTCTCCGCAGTTTGGGCAGATAGGGTCTCCCTCAACAACCATCAATGATAGATGTCTTCTAATCCTGCAGTGACCCGTTAAGACTCCCACCAACTGGTTTAGAGAATTCGGCTACGACTTAGCAGCCAAGCTGTCTTGGTCTTGCTTGGCTCCACTATAAAGAACTTGTCTATACTTCCCACTTCTCCAGTGTCTACTTAGTATCTCATGAGCCCAATCCTTAAGAGCCATGTTGACCTGCCTCCGTGTAATGCCTAAAATCGGTTTTCTGGTCACTGGCTGTGTCCCTGAGATCCGAGTCGGGCCAGTTCTTCGGCTCTTTCGTTCCCTCGGATTCCGCTATGACTGACCTGGTGCCCATACCAATTTTACCTCTTTTCCTCTGCACTCCTCTCCCCGCACTCTCGGACAAGAGCGGATCTTGTCCTTGGCGATGCTAAAACCTTTAAGGCCGCCTGACTGTCGGAGCAGAAATAAATATTTTGCACCGTACAGTTCCTTACTTCTTAATTGTTTGCTGTCATTAGGATAGCAAAGACTTCAACCTAGAAGACTGTGGCATTCTACAAAGTAGTTAAGTGCGTACAAAGCTTCTGTCATACATATTATTTTGTCATGTCTTATTATTAGTACATTAGTAACAGTTCAATTTAAGCTGTACTTTGCAAATTTAGATGTAGTACTATTATAAAAAAATATGATATTGTGATTTCTCTTCTACCTATATTTAACATCATATAATACTTTATAACTTTTAATTAAATCACATAAATATACTACGAATCGTAAACTAATCAAACCATCACTTTCTAAGGTACTTGCATCTACATATAAGTACAGTTAATCGTACAAGTTACAAGATATGCGCTTGGGACCATTCATTCTGCCAAGAATAATGACTAATAAACGCTTAATACCACTGTTTATACTTTTTCTGTCGGCAAGAGCCGTTTAAGACCCGGATTTATTCCTAATTTGCAAATACATAATGTCACAGTAAGAGGAATTTATTCGCTCGACTGTCCGCTGCTACTTAACAGTCTGTGTGGTCTGATCTTAGTTGGGGTTACAGGGTGGTCCAAATCAAATGCTCGTTTCAATTTTATCCGTTATTGAAAATAGAAATAAAATTTAAAATTTTGCGAGAAATGTAGGCGACAAAAGTTATAAGTTAAAAAATACTAAAATGATAAATTTAAAACATGGTAGATATGTACTAATTAAATTTGTAAACATAATTTTATAGTATTAATAATCAGACACATACGAATTTTAGGTATATAAATTATGCTGTGTAAACAAAACGATTGAGCCGTATACTTTTAGTAGAGGAAAAGTAGACAATTTCCTTTTAGCGTTCAATATTTGAGCCTTTCCCCTAATAATTATATCGTTTTGAACTATTTTGCAAATTCCCCAAAATATAAAACAAATAAAAAATAGTTGATAAAAGAGTATACACTATATACATCTAATACTTTCCAACAGCATATTACATTTCCCATAAATAGATTAATTAATATTTGAAACTAATTACGTAATGTAGTAAAATAAATAAATATACTGAACGAATATGTTTTGATAATGTTTGGAGAAATTTCGTAAGCCATACTATTAGAATAATAAATGTTATTACATTGACATTTATTGTTATAGTATAGCTTCAGTTTCAATTCTAATTATATTATTAGTATTTTTCTGGGGAATGCTTAAAGAACAAACTAAATTTTTGTCAGTAGTAGGAGCAGTACTACGCTCCTTAAAATTTTCAAGCAATTTTAATTGGAAATCGACACAGAACTATTTTTTCAGTACTTTCACAACTTTAAGAAACATGCAAGAATACTTCTTCAATTATACCTTCAACTTGCCTACTTTTTCTTCAGTCCTCGAATCCATAATATTCTTTATTATTAGAACATAATTAGGCTTAATTTATTAGAATAGTCAGAAATAAAAAACCTTAAAAACTCAGTTTCATTCATATTGTAACGTTTGGCTAACCTCCAAACAGATTAAACCAGCTTGCTCGACAAAACAACACAAATCTTTATTGTCACTAGATACAAACTTCAACTCTTTTTCACAACTGTCAACACAAATTCCTTAGTTTGACGTTTCGACTTAACGCGCTCACGCTTTCCACTAAAAACTCCCCGGCCTCTTGAAATCACGAGTATTTATATATTTTTCAAGCTTCTGGAATATTCGGGAGCCTCTTTTTGGATTCCGGAACATAATGGAATGATTCTATGACTTAAACGAAAATTCTAGATTAGAAACGTCAACCTAAAGATTTTACAAATGTTAATTTATAAACAATAAGAAATGAATTAACAAAACAGACAGATTCACTAGCAAGGTAGGTGAGCTTCCGTAACACTGCTCCCCTCTCAGAACTGATCGTCTCGATCAGGTTACTCCATTGTCCGCATGGTGTTCTTGATAAGGCGTCAGTCGATCTATGTGAACAATCTTCATTTTGGATTGAGGATTTCTTTGGATCCTATACACGACATCGTTTAACCTGGTCACAATCGAATAAGGGCCTTCCCAAGATCTCTGTAATTTAGGTGATTTGCCCTTAGTCCTCTTTGGGTTGTACAGCCAAACTTTATCATTTTCATGAAACCCACTACTGTTGGCACGTAAGTCGTAACGGGTCTTCATTCTGTCACTTTCTATTTTAAGCTTTTCTCGTACCTCCTCATGTACCAACTTTATTCGATCTTTCAGGTGGCGGAGATAGTCACTGATATTTTCCTGATGTTCTGGTCTATTTGCAATGAGGTCTATCGGTAGACGTAATTCGTTGCCAAAAATCACACTGGCTGGTGTTTTACCAGTGGTTTCGTGAACTGCCGCTCTATATGCTAAGAGAAATGGAGGAAGGCAGGTGTCCCAGTTGGTCTGCTTTTCATTCACGGCAGTTTTCAGGAAATTTTCAATGGTTCGATTGAATCTCTCGACCATTCCATCTGATTGTGGATGAAGAGGTGTTGTTCTAGTTTTCGAGATACCTAGTAGTTGGCAAACATTCTGAAATACCTCAGATTCGAAGTTCCGTCCTTGGTCAGAATGGATTTCCCTCGGAACTCCATAACGGCATATCCAGTTTTCAAATAGAACCTCTGCTACGGTGACTGCTTCCTGATTAGGTATAGGATATATTTCTGGCCACTTGCTAAAGTAGTCCATAGCTACCAAGATATAACGATTGCCAGAGTCACTTCGATGAAATGGGCCAGCTATGTCAATAGCTATTCTTTCAAATGGAGCACCGACATTGTACTGTTTCATCTGTCCGCGACTTCGAGTCATTGGTCCCTTACTGGAGGCGCAGGTTTCACAACGCCGGCACCATTCTTCCACATCGGAACGACTCCCAAGCCAGTAGAATCGCTCTCTGACTTTGTTCAAAGTCTTATTGATTCCAAAATGTCCACCACCAACGCCACTATGAACCGCTTGGAGAACTTCTGGAACTCTTGTCCTGGGTAATACAGTCTGGTAGTTCCTTTCTTTGCCGTCCGGACTCTCCCATACTCTTTTTAGTAGGCCATTTTCTACAACTAGGGAGTCCCATAATGCCCAGTAACTTTTCAGAGATGGAGATTTATTGGAAATATCCTGCCAATCAGGTCTATCCATTTTATTTATTTTCCATTGGAAAATTGGGCCAAACTCTGGATCTTCACTCTGTTCTTTAGCAAGGCTTCTACTATCCCAATGTTCTGGGCCTTGGATGCTAATTCTTCGGCAATGAAAATCGTCCTGTTCCCTTGCTTCCTGTCGCAAGCAATATCTACAATCAGGAAGGCATGGCCTTCTGGATAAAGCGTCAGCATTGCGATGGCTCTGTCCTCTTCGGTGTTCAATTTTGAAGTCGTCCTCTTGCAAACGTTGAAACCCCCTTGCCACTTGGCCTTCAGGGTTCTGATCATATGTGTTATTAGGGCATCGATTCCTGAGATGCCCTTCGCCACCGCAATTCCAGCATCGGATAGGTCTACGCCTGCTAAATGTGGCAGAGTTGGTATGATTCTGATCGTTTTGCAAGTTGCTCAATAACTCTTGAACATTTTTCAGCAAAACCTCGATTTTTGTGTTACTACTTTGTTCACCTGATCGATAATTAAGTTGCCTTGCTCTGCCTTGACCTCGCCTGGATGCTTGTTGAGCAGAATAGCATCGATTCCTGAGATGCCCTTCGCCACCGCAATTCCAGCAGCGGATGGGTCTACGTCTGCTAAATGTAGCAAAGTCGGTATGATTCCGTTCGGTTTGGAAATTGTTCAATAAATCTTGAACATTTTTCAGCAATACCTCCACATTTTTGTCATTACTTCGATAGTCGGCTGGCTGATATTTAATTAGCCTTGCTCTGCCTTGACCCCGTCTGGATGCTTGTTGAGCAGCTTCAATTTCTAACGCCTGCGCCAAGGCTTCAGAAATGGTTTTGTTTCTGGCTAACCTCAACGCCTGACTGATTTCAGGGTCTCGCAGTCCATCTATGAAGCTACTTACAGCTAATTGCTCTTGGAACTCTACAGGGGCAGTGGGGTAAGCTAGCTTCACCATCCGGGCTATATCGGCCTCATATTGCTGAATATTTTCTTCGAATCGTTGTCTTCTACCCTTTAATTGAGCCTGGTAAACATGTTGCATGTGGGCTTCACCATACCTCATTTCGAGAGCACTTTTCAGCATTTCATAATCGGTTTTGTTCTGCTCAGGCATCGTTCTTAAGATTTCCATAGCCTCACCTCTTAAAGCTACAGTTAACGATATCGCCTTTTCACCTTCGGACCAGTTATTTGCCATGGCAGCCGCCTCAAATTGCTTTAAGTATGTGCTCCATGGTACCTTTCCATCAAATGTTGGTGGCTTGACCCTCGAAGATGCAGAATTACCTTCAACTTTAATAACTCCTGTCGTGGACAGCTGTGTGAATTTTCGGTTGACTTCTTTCTGCATCTCTTCGACTTCACACTTCAACGTACTGTTGACTTTCTGCATTTCGTTGACTCTCTCTTCGACTTCACACCTCAGCGTACTCACACTTTCTTTTACAATTTGGACTTCGTCTTGCATACTATTCCTCAATTGATTTATTTCTTCTTCTACAGTTTCTTCAAAATCTTTGAATTTTTCTTTCATTAGCTCTTCTAACTTTTTATTACTTTCTTCTAAACTGTTCTTTAGTTCTTCTTGGCTGTTCTTCAGTTCTTCTTGGTTATTCTTCATTTCGTTTTTTAATTCATCTTGACTGTTCTTCAGTTCTTCTTGACTGTTCTTCAGTTCTTCTTGGTTGTTCTTCATTTCACTTTTTAATTCTTCTTGACTGTTCTTCAGTTCTTCTTGACTGTTCTTCAGTTCTTCTTGACTGTTCTTCAGTTCTTCTTGGTTGTTCTTCATTTCAATTTTTAATTCTTCTTGGCTGTTCTTCACTTCAACTTTTAATTCTTCTTGGTTATTCTTGATTTCCTTCATCATTTCCATTAATTGTGTCAAGGTCTCATCCATTTTTATCGATTTCGATCTGGTAACTGGCATACACTTACTATTTGATCCTTTTTTTTTTTTTTTTTTTAATCTTCGAACGTTTCACGTCGTGGAACGTCGCAATTCTGACACCAAATGTAACGTTTGTCTAACCTCCAAACAGATTAAACCAGCTTGCTCGACAAAACAACACAAATCTTTATTGTCACTAGATACAAACTTCAACTCTTTTTCACAACTGTCAACACAAATTCCTTAGTTTGACGTTTCGACTTAACGCGCTCACGCTTTCCACTAAAAACTCCCCGGCCTCTTGAAATCACGAGTATTTATATATTTTTCAAGCTTCTGGAATATTCGGGAGCCTCTTTTTGGATTCCGGAACATAATGGAATGATTCTATGACTTAAACGAAAATTCTAGATTAGAAACGTCAACCTAAAGATTTTACAAATGTTAATTTATAAACAATAAGAAATGAATTAACAAAACAGACAGATTCACTAGCAAGGTAGGTGAGCTTCCGTAACACTATTAATAACAAGATGTTTCTCACGAATCCCGAGAAGAATCTCCACAGCAGCCTTAGAGGTTCTTTTGGTGCTGCTGATGCTTTTCACTTGGATTGTAAGGAACGCAATGGCGGCATACTTAAGAATGAGACACTCTTGAAGAGCTGAGAGACACATTCCCATATATGTCATGAAGGTAAAAGAAGCAAAGGACCGCCTTAAGTTGAAGAGAAATTGTACTACTATCTTCCCTACAAGGGAGGACTGGTGAAAGAAGAAGGTAAGGTTCCTGGTGTGCTACACGAATGGTTCCTATATGGCGGACAGGCTTTCTGGGACAGGAATACATTTGGAGGACAAAGGACGTACGACAAAGCTTTGCACTGGCCTTATTTGTCTTGCAGGTAGAAATTTTTGCAACTGTAATGGTTGCCAGTAAGGAACAACACAGGGTTGAAGCTTTTCAGACAGTCAAACCGCGCTTAAGGCAGTATGCTCCTCAAGATTTGGGCTTGTTCGGCAGTGTGACTATTTGGAGTTGCTAGCTGGACTGAATGAAGTTACACTGGTATGGGAATAACCCGGACCTGTTACACTGGAGTACCCAGGGAATAAGAAAACTGACGAACTAACAAAGGAACTTTGAGAGGCGCCTGAACCCTTTATAGAAATTGCTCGAAGGTATGTCAATGAAGCTCGTATCAAATGGACTTACGAGAACATTGAGAAAGAAGTGGGGGAAGAATAGAAGTTGTAGACGGATCTACAAGAGGTTGAACTACCTAAGCGACTTAATCTAATTAGATCAATTTTTTAGTTATCCTTTCTTGATTCAAAGTCTACTTGAGATTTCAGAAATCTTAATAGCATCGCAGTTTTTACATTTATTTCTAATTTTAACAACAAACCAAACCTATTTTGAGTTTCGATCACTCACAACTAAGTTACTCCGTCTTTGACCTTAAATTGGTGAGGTTTGTAACATTTTGAGGTCAACTAATCGTATAAGTAATCAGAATTATTATTTCGATTAAATAATGTTATGTATATATTCTACAGTCAGGAATTTTAGCCTTGTAAAATCTTGAATTTAAATTATTATTCTACCTTAAAAATATCCTTAATATGGACCACACTGTACCTCGAACAAAAATAACCTGTTGCTGGCATAAGAGCACACTTTTTATAAAATGGAAAGCACTCCCCGGTAATGAATATTCAATAGCATTGCAAGTTTCAATTTTCATTCTCGGCATTAATTAAAGTCCTTTAAACACGGCTTACTGATTGCGAAAAATCGCAGATATTTTTTTCAGTTCACGGATTTTTCAGTCGCGCATAATGGGGATTTGTTATGCACGTTTCGATAACTTCTGTTTAATCTGGGCTTTTATTTAACTCAGGTCAGGGCCGTAGCAGCTCAGGTTTTCTCGTGGAAACAAAAACCATTACATACGTTGGGAGCTACGATAACATAATGACGGTTAAATTATTTAATCCGTAGTTACAGGTTGCGCGTAGTTACAGATTTCCTAAAAGCACATTGTATGTTTGAAAGAACAGTTATAAAGATTAGTATTGTATAAAAGAGACTTAACATGCAGGCAATGCAATAGGGCAAAGGAGCCTATATTACGTCACACCTTCTGTAAACAGCCACAACCACACCTGTATTAAATCACATAATAGATACAATTAGATCTAGAAAAATATAATACTCGATACAACCAATGGCTTGGTGGCTGACGACAGTCATGGTGTCGCTATAGGTTTCAGCCTTTTAAATACCTGTACTAGAAATGGGAGAAAATCGTTGTCGCGATTTTCGTTCCCATATCTAGCCCTACAGGAGGTCCAGGCCTGCGGCCTGGGGTCACCTTTCGGGTGACAAAAGCGTCTAGAATAATATTTTTAAGAAAATACATATTAAAGAAATTTTCTATCTGGAATGATGATGTAATTATACTAAACGATTTTTCTTAATATTTTGATAAATTATAAGGGTACTCTATTCTTGATGGTAAAACATCATAATTTTTTAAGTGGTGAAAGTAGAATTTATTTATTTTTTTTATCAATTTTATCAATGGGACCAACAATATATTGCTGCCATAATTGTTGCAGCAAATTATGATGAATTTTACAGACTGCCAAAATGAACGAATTGTGGGAAGTATGTAAACTGTACGTGTCAACCTGAAAAATTAATTTTTACCGATATTCTAATTGAAAAAGCATTTCGCTTCAGTATTTTGGTAATCAGAAGTGTTTGGAAGTCCGTACTATCGATTCCGTTAGCAATATTTCTAATAGAAAAATAACCCATCTGAAGTTTTATTAATTTGACAGTTTTCGTGGGAGCTGCTTGTCTCGTTACTCGTTGTGCAATCTCACATCGGCAGATCGATCAAATGAGAAAAAAGTTGAGATGGACGCGACTCGAGATTTTGGAAGACGAAATAGACGTAGAAGGACTCGATGTACGATCACGAAAAAAAGTCTCAAAGGATTAGAGGAAGGACGGAAGTTTCTCGTTAAGCGGTTCTCGAAGCCTTAAAAATTAGAAAAGGGGCCAGGGGGTCCCGCGAAAAGTCGGGATTGGGCGTCGGGCGTGATGGGACCATTAGACTCGAGGACAAACGCCGGTGCTAGCCGCATCTCTCTCGCCGAACGGCGATCGACGAAAATTTTGCAGAGATTTTTTGGAATGGCGTTTAAATTGGGAAAACGCGTAGGAAACGGGACGAAAATGCCCCTACGCATAGGAGAAAGGCTCGGGGCTTAGCGATCCTCCCTGGGAAGAGATATCTTAGAAACTTGGTCGATTCAGCGACGGAATTTAAAGCGAGACGGAATCGACGCGTTTTAATATATATATGGTTTTTTTTTTTTTTTTTTTTTTTTCGTTTATTTAACGTCGGCCTATTTCCGCGACTAAGGCCAATCACCGACGCCAGGAGACGAGCAACCCCCAACCTGGAAATTTTGCCGAACCCCCACTTTTTATAGCAGGGTAGGGATCTTTTACTTGCCTATCATTTCATAGACAAGGGATCTCCGGCTTTACATCCTATCCAAGGGATGGTACGTCTTCTACGCAAATCTCGCCTAAATTTGCATAGCTTCTGTGAATTCACCGAAGATGCGGGCAAGCGCCGACGGTCTTCCCTGCATGGTCACCCATCCAAGTACTAACCGCGACCTACCTTGCTTGCCGCTCATATCGTTAATATGAACGCCAAGTTGCTACCACGGCTTGCCCATATATGGATTACTATTTTGAAATCCAAATATTTCAGTTATTTTTTATTTTACGAACCTTACTTTTTATGTAGCATATACTGGAGCTGGAATGCATTCCAGAAAAACAGAAAACACATATAAAAAATATAACAGTATGACCTAATTGCTAACAATGTTGTGTTGGATTTGTTAATACAATAATTTGATATTATTAATTACATATAAATGTGTATTTATTTAAGTAATTTTTATTCACCTACACATTAGAAATAAGTACCACAATTGAAAATACGTAGGCTTTGATCTTGTCGCAAATAATTTCTCTGTTGTATCTAAGTTTTGTACGATGATATCAAATTCCTATACCCCACCTAGGTACTGTTTTAAAAAGGACGCAACCATATCAAGGCATTTAAATGGAGACGTTTCATTTAATAAAAGACAAGGGTTCGTTTCACAGTCTTCAGTATAAAGACGACAAGACCCATTCACTTTGTAATCCTGACAAATCACTTCAACGTTCTGAAAATTTAACGTTCAATGGGCGAATTATGAGCCGCAACAATAACACAATTATCAATTTTAATTAGACTTTTTGCTAGGCTTTGTAGCAGTCCCCGCAGCTCGCCGAATATTTTATTTAATAATGTTGTATAAATTAGCAGACAAGCGCTTGAAGTTTCGCTGAGAGCGAGTCGGGGATTAAACGTCTAGCAACTTTAAAACGCCACTTAATAAATTAAGGGGAATTAATTCGGCCCAGACTTTAAAATTCATTAGTTGGAAGTGATAAAAATACAATAACGGAAGTACTTGGCCGACCACATCGAGAAACTAGTTCATTTAAATTAAGGAAGATATTAATTTCTATAAATAATCTTCAGATATACTAGTGAAGAGAATACAGAATGTCCAGTTTGTGTTGTCTTTGAGGGGTACCTATCTCGCTTGTTAATAAAGATACTGTGTACTGCACTGTGATACTTTTTTGAGAAACGACACGTGCTGATCAGAATGACAGTGTGACTTAGTGTAAAACTATTAATAATTGATTATTTGACAGAACTGTTATTTGTGGTGTCACAACTCATTTATTTTTTGATACTGACCACAGGCTACTAGGTCAGTATTAAAGGATTTTTAATTTCAATCCCGATTTCAATTTTTTGAGTTATTATTAGAAATATATGTCAAGTATTATATATTTTTGAGAAGCTTAAAGCCACCGCAATTGCAGAGGCAGAGTATATACGGGATTTTCCTTTTAAATAAGTTTAAGTTTACCCTATGTCAGAAATTGGCTTTTTCAAAAAAAAGTTAGTACACCCCTGCATTCTACGTAAACAATTGTGCATACACCCGTTTTTATTTTCTCAATACTTTGACAAGTAACTGAGGCACGAGGAGTCCTTGAAAATGGCAAATTTTTTATTTCACCTTGTAGCTTAGAAACTAAGAGGGCTGTGGAAATTTAGTTTATGGCATCTGTCTTCTTCACAAAAGTATCACAGTATTTCGAAAACCGCATCCTTGCATCTTTATTAATAAGCCAGATATACCCCTCATATACGAAATCTTGACATTCTGTACGCGTCATCGATCAGGATTTTATTTATATATTTACACCATAACATTAACTGTCATTTGTATCATCCAGACCTGCTTTATTTTTAATGCACTCATGGAAAAACTGTAATTTTACTTTCCACTGGACTGATAACATGTAAACATCGAATTCTTCTTCTCTTTGATAAACCTATATTTCATTTTACTTTTATATAATGCTTTTAATATTAGAAGCGGAAACAGAAACCTCTGCGGTTTTCCAGGTTTCGTGCCGAGGCATAGAAAATAATAATCTACCGCCACAGATTATTATTCGTAATTGTATGTAATACATACAATTACGAATTTATGTAATCACATAATATTACGAATTTATGTAATCACATAATATTACTGTGAACTGTATACTGTATTGACTGTTTATAAACTAGCTGTTCAACAACAAATGTTGAAGAAATGTATTTGGTCTATATTTTGCTTTAAATATAAATAAATATATCTCAAGTATAGCTAAACGTCAGTAATTTAATCTTGATATTATGTTGATTTTTTTGCAAAATAAAAGGCTTAAAAATGGGAAATTCCATTAAGTTCTTTGATATCAAAATTCTAGACTACAACTAAAATATTTTTCGAATCAAACCAACTTATTTACTACTTGGTAAAGTATCGAAATTATATCTACAATTTAAAGAATTTAAAAGGTGACGCTCCACTATAAAAACATGTACACCCGTTCCTACTAATATGATTGTGTTCATATTAAATTATGTAACTCTTTAAAGTAAGTTAACAGTCTATCAAAAATAATGCAACACTGAAAAAACTACTAATAGCACGCATGGTATATATTTTAAAATTAATTCTATCTAATCAAATAAATTGTTCTCTCAGTGTAGAGCGGTAGTGTCGCGAATTAAAAGTGCAGCCCGGCGTGTAGCAATAAAGGGCCGTTCGTAAAACTACATACATGCAGTTAATACGTCTAAAACCCACTTTATTAATGCAGTATAGCGTCATACGCTAGAGCGAGTGCCACTGAATTTTTAACTGACATTTCTCGTGATATGCAGCACTGCAAGTTACAAAAGGCTTTGTGCCAGCAATGGATGGGGGGCTAAAACGCGAGCTAACCGCACGAAATGCGCTATTATGCAATAAATACATATTAAGTCAAATAGGATAAGGTATACTTAATATAATATTCACAAATTTGAGTCTTACTGTTTTTGCTTTTATTGTTTTTATTCTGCGGTGCAGGTTTAGGATGGCGAGAATAGTACATTATTTTTAATAGTACAAATTGTTGTGTTCCTATTTTGGAGTTTCAGCTAAACTAAATTAAAACAAGTACATTTTTAGCATACTGCCACCTCGTGATATTTTGTTTTATATAAAAAACGTTACCGGAGTCTTTAACAAAGAATTGCAATAATAAAAAGTGTCATTTTAAAGAAAGTATTGTCACAAGAATAAATAAATAACCAGAAACATATCTCCCTCTTACGTGCAGAAAATGCCAATTTGGATTTATTTGACAATTTAAATAAGCCTCACAATGATGCAAAAGTAATTACTATGAATTATAATACACCACACCACATTACACCACAAATATAATAAGTTAGAGACATAATATCTATATTATAATAATGTAATATATGAATGTACAGTGTGGTGATAAAGTAACACACAAAATTCATAACTTTTATACAGAGTGATTTTTCAAAAAACACCGTGACAGGTCGATTTTGTTTTTTAAAAAGACACGTGCTGACATGAAAAAATTAGTTTTATCTACTTTTGTTTTAGAGTTGTGACGTCAAATTGTCACGCCCTGTGTTTTATACAGAAATGGAATCCTTACTTTTTTTCCAGTACAATGGTACCTTATTAGGGGTTTGCTACTTACCGTTCACAAGATAATGTGTCTGTAGAAGTATCTAGACTTTATAACATTACAGTACTAAGTAATTTGTTTAATAAGAAATGGCGCGTAAATTCCAATATTCGAATTTGTTTAATTTTTAATTTTGAAATTATTTTAAATAAAAATAAAATGTGTAATGTCTTCACGTGTTTTCTTCTCAAAAAACAACTTGTATCTTGCAAACGGTAAGTAGCAAACCCATAATATGGGGTACCATTGTACTGGAAAATAAGCGGGGATTTCATTTCTGTTTAAAATGCAGGGCGTTGCAATTTAAAAGAAATGTATGATGACGTCGCAACTCTAACACAGAATCAGATAAACCAAATTTTTCATATCAGCACGTGTCTTTTTAAAAGATAAAATCGATTTGTCACGGCGTTTTTTCAAAAATCACTTTGTATAAAAGTTATGAATTTTGTGCGTTACTTTATCACCACACTGTATATTTTCAAATTAAATTTTTTATTCCAAATGGAAGTGAGTAGAAAGAGAAAGTATTTCCGCCACATCTATTCGTATTAGAGAGAGCTCTCACACCTTTCAACTTTCTTATATAAATACTGTGTTTTTGTGCTTATGAAATTAATACAGCTTTATGTACTAATCTTATCTTTCTGATCAGTTTTGGACTACTGGGAAACTAAGACATGACCATACGTATATTTTATTTAGTAAAGTGTGGTGCACGCCCCTAGCTGTTCTTCACTACAAAATAACTTCCAAAAAAGGTTACGTTATTATAAACGATTGTTCACACCTCATACTTCAAAAGTTATTAAACACTCGCTTTAATCAACATGAGCGTGTTCCTTGGCCACAACAGCCAAGACAAGCAAAAAACTATAATAACCCTCCGACCGCATAGTATTTTAATTGCTTTGCTAAATATTAACTGACATATCCTCCAACAGCACCTGAACTGAAATAATTAATCAACCAGGGAAGGCGTGTACAAAGTATATGCCTTCTACGTGTGGTAATCAGGTTTTTATGCTCACGTCTCTTAGAAATGGGAGCAATTATTACTCCTAACAGGCTAGGAATTTCAGTGGCGGGAGTTGGGTCAAAATCATATAGGGTTATGAGAGACCTTCATTCATAGATCTCTGCTATAATATAACATCAGACCTACAGGGATGGGCTCAGTTTGTAAAGATAAAATATTTTTTTTCAAACAGATGCGGTTTCGAAAAATGTATTATCATCATCACAAGACAATTTACACGTTGGTTTCTGATTTTTTTAAACTTTTTCAATGATGGCAACAAACTTCCCTCATGATGGCAATGTCAGTTGTGGAATTACGATAAAAGTTCTCAAATTATGATCATTCCCCGCCACTGCTTCTACGACACCAACTTTTAGAATTATTTTCTTTATTAAAATCGACTTGGATATTTTCCAGATTTAATTAATTATAAATATGATAACCTTTGATGAATTTAAATGTGTCTCAAGGCATTCTATTTAAGTGTAAACTAAAAAAGAATTTTTGAAACTACCATACTACTTTTATTATTTTATTATACATTACCAATAAAATTCTAAAGCGACTGAGAATCGGGTCCATAATACCTCCAACGGAAATACATGACATGTCAGACTTTTAGCCATTTTAGTAGAACAGTTACTCCTTTTCATCATGTAGCATTCTAGAAAATAATTAGTATGATCCTTTAATGCCACCAGCTTTTGTAAGGCGCCACTGTTTCAGCTTAAACGCTAGTACTTACGTACAACTTATGATTAATACCTTTGTAGAGTATGTGTTTAGCGCTTAGCGCTTCCACCGTGTACGGCTGCTTTTGAGGCTGAAGAATTTGTTAAGGTGCGAGAATAAGAGTGCATGATTAAGAAGGCCCATTCATCTCGCATATGAAGCCGACTGATTAAAGCCGGGCACATTTCTCACTCCCTGTATCTCTCGGGATTCTCTTTATTCAATTAACACGGTCGGATGCTGATAGAGAGTCTTGAAGGGTCATTTACTGGGACATTTTTCTCTGGGTCTAGGCTTTAGACGGATACAGTCGGCGTTTCAAGGTCTGCCCTAAGAACGTCTCTAATAAACTATAAAGAAAACATGAATACCAAACAAAAATGGTGGACATTCAAGTCTAATATGTGATTTTGGCGTTTGTCCGTACATTCCTGTCCTGTAGTCTAGATAAACTCACAATCTCTATAACCTCTTTATTACCAAATCACAACGAAAATGTTTTAATTTATAGGTAGTCTTCTAATGTTGGCCATGCCAAAAGTACCCAAATGTCGACATACAGTGAGTCCCAAATTTGTGGTGGTGAGACCTCGGAAACTAGATAGAAAAACGGTTAAATGGGGAAAGTTATAAAGAATTATGTTGGTAACTTAATGGGGCTTTTACGGAGCGGTTCTAGCCATTTAGGTATTTTGACTTACTTTTTGTAAGCTAAAATGATGAATTTTACAGATTGCCAAGATGAACGAATTAATTCCAAACTTTACCTGCAGAAAGAATAAAAACTACGGACAATGAAACAGAATAACTAAACACTAATACTAATAAATAATTGAAATTAAAAAAAGTTGCATCCAGCGGGATTCGAACTTGCGAAATTTCGCACTTCGATGTTTGGAATCCTGCGACTTATACCATTACGCCACCGCGTCACTGGTCACTGTTTGGCGCTGAGAGAACTACGTAAACTGTACGTGTTAACCTGAAATATTAATTTTTACCGATATTCCAATTGAAAAAGCATTTCGGTTCAGTGTTTTGGTAGTTAGAAGTGTTTGGCAGTCAGTACTATCGATTCCGTTAGCAATATTCCTCATAGGAAAATAATAACCTCTCTGAAGTTTAATTAATTTGACAGTTTTCTTAGGAGGTGCTTATCGTTAGTGCAATCTCACATCGGCAGATAAAATGAGAAAGAAGTTGAGAAGCACGCGACTCCAGATTTTCGAAGACGAAATAGAAGTAGAAGGAGTGGTCGTACGGTCTCGAAAAAAAAAACTCAACGGATTAGAGGAAGGACGAAAGTCTCGTGTGAAGCGGTTCTCGAAGCCGTAAAAATTAGAAAAAGAGACGAGGGGGCCCCGCGAAAAATCGGGATTTCGCCAGGCGTAATGGGGCTATTAGGCGCGAGAACAAATGTCGGTGTTGGCCGCATCTCTCTCGCCGAACGGCGATCGACGAAAATTTTGCAGAGGTTTTTTGAAGACGCGTTTAGATTGGGAAAACTCGTAGGAAACGGGACGAAAATGCGCTTAAGCATAGGAGAAAGGCTTGATGCGACCTTCTGTCGCCCGCAGGGATCGCTTTGCGATAGCTTAGAAACTAAGTCGATTTGGCGACGGAATTTAGAGCGAGACAGAATCGACTTGTTTTATATATATGGATTATAATAATGTGCCACTGTAGTACATAAGTGAATTTGATTAAAGGGCCTTCATGAATATTTTTATGGTTTCGTGTCGGACTTCACGAGATGCGTGCACCAAAGCCCTGGCATTGTTTTATTGCTTTAGGCGTGTAGATGTGGTAAAATCGGCCATGTACCATTTGCGTTCTTTTGTTCATGGAATTTTTCGACGATAAAATAGTTATTCATTTTTTATTACAGGGCATAACTCACGGGGCGGCATGCATATTCATAGGCGTTGTACATACAAAATCGCTATTTGTTAAAAGCTGTTTTCTAGTTCTGTTTAGCCCTGCAAGTCAATATTGTTTCTCCATAAGGTTTGTGGAATTTATTTTAGCAGAATCAGGATAATATTAAACAGTATATTTTCAGCAGCAACTTTTATTGTAAATACGAATTTAGTTCACCCTCAGGAGGTCAAGCTTGGAGCAGTGATTTGAAGGAATAAATATAATTTTTTTACCCCCGCCTTCAAAATTACCCCTGGTTTTTCAAGAAATAACCACTATCACTTTTTTAATTTAAATCTTTTTATGTTTAATTTGCCTTTCGGATAGAATATTAAATTGGCCTAATTTACTTGCTATTAAGTATATGACAGTTCTGGGACTAAGAGAAATAAAAAAAAATTAACCCCCTTTCTCGATTCTCTTAAAAACATTAGAGATTAAGTTTGTCTCAGAAAAAGAAATTGAGAAAAGAGAGTAATTTTTTTTATCTCTTAGAATCCCTAACAATCTTTAGTATCTCTAAAAATTATCCCGAGTAGTAGACGATGGATAATTTTCTAAGGCGGTGATACGTTCTCAAACGATACCACCCGGGTTGCCAAATATATACAAAGTGTTGTTTAAAATAAGTCAGTTATAGCAGTAAATATTTCTATATTAATTTGAACCTATTTTAAATCTGTATACCTATTGCTTAAAATACCTACTCGAAATGAATTATTCAAATAATCTTTCAAAACTATATGTTTTATTTTTGAAAAAAATTATGTATTTCAATTGATACATGAAAAGTCCAATCAAGGACAAAAATAGTCTAAAATGGATTCCAAAATTTCATAAACCGATATATTTTTGTTTACTGGTCAACATAAACAAAAATATATCGATTTATGAAATTGTGGAAGCCATTTTAGACTATTTTTTGCATGGTGTGCAAAAAATAGTCTAAAATGTTTGGGCTCCTTTTTACTGTGGCCCAAAAGCCAGGGGGGGGGGTAGCAAATTATAACTGTGAATTCCACTGTTAGACAAACAAATTATTGAAGTAAATTGTGATGAAGTAGTAATGAACTAGTAATGAAGAAAATACAGCGACAAATGATTATGATTGTTAGTAGTGGTGAGAAACACACCGTAGGATGTCCTCTTTGGGTTTTTGCTTCTATCTGTCTGACAATTATTGTCAAATTGACAGACAGATAACGACCTGTTTTTCCGCATGTGCCATTACAGCAGTGACCTCTATTATCTTTAGGGAAGACAATTATTGTACTTATTTATTTGAAGAAAATTCCGAAGTAATGTATTGCCAGTCGGGGCACATTGCCCATGGAGTAATGTTTTTGGCATTATCTTCAAATAAATGATTATACAATCATTATGCTGTTATAATATACCTACATTCTAAAGACAATTTAAAAAAATAGAAGCAATGATTTACAATAGCTTTGAGTGAATATAGAAATAGCAAACAGAATTTTTGATCCCGAGTTAATTTCCCATTTCATGACTGCGCAATTGAATTTACTGCTTCCTGATGTTATAATTGTGGTCGGTAAACGCAATGTAATTGCACGCAAAGCTGTCAGCTCTAATTCTTCTGTAATTTCCAGAAAGCCAAACGATCTTTAGGAAATTCCCACTGCTGTTTTATGTTATAGGGGCGGTTGGGGTCGGCACGGAAAAAGACCTATGGATATCTCTTAGAATACATTTCTTGCCAAAGCGCGCTGGATCGAAAACCATATGGGCAAAAACGGTTTTCGAGGACAAAAATTATTACTAGCCTTGTGAACTTAAGAAAATAGATTTTTTTATGAATGGATATATGCAAAAGAAAAAATGTAGCAACTTGTAGAGCAATGTGATTTATTAATTTTGTTGTATTGTTTTATATTGTCTTGTTCTATTATATATGATATTTTATTGTTTGACCTATAAATAAACATATTTAAAGCATTGCAATGTGACCATATTTCATATTCCAACCTACTTTTCTGCCAGTGCTTCCTGAACTGATTCACTATATATATATATTTCAATGTGTGTTTCACCGCAGACTGTTTGGTATGATTATTATTTTAGTAAGTATAATAATAAATCTTTTAACGTATATCTGACTTCCTATTTGAAATTATTTCCGTATTGTTCAAATGTATGAGGGGTCCATTTATTATGGGCATTACTTATCTCAGAAACTATTGGTTCCAAGATTTTTTACGTAGAGTCGGTTCTATACGTAAAGTTCGATGATTACTTCTGTAGGATCATTTCTTTTGTTCGCGTTATATACAGTGGGCGTACAGATATAAAACCTTGAACTTAAAACATTTTCTGAAAATTTTTTGAAGAAATTTGAGTACCTATTTTTTTATTTGAAGGAGATGCCGAAAACATCTACTCCACGGGCAATGTGCCCCGACTGGCATTGCATTACTTAGGCATCTCCATAGGAGTTGCCACATAATTGTTTTCGGCATCTCCTTCAAATAAGTAAGTAGGATTGTCTTCCTTAAAGCCAATAGAGGTCACTGCTATAATGGCGCCTGCGGAAAAGCTGGACGTTATCTGTATGTCATCTGTCTGTCAATTTGACAATAATTGTCAGACAGATAGTAGCAAAGAGCCAAAGAGGGCACTACGGTGTGTTTCTCACCACTTCTACCTATTTTTTATTTTCTTTATTATTTATATTTTAAAATTATTTCTATAGGTAACTTTGCATTACGAATACTGTGATATATAATTTGATTAATCTATATATCAACAAAATCCTTATTGAATGTTATACATAAATTTGCAAAAATATACATAGCGTTCCACAAAAAAAAAAAAAAAAAAGGTATAATATGATCTTGAATATGTCATACAATTTTAAACTATACCAGCGTTGGGTGACCACCAAGTTTGGTCACTCAACGGTACCAACTAAATTGATTCTCCAAAAATTTTCTCTGAAAATGACCAGTGGAAGTACACCACATTGTCCAGGTGTCTGCAATTTATTTATTTCCAAAGTGGAACGAATATTTTAGAAACTAAGTAGGAATATAGTCAATGAAACGTCATTCAACCATTTTCCAATTAAACTGATGATGTATAAATATAAATTAGTAGAATCACTTATTAAGACATTAATTTGTACCTACACTTTAACAATTTATGTTAATGAACTGCACACTATTGCGCGATATAACAAATGAGTCGATAATATTCACCTGCTGAAATAAATTATCATTAAATTAAATCCTTAATTAATAACTGCAGGAAATAAACTCGACTGTATCCTTAAAACTTCTGTAATAACCCACATTTTCGAACGAACAAAAAGTGGATATATACGGGCGTTTGGGGGTGTATTAAGCAGACATCAGAGACGGTCTCGATGCATATTTTAGAAGGTTAGTCGTCGTCTGGGCAACACAGGGGTTGCGTGCCCACTTAGGGGATGCAGTTTCGAGCGTTTCGCCGGAAAGAAACTTTGGGAAAATTGAAAAGAATCCCTATTAGAGCATAAATATGCAATTCACATGCGAAATTGAGCTGAGTTACAAAGGTGCATTTCGGGTAATAGAGAACGAGGTTAGTATATATACATATTGGAGTTGTTCAAATTGACTTGTGTTACAAAAAAAGGAGCAAGGAAATTGAAAAGGATAGAGATCAATAAACCGTGCAACAAACGATTTGTAAATATTAAAATGTAAGGACCAGTCTGTTATAAAATAGGATTGAAATATCATAGGACAAAATCAGTATAACATGTTTAGCATAAGATACATAATAGTTACAAAAAAGTATACCGTAAAGTATTTTCTAGCCTACAAACTGATGGCCTGTTTCTAACAGTATATAACTTGTTTTTTGTTAATATATAAATACTATACTGAGTGCTATAATATAGGTACTCATAGTTAGAAATTAAAATATAAATTACACTCTCGTTTCTTTTAAACAAATTTACATAGTGAATTTGTTGAAATTTACATAGTCAATTTGTTAGTAGTCATTTAAGCGAAATTTTGTATATAGGGACATTTTTAACAACACTAACTTCCGGTTAAACCGGACATATACACACCTTTTTAGATTTAAATAGAGCTATTCGATAGCTGCCCATGGATAAGGTTCGCTACCTTTAGTGTCAGTAACTATGGAGGTATTTATTAAAATTCTTCAAAACGTTTATTTACACATCTAGTAGCCTGAAAATCGTAGAAAGAATCATTGGAAAATAATTAAATTGCCAGTTTGAGTATTTAATAAAATATGTTTTTAAAGTTTTGAAAATGTTATACATATTTATACATATATTTATACAAAAATAAACCTGGTATTGTGTAGAAAAGCTAAATAGTCGATTTTAATCTACTTTGAGGTAAACAATATTTTTAAGCTCTATTGTGTTTTAGTACTATCCATAATCCAATAAAAAAGTTATTGGTCAATATTTCCAGGCTATTAGATGTAAGTTGGTATTTTTTTTTATTTTATAATTTTTTATTTTAGCATACCTATATCTCTATAGTTACTAAAACTAAAAGTAATGAACCTTAATATTACTGAACAGCTAACGGTGAGCTCTACCTAAATCTAAAAAATATACAGAATATATCATGGCTTGGCAACCATCCTGGCGATGGCCTAGGATGGAAAAAATGTCAACTTGGTGTTAATGTGAGAGATTAAAATCAGTTGATCATTTGACTTGTCCCCCTAACTAATGAGGTTTTCCAGGTTTCCCTCATTCCAGCACTGAATGGTGGTTAGGGCCTACCAACGTAAGTCGTTCCAGAGGCGCAAATGCGACCCGCGAAATAATAATATGCCGCCCCCTCTCCCACACAAGTCTCAGACTTTCGGGCTAATCCTTGTGATTAGAATGAGGGGTAGAGATATTATTATTATTATTATTATTATTATTATTATCTAGAAAAGTTGGTCAGTGTTATCAGTAGGTAGGTTTAGCAATTGCTAAAACGTCCCTATTATCAAATTTTCGCTTAAATAACATCGTCAGTTCTCAATATAGAAAACATGATCCATACTTTTGCCTCTCATTATACAGGCAATGTATAATTATACCATAGACTTAATAAGAGGAGACCTCACGGTTCATTCATAAATAACCTTTTGTTTTGTATCAATCATTGGCAATGTGTATGACAAAGAATACCGAGAGAAAGAACGGCAAAATTCCGACTCCGTGCAACGTTGCAAAAGTTTTGGGAGAACTTGCTTCCGACGCCAAAGGCGTACTGTTTTTGGAAGGGTTGGGTATGATAATAAAACATCAAAAAAGGAATTTTAAGAAAATCAGTACTATACATTGCAACAGCAAAAGCTTGTGAGATTAGAAATTAAATTAGTATCGGAGTTTTAATGTAGGGAATATGAATTGAAACTTGAACACTTAAAATTCTGAATTAAGTAAAGGTGGTACACCTACTACATTACAAAAACTTATATATACATTAGTGTAAAAAAGTATTTTTCAGTTTTTCAAAGATACCCAAACTCTGTATACAGGGTTCAATTACATTTAAAAGTGAAATATAATTTAAAATAAGAAAGATGTATATGGTGTTAGTTTTTAATTCAACTCTTTGTTTCAAGTTATTTGACTTACTGTTTTCAAAATAACTCTTTAAAAGCCTGATAATAGTGATTTTCTCTTAGATTAGTATAAAGGATACCTTTAAAAATTACCTTGGTTACGCAACTGATTTTAATTTTTGTGTGCAAAAGTTGCATGTTGGCTTCACACTTACCAAACATTATAGGTTTTTTAATTTGTTGTGCAGCAAAGTGCTGAATGATGCCTTAGCTTCTTGCTTGGATTCTTGTTTTGATCGTATTTAAGTATGTGTGTAGGTAACTCCAAAAACTAACACATCAGCCATATTTTAAAAAATAACAAAAGCAATTCCATAATATAATATAGTATATATATACTATATTCCGTAAAATGATAAGGAAGCCAGCCAGCACGCCCCTGAAAATCCGTAAATATGGCGTGACAAATATAGCGACCGAATAACCAAACAAAACTTGGCAAAATTTACCTGTGGAAAGACAGTTTTGAATATAAAGACTTCATTTTTCCATACACTTGACACTGACGCACCATTTTCTGAAGAATAGTAATAAAATCCTTACGAAAAACACTGAAAAATTCACAAAAGCAAAATTCCGACTGCCAGCAACACCGCACAAAAGAAATACTATAAAATACTACGATTCACGTGCATCAATGGACATGCGGATTGGAGTAGGGAGCAATGATGCCTGTTCATTCCATTTTTGCGTTATGAAGTTAGTTTTCATCGCAACGTTTTTAACAAAATATGATTTATCTACTTAACTAGGAAACGGGAAAATATTTTTTATGTAATATTTTAACCTTAACCCATAATCATGGTAGTTTAAATGTGAAAATATAAATTACACAATTGACAGTTTGGAAACAGTTTTTCGTACAATCATACAGTAGACCTTGCAGTTGACCAGATAAAGAGTAAACAAGGGGATCTCTGATTGCTTTAAAATGTAAACAATTACATCTCCCTTGTCTTATAAATCTATGAATTATACAGACATACAGACTTGTATAATGTAGGTGTATATTAAAAAAAACAGATAAAGTATCTTTATATTTAACTATAAAACAATCATACTGAAGGGAGTTAAGATATTATTTTTATTAGTAAATTAAATAAAAATATAAAAATGACAATTAAACGGTTTTACAAACACGTAATAGAAATAAACAAGTTCATCGCTCAATAATTGAAAATTGAATGCATATAAGTGTGAAGTATTTTCTCCGTCGTTCCTATGACCTACCTACATTTTTCTAAGAATTTAAATTTCCGATACTTCGCGTGTAAACGTGGCATTTGAAAACATTAAAAATAACTTATATCATGTATGTCACGATTCAATATGCACATTGGCGTAGGTATTTTATATTTTATGACCAGTTTATTAACGAAAATTATCCGTTCGGAAAATTAAACATATTTAAGATAAACTTGCTAGATATAAATAATTATAAACTCCTTTTGAGTAACCCAGACCTTAAAGAAAATGTAGGTATACCAGAAGGGTCCCGGATTAAGGACAATTTAAAAAAATATATAGCATTGGAGAGTCGTTACTAAATTATTACGATTTTAAACATTAGAACTAATTGCTTTGTTTAAAAATGTATTCATTTAACGAATGTATAAATAATTATTATAATATTAATAAATTATACATTGTAATTTATGCAGGTATACATAAATAAATATACCATAGCCTTTCATTGCTGTAGCCGAGGATGGTCTACCTAAAAATATAATACCTGAAAGGCTTTAATAAGGGGTGTGCTACAATATCTTATTAGAACAACGGACATTAGACTAGTACCTTTTTGATAAGCGTAAAAGAAATACGCCAGCTTGGCATATTTTTATCATTCTAAATTTAGTGATCTAAATAATTATCCTTATATATTTTTCGAAAGCCTTATCTTCACTTAACATCTAGATAACTAGCGGTGTAATTAAGCGAGAATTATATGTCGAACACACTGTATATGTCCGTGTTATTTTTATATGTATATACCAATAAAGGGTCTAGAGAAATGCATTTCTTGATTTTTTGAAAACTAACTAGTCTGTTGTCTTAATATCTACTACACTGCACAACTACTGCATTATTGTTTTAATTTAAGATAAACGGTACATAATACTAATAGACTATCCCCAGTGAATACATAATTTTGGTCGCTACTACTGTTAAAGGCTCGAATGTTGTTTCTATACCCAATAATTATTGATTTTTCAACTTTTGTCGAATTCTAATTATTCTACTTTGTCTCATTGTTTTATAAGTTGATATGTATTAAGATGATTTAATAATATTGATTTATAAACTATTATACAGTAACATTTCCTTAATATCGAAGGAATGCCTTCTTGATCGCTGTTGCGTGTCCTTGGACACCCTTACAGCGACTTCAACTTATTGAAGTTCCTACAGACCTTTCTATTTGCCGTTTTCGCTTTCTCGATATATTATTTAGTGAAAAAAATAAGATGCGTGCATTTTTAAGAGCCAAGTCAGGACCCCAGGAATAAATTGGTGCTCCTGGATCGGTCGAAGGAAACGTTATACGACTGGAATGGCGCAGACTGGAGAATCGCTGACGATACTTTGTTTCCGATCGGAGAAGTGTGTAATAGATTACTTATGTTTGGAATGGCGTAAACTGCTCAACAATGGACTGTGTCATCTAAGGCGTGATATTTTATTTTGTGAGCCACATATGTGCAGCCATTATTTGATTTATATACAAAAAATGCAACAAAGTATCTAGAATGTTAGTAGTGGTGAGAAACACGAAGTAATGCCCTTTTTGGGTCTTTGCTACTATCTGTCTGACAATTATTGTCCAATTGACAGATAGATAACGACCTGCTTTTCCGCAGTCGCCATTATAGAAGTGACCTCTATTGTCTGTGATGAAGAAAATCCTACTTATTTATTTGAAGAAGATGCCTGCGGAAAAGCCTGCCTGCAAATTTGACAAAGAGGGCACTACGGTGTGTTTCTCACCACTACTAACATCCAAGATGGCCATTAGGCATGTTGCAATATCGTTTATCGATTCTATGGCACTACCTATGGTACTCTCACGAGCGCACGATGCCCATTAGGCAATCATTTCGCAACATGGCTCATCTATGCACTCTGACGAGCGCATAATTAGTGCGAAACCGGTTACTATCTGGTGGTTGGGTTCAGAAAAATGTGGCGACTTCTATCGAGATGCCAGAATAATCCAATGCCAGTCGGGGCACATTAGTCTGCCGTGGAGTAGTAGTTTTCGACAACTCCTTCAAATAAATAAAGTATCTAGAGTTAATATTGTTTACAGCTATACCGTCAAATTTAAAAAGTAGCAATATAGTTTGAAATATAAAATTGCAGACCTTTTCATAGGTATAAAATGAGGTCCAGATTGAAGTCCATAACTAAATGCTGCTGCCGATTTGTAATGATAATTTGTGACCTGGATTTTCCATGACCATGACCTGGAATTTCATGGTGACCATGAAATATTGGATTTTCCAAACTGCACATAAAAATTTAACAGACATTTTTATACAGTGAAAGTTTTCAGAGACAAGTGGACGAAGGGCTATGTCGCATATTAACAAAATCATGTTTTTTTATCCGTAGATGTTTGTAAAAATTCTATAATATCTATGTGATAAGTATAAACTAAATGTAAGCCTGAGCAAGTAACATCGAATTTAAATAGCACAGCAACCTTCTTTTGGCGGTTTGTATTGTTTTTTTTAGGTGTAATTGCGTTCTAATAGCAAAAGTAATAATGATAGTAATAATTATGCAATAATACAACAACATATTGTAGAACACAAACTATATAAGTATCTAGGACTTTATCAAAATCAAAGAATAAACCATTCAATAGTAAAACGAAATTTACATTAACTATACAAGAAGCGATTGAATCCAATACTTAAATCAAAACTTTAAACCTCCAAGAACCTCTTTAAAGCTATATTAATACACCTACGGTTCCTGTACTAACATATTTGTTCGATATAATAAAATATTCCTCAACTAATCAAGAAAACCTAAATATACTAACAAGAACAGAATTAACATAGAATATTATAATGTTGCATCCAAATTCATGACTAAATTTATGAAAAGAGAGAATCAATACAAGTTGAAAGGAAAGGGCAAGTGAAATGATAGACATATGACAGATACACTCTAAACCAATACCAAAGTCTACATATATTCTTATGTAGACTTTGCAAATACATTTATTCATACAACATACAACATTGCAAATACATTTATTCATACAACATACTTCCAAAACAAAGACAACCCTTTGCATAAAACAGTTGTACAACTGTGTGTATTCTAAACTTATAGTTAGTTAACTAACTAACGGTTAAGTAACTGTAGCCAGCTATTGTGAAACCGGGCCATAATATTTTTGAATTATATGGATTGTATGGAATCTTCAGTTATTGTTTTTCATCCAAAACTGGACTATCTACTTCAATGTGTAATAAATAGATAACATTCCGAGATAGAATGTTGAGGGTGATTGTCTAAAATTATTATTATTATAGTTACCAAAAGCGCCAAGTTTTCAATAATAATCGCATACATTATAAGCTTTCATAATGAATTGGGTTAGCGAAGGATATATTCCAGAACAGGAAAACATACGGCAAACTCAACAACAGCTTTAGTAAACTAGGCGAAGCAAACGCTGGTTACATTGAAAGATTTAAACTGCAGTAACGCAATTTAATCGATTATCTAAATTAGGTCATACGATAGATAATTGAGAGCTGTGATTGATTGGCTTGTTTTATAAATAAGGGTAATACTCAGTTAAAAATAAGTCATATTTCCTAGTGTAAAAAGAAACGAATCAATCATTAAAATACGTAAAGTTTTCGGTCTACAAATAGAAAGGCCGAGGGATTCATAATAGGATTATAAGTATAGTCTATATAATGTAAATTGAAACTGTAAAAAAAATTCCGACAAAAGAAACACCTGCACTTCGACGGCGGCCTCTTTGGTTACGCACGTGTGTCGTTTGTTGGAATTTTTTATACAGTTTCAAATTAGATTATAGAATATAATGTTATAGTCTTCTATATAGTCTATAAAGACTATAATGTTATAGTCTCTGTATAATCTAATTTGAAACTGTATAAAAAAATCTGGCAAACAACACATGTGCGTAAACAAAGAGGCCGCCGTCGAAGTGCAGGTGTTTCTTTTGTCGGAATTTTTTTAGTTTCAATTTACATTATAAAGACTATACAACACAACAGTTACTGTGGATGGTAGGATTCAAAATATTAATATTTAGCTAATCATACTTCAATAAAATGTTTCCAGGTAAAAAGATAGAGGATAGTGGGAGGTGTACTATTTGTGGTGGGAAATTATAATACACTTTCTTTTAATCTAACTTCTTAAGACCCCCACATAAAATTAGATTTACTGAAGATTTCGCATGAAAACTATATTTTTCTGTCCATCACTAATAAAGCTTTCACCTTAACCTTCACTATGGTCAAAATAAAAATCCTGGCGATGCACATCATCGTTATAAAATTATTCATACGAAGTTACAGGCTCAAAAGCATTTATTTTATTGTAATTTTATGTAATCATAGTAGATCGGACTAGTATAAGCTATGTTGAGGTACATAAAAATTAAAAAAATATATATTTTTTTTTTGGAAAATAATATTGTGGATCCCTGACGTGCATCGCTTGGATTCATGTTCCGACTTTATACTTCTCTTACTTGTTTATACCGAAAACAACTATTGCACAGACAATGTACCCCGACTGGCATTACATTAATGGATATGCCGAAGTAGTACAATGCCAGTCGGGGCACATTGTCCGTTGAGTAGGTGTTTTCGGCGGCATCTCCTTTAAATAAATAAGTAGGATTGTCTTCCTTAAAGACAATAGAGGTCATTACTATAATGGCACTTGCGGAAAAACAGGTATTTATCTGTCTGTCAGTTTGACAATAATTGTGAGGCGGATAGTAGTAAAGTCCAAAAGAGGGCACTACTGCGTGCTTCGCACCAATATAATGTAGTGGCTATTAAAAATGTTCCACGAAGTCCGTTGTATATTTCGAAACTTTAAATAGACAAATGCTAATACTAATAATCTGCCGTAAAGTTGCGGGTATAAAAGTGACGGCCTTTCCGACCCCACTCGCCAACTTTTACTAGAAAATTCTAAAAAACTGAAGCACAAAGGAAATAAAAAATAATTTGTAACTTTAACTCCACGTATCTTTTTAGCTATCATCATTTCATTAAAGCATAATTAGTTAAATATTACTATTTTGACTACTGCTATCAACAGGTACATTACTTATGAATCACTTTGTATACATATTTATATAGATCACACTGAGGATGTATTGTTTTACGTTGATTTACTAAATTAAATATTATTGAGAACATGTTGAACATGTGATCGCGTATAATGTATTTTCCCGCACATAGGTAATTTTTTGAAGCGTGTTGGTTAACTGGCTCTTTTCTACACGCATGCGCCCTCATCTCATTCGTTATTTAGGCGACCTACTCGCTAACTATACTTGAATAAGTAACAGGGAAGTGTGGATAGAACTTCAAATGAAATTGTTGTTTTTCAGAATCCCTAGTCATCAATTACACTGGACAAATTAATGGGAACGTTTCGGTGACATAAAGATATAATTTACCTTATAGCAAGGTCATAAATTATATGTGTGTCGAGAAGAAAATTAGAGACCACGACCTCTGACCACAGAATTGAAAACTAATGTTATATTTTTCCTTGGACCGAACTTCTGCTAATACATAATATATAATACAGATACGAACTAGTTAACATTTCTGATTCAAAACCCTTTTAAATCATAATAAAGGCAGAAGAAAATTGAGATAAAAGTAAAGTACATGCAGTTAAATTAAAAGGCATGATAAATGGTAATCTATATAATAATATCATCTATCCCCCCATTCTAATCACAGGGATTAGTTTGAAAGTCAGAGACTTGTGTACGAGAAGAGACAACATATTATTATTCTGTGCCGTGTTAGTATCCAGGAGCGACTTACGTTGATAAAACCTAACCCCAATTTAGGATAGAAATGATGGAAAACTGTAAAATCTCATTAGTTAAGATAGCCGTATATTGATGTTAACCTCACTACCACCTAGTATATTCAGAGTCGCTTGCAATCCCATCTCTTCATATACATCTTATTCATATATACAGGGTGATATAGTCATTAGTGCATTCATTTTTAGAGAAGAATAGACTGTCACTGACCGGTGATGGCCTCTATTCATACATAGGTCAACTAACTTGGTAGCAGGCCTAGGTGCAACGTTGCCAAATTTAAATATTTTCGCAGAACATGGCCAGCAAAATGATTATTAATATTTTACTGTATTAGTTCAGTTATCATAATACAACAATTTTAGTAGTGGTGAGAAACACACCGTAGTGCCCTCTTTGGGTCTTTGCTACTACCTGTCTGACAATTATTGTCAAATTGACAGACAGATAACGACTTGCTTTTCCGCAGGCGCCATTGTAGCAATGACCTCTATTGTCTTTAAGGAAGGCAATCCTACTTATTTATTTGAAGGAGATGCCGAAGACAACTACTCCACGGGAAATGTGCCCCGATTGGCATTGCATTACTTCGGCATCTCCATAGGAGTCACCACATCCTTCATCAAGACCAACCACCAGACACTGACCGGTTTCGCGCTAATTATTATTTCATAATAATAATTTCATATTATTCGCGCATAATAAGCGCGAAACCAGTCAGTGTCTGTTGGTTGGTGGTGGAATAGATATAAATTTTGGATTTTTTCTTTCATTTTGAAAAGTTGAGGAATTTGGAAGGGTCTCTTTAAATTTATATAATAATACATTATATTATATTAAATATATTAACATAGAATTTGAAAAATAATAACCTGTAATAAGAAAACGTAAATTTAAAGAGACACTTCGACATTCCGTGACTTTTCAAAATGAAAGAGAAAATCCAAAATTCATATCTATTCCATACGATCCTCGTTTCACCCGTGGTTTTGGTAAGGTTTTTAAAGATATACGTATCTCAGTGGTTTATTCATCGGGAAATAAACTACAACTTTTAGGTACCTAATCCAAAAGACAAAATAGAAACTAAGGAAAATTCGCGATGGTTCACTGAGCAGTCGCGATGGTTCACTGAACCATAGAAATAGTTTAGGTATAAACAGAACACAATGTTAGCATAGTTAGCATTAGTTTTAATCAATTCCAGATGATGCCAACTTGGTTGGCGAAATATAGGTACTTGGTACTTGGTGCAG
This sequence comes from Pogonocherus hispidulus, assembly GCA_963924545.1. NCBI lineage: Eukaryota > Metazoa > Arthropoda > Insecta > Coleoptera > Cerambycidae > Pogonocherus > Pogonocherus hispidulus. Next base: position 22,048,334 of record OZ004700.1, read on the forward strand.
TATAGCGTTTTCTTGTTATGTGGAAAACTACGTCAGCGTTATCTTCACACCAAAGGTTGCGGATTAAGGAGACCAAAATCATAAAAAAATTAAACAAATCCTTTTAGTTTTAAGCAATCCAGTTTAATCATACATATGATACCAGTAACTATAACTATAATATTTCTTATTCTCTGGAATGAGCTATAAGGTGGATGGATAATCCCCCAATATATTTCCCAGGACATGTAAGGGGATAAGAACAGGGCGCCTTAGTATCCTGAGACGGCAACGTGGTTATCATGCGGTTGACCACCGATCGCACGGGGAAATGTTAACAGGCATAATGCATGTGCCCCACATGTCGGCCGCGAAGCATGCACGCGATGCTCTCATGTTCCTTCCCCATAAGTGATTAGCGGCACCGCAGGGTGGTGTCGAGGTACACAGGTGACCTAGAGCACTGATAACAACCCAAGTTATTAAAGGTATCGTCAGTGGATGATACCGCTGTTATTTTGATTTTACTGTACGTAAAATCGTCTGTACTAACAATAGTTATTGATTTTACAAATAATTTTTCTATTCTCTTTAATTTTTATAATATTTCTCTTATATAAAATGTCAAAAAAAAATCAAACGACAAATATTACACGTTATCCCCGGTGAAGTTCCTAGAGGGATGTCAATAGATTGTATACCCCCGCACTATTATGGAGCTCCGTGGTCGAGTGGTTAAAGAGGGAGGTTTTGAGTCGTTCCCCACATTTGACAACGATCACGATTTCGCCGCTGGTCAACTTTTTTAATTGCTCCTTTATTAAATCTGTGCTCATAAGACAGGTAGCGTTCGCAACTAGTACCTACTGCGACCTCACTGTATAAATGGCTAACAACCTACTGTTCACTTTAATTAATAAGGTTTTCCAGGTTTCCCTTACACTGGTACTAAATGGTAGTTAACGTTATAACATCGAAAGTCCTTCCTGGGCGCACTCGCGGCCCACAAAATAATAATATATGACTCCCTCTTTCACATAAGTCTCTGACTTCCTGGCTCATCAGTGTCATTACGATGAGAATGAGAGATAGAGAGATATTACTAAATACATAAACGAAACTATTGTGCACAGCGCTACGCACACGACGCGACGGCGCGTTAACTGTGGATTTCAGTGGATTTTTAAACTCGTCGTTGGCGCTGGCGCTGGCGTTCGCGTCCAAAGTTAAAACAGTGTTTTAAGGGGCCAGACTACCTCCTCGATTCAAAGCGGAAAAAGTGATTAAGCAGAAAAATTCTCACGCCGTTATTTATGAAAATTAAGAAACAAAATTTTATGGTTTGGTAGATAAAATATAAATCGATGCTTCTATGGAATTAGTTTTTTTTGTTTTTTACGTTGTTTTTTTTTATTATACACTACATATGTACGAAAATCAGCAAGTTGCTCAAAGATTACCGGAGCCGTAGTCGAAAATTTAACTCCATAGAATCATCTACTCATTATTTTTCTTTCCTTGCACGTTTACAAAATATGAATAAAACCACAAACAACATTTTGACAATCTTTCTACTGAACGCTTACAAGGCGAATTTCTCGAAAAATCGGTCCTCGATTTGTGGCGCCCTCAAGCGAATCGAGACTGCATATTGTGTGAAGGCGTGTTTTACATACTGCACGTACTTAAACTTTTTGTGGGCCCTTTTATTTATATATTTGGTATTTGATGTTTTACAATTTTCGTAATTCTGATGAAAGAATATATTGAGACAAAAACTTTCAATTATTATTGCTTATAGTCGGGGGTCCAGGCGTTCAAAATCCCTCAAAATCGGCAAGTAACCCATGACGGCAAGGTAAGTGATTTTTGACTTCACCCAGGGATAGAGGGTCCCTAGGGGCATAAGAAATGACTTGTTGGACTTTTGTTGGCTCTTGCACAACTTCTTAAATATCAAAAAAAGAGCGCGGGGCAGTGTTTAAAAAATAAGTGATTTTGAGCGTTTACACCTTTCTAAAAAAATAACTATTTGAGATATTCATATGATTTTTTATATGTGAATACTTGAGACATGAGCGCTTCTGCCTGTGCTAATAGAATTTGAAAATATTTCGCTGTTTTTTTTTTAACAATGGCTAAAGTCGTAGTTACGAAATTTATGTATCGAAAATTTCAACATGCGGGCAACTATATTAAATTTTCAAAATTTGCACATACTATATGTGAACAAAATGTGGTCTAAGGCTTGAAAAAGTTTTTAGAAAAAAAATCAGTTCCTTATCTTATCTAGTTTTCGAGTTAATCATTTTTAAAGCCGAGCGTTGTTTACACTCGCGTCTGACCCGTGCCATTCAATTTACTGTGGTGCGCCCTACCATCCAATCCAATATATCGGAATATTAGGACAGACTATAAAATTGCGAAATAATTACATTCTTATAGTTTGTGACTATTGTTATTATATATTAGTTTATCAGTGTTTTATCTATTAGTGTATTGTTATTTATTTTAATTGAAAGTTACCTTTAACAAAAATTACAACGTGTCGGCTTGTTGGATATCGCATTACTGCCGTATTTTACCCCTTAAAACAATTGTTAGGAAAAGCTGTATACACATTTTTTATCACATTTTACTTTGCAATTGCACTTTTTTATTTTTTTAAGATCCGGCAATGGTTTTTTTGATATCATTTTTGGGATTATTTGATGATTAATGTCCACACATATCCAAAGTTTTTGGGTAAATTGAGAACCGGATCAGTAGACTGTTTGTAGACTAACATTTGATATATAACGTGCGTTTTACATTGAGTAAAAAAGTATCTCCAGTAAGAGGTGGAGACCGTAAATCACCCCGAGTAATTGAAAATAAATATTAAGCATCCACCTCCAGCATGTTGTGACGTTAAAAAAATTAAGCATAATGTGTGGTACCTGAAATCCGCAGCTATCATATCAGTGGGACGATCTTCAAAACCCTGAATTTTCTTCAGTAACTGAAAATCTTGAATTTCTTTGGTTTTAGCATAAATGGCATTCTGCTTTTCTTAGGTGGAAATCAAGAAAACCTCACGTTTTCCTATTTTATCTCTATCTTTAAGGCATAGAAAACATACTTTTTTAAAATCCAGTAGCTGAGTGTTACTACGACTTGATTTTTGTTCATTAGGGAAACTTTTATCGCCGGATTTTGCATCAATTAGTGCAAGACTCTTTTTGTGAGTATATTCAGACCAACACTTCCGGTTATACAATAGTCTTTTATTAATAAAATTGTTGCGAATAATATATGTGTTGTGTTGAAATTTGTGAATTTCAGCACGTTGTTTATAAATTGAAAGAAAGTTAATGAAAAAAAAGGCTGAGGCTTTAGATCTAAAAGAAATGTATCATATGCTAAAAGTATCTTCTCAATCTTTAAATGAACTTAGCGAACGGGGACTTGCAACTTTAAAAATGCTACTTTTATTAGAAAAGACAATGCTTATAGACTATTAGAAAATATTATTCACAACAATTTTATTAATAAAAGACTACTGTATCATCGGGAGTGTTGGTCTGAATATACTCACAAAAAAAGTCTTGCATTAATTGATGCGAAATCCGGCGATAAAAATTTCCCTAATGAACAAAAATCAAGTCGTAGTAACAGTCAGCTACTGGATTTTAAAAAAGTATGATTTATATGCCTTAAAGATAGAGATAAAACAAGAAAACGTGAGGTTTTCTTGATTTCCACCCAAGAAAAGCAGAATGCTATTTATGCTAAAACCAAAGAAATTCAAGTTTTCAGTTACTGAAGAAAATTCTGGGTTTTGAAGATCGTGTCACTGATATGATAGCTGCGGATTTCAGGTACCACACATTATACTCAATTTTTTTAACGTCACAACATGCTGGAGGTGGATGCTTAACATTTATTTTCAATTATTCGGGGTGACTTACGTTCTCTACCTCTTACTGGAGGTACTTTTTTTCTCCATGTAAAACGCACGTTGTATAGCAAATGTTTAGTCTACAAATAGTCTACTGATCCGGTTCTCAATTTAACCAAAAACTTTGGATTTGTGTGGATATTAATCATAAAATAATCCCAAAAATGATGTCAAAAAACCATTGCCGGATCATAAAAAAATAAAAAAGTGCAATTACAAAGTAAAATGTGATAAAAAATGTGCTTATATGTGCCTAAATGTGTTCTGTTGCTTGCACATGTATACAGCTTTTCCTAACAATTGTTTTAAGGGCTAAATCAGTGATGTGCCGGATAATTATCCATTTATAATTAACCGGCTAATTATCGATAATTATCCGTCGGCTGAAAATCCTTTCAAAATTAGCAGGCTAAATATTATAGTGCCAGTGGAAAAAATGGCCTCATAGGGGGAGATATATTGGAACTTTTATTAATTTTTTAATTTAATTTAGTTTGTTTCATATTTTTATTTTTTAATTTGTACGATTATTTTTATTTTTTTGCACTTAATTAAATGATGAAGATTACGGTATTTTAAAATAAAATACAAAATAATCGCTATCTCTAGATTTAATTTCTTCTTATCTATGACTTATAATATGATGACCTAATAATACCTTATTATGCTTACCTACCTAAAATGGTAGGTAAGAATAAATAGATATTTTATTGGTAATTGCGAAAAAGTTATTCTGATGTGTGAAAAATTAAAAAACTGTATATTCTGCTAACGGCTAATTATAATATTTTTAGCCGGGTAAATGCTAATTATATAATTAGCATTGGGTAAATATATAATTAGTGGCTAAAAACCCATCACTGGCTAAAATACGGCAGTAATGCGATATCCGACAAGTCGACACGTTGTAATTCCTGTTAAAGGTGACTTTCAATTAAAATAAATAACAATACACTAATAGATAAAACACTGATAAACTAATATATAATAACAATAGTCACAAACTATAAGAATGTAATTATTTCGCAATTTTATAGTCTGGCCTAATATTCCCATATATTGGATTGGATGGTAGGGCGCACCGCAGTAAATTGAATGGCACGGGTCAAACGCGAGTGTAAACAACTCTCGGCTTTAAAAATGATTAACTCGAAAACTAGATAAGATAAGGAACTGATTTTTTTTCTAAAAACTTTTTCAAGCCTTAGACCACATTTTGTTCACATATAGTATGTGCAAATTTTGAAAATTTAATATAGTTGCCCGCATGTTGAAATTTTCGATACATAAATTTCGTAACTACGACTTTAGCCATTGTTAAAAAAAAACAGCGAAATATTTTTAAATTCTATTAGCACAGGCAGAAGCGCTCATGTCTCAAGTATTCACATATAAAAAATCATATGAATATCTCAAATAGTTATTTTTTTAGAAAGGTGTAAACGCTCAAAATCACTTATTTTTTAAACACTGCCCCGCGCTCATTTTTTGCTATTTAAGAAGTTGTGCAAGAGCCAACAAAAGTCCAACAAGTCATTTCTTATGCCCCTAGGGACCCTCTATCCCTGGGTGAAGTCAAAAATCATTTACCTTGCCGTCATCGGTTACTTGCCGATTTTGAGGGATTTTGAACGCCTGGACCTCCGACTATTCTGTTTAAAGTAATCAAACGTAACACAGTTCAGTTCACAAATAAGAAATAACACAGTTTAAGCACACACAAATACACAATTTGTCTACAATTTGTTTAAAATACCTACACAATTTATCAAATAAAATAGGAGACAGCTTGGTAATAAAACATAGAAATGAGTCCAACCCTGTGCAATATTGCAAGTAAATAAAAATTGTTGGAGTCTGCGCGGTGCGTTCAGTGATTTAAAATGCACACGCCCACCAGTCGGTTGGTCCCCTGCCCGCTGGACCCCGCGACATGATCCACATTCAGTCTACGGGAGCCTTAAAATATAGTCCATAGACAAGGGATTGGTGATGTTAGGTTGGTTAGGTATATTCATATAGCATGCGTTTATAAACGGCATTGGCGCTCATCGGCGTTCGAAGATAACTTATTTTCAACTTTTTCGCCCGGCGTTCGTAGCAAATCCGTAGCAACGCCAACGCCAGCGCGAAGCGCATTGTTATTATACTCGTGGGCATTGGCGTTGGCGTTTGCGTCCAAAGTTAAAACAGTGTTTTAAAATATAGTTCATAGACAACGGATTGGCGGTGTTAGGTTGGTTAGGTATATTCATATAGTCGTTTATAAACGGCATTGGCGTTCATCGGCGTTCGAGGATAACTTATTTTCAACTTTTGTGGCGGTCGTTCGCCCAGCGTTCGTAGCAAATCCGTAGCAACGCCAACGCCAGCGCGAACGAAAAGTTTATAAATCCACTGTAAAGGTTTTCCATGCAATTTTTTTAAATAGTTTACTAAGTCGTATTAGCAGAGGTATTATTTTATTGCGTTACGTTGCTAATGTATTATATTAATTAAAAATTGAGACACAGGTTAGTTTAATTTGCCGGAAGTGGATATATTAATAATAATACACTATTTCAACACAAACCATGCTTTCTTCAATTATGTAAATATTGTCATAACTTCTTTGTGGCATTAACTTTATGTTCTGGTGGGAATCTATCACCTGAAAAATAAAAAAGATGAATCAGGTATTATTCCAAAACCAACAGGTGAAACTTTTTTAAAATTTGTCAAAGAAAACCACTGTATGAAACTTAGCGAATCATATTTTATAAATTCATCAAATATTTAAGTAGTCAAACACGAAATTAATGGATTTTTAGTTTGAGTATTGATTGAATAATTTAATCAAGCACTATTCCTTTTATATACTTCTATGTTCAATTTAAATCCACTGATAAAATTTCAGTAATGTATTATAAGTCGAATTACACTCATTATTTAATTTCATACAGAGGACTTTTGAGACAGAATCTTTAAATGTTGCTTGAACCTTGAACACTTTCTGTTGTTTTGTTTTTATTTTGCGTTGAGCATTTTCCAAAAAAAATTTTTCATGAAGTAAAGAGTATACAGCTGAAACGATGAGATATGTACATTAACTCAGATTATTTATTGTTTCATTTTTCTATAAGGCAAGTGGTATAGTATATAGCGAAGATAGTGTTAGTCGAATACATCAAAATACACAGAAAATGCTACTTACAAGCTTACAATCAAAGAACACACATTATCTCAACTTAGATATTTCTTTTCTTTCTCTCTTTCCAGATAAATGTTTATAGCGGTTTATAAAAAATAATTAACAAAAACATATTGTCACATAATATATCAACAGCAATAGGACACTTAACAAACCCATATTGTGTTTGTTTAGTGCTATTCAATGCTGTTTTTAATGTTTTTATGTCGGCTAAACGCAGACTAACTTTGTCATTTTTTTTACATGATGGCGATGTCCGATAAATATATTTTACATACTTTCAGAAATCGCAGTAAAGGAATACGTTAACTACACTACTTCTAAAAAGTAGTTTTGCATAGTGCACTACTTTGATAGTGCATTGACCGCCAAACTATGTCAACTATGCGTTGCATTGTTGTCACTATTCATTATCAAATTTCTCCATCTAATTCGACAAAACTATATAAATGTTAATTATTGGTAGGAGATGCCGAAAACGACTACTCCACGGTCAATATGCCCCGACTGGCGTTGCATTACATCAACATCTCCATGGTAAAACAAAACCGGTCATTGTCTGGTATTTGGTCTTGTTGAAGGATGTGGCGACACCCATGGAGATGTTGATGTAATGCAACGCCAGTCGGGGCATATTGGCCGTGGAGTAGTTGTTTTCGGCATCTCCTACCAATAATTAAGTAGGATTGTCTTCCTCAAAGACAATAGAGGTCGCTGTAATGGCATCTGCATAAAAGCAGATCGTTATCTGTCTGTCAATTAGACAATAATTGTCAGACAGGTAGTAGCAAAGACCCAAAGAGGGCACTATGGTGTATTTCACTGTATCTCGCCACTATAAACATATATAAATGTTATTTATATTTACGATTGTCATTAAAGAACATTATAATTTCGTTATATGAATCTTGGAAGGGTCACAGAAAGCTTTTAATCACACCACTCACATCCAAAGTTAATATTGTATGTACCTACTATTGTTATAGTTTTTTTTTTTTTTTTTTTTTTTTTCGTTTATTTAACGTCGGCCTATTTCCGCGACTAAGGCCAATCACCGACGCCAGGAGACGAGCAACCCCCAACCTGGAAATTTTGCCGAACCCCTACTTTCTATAGCAGGGTAGGGATATAGTTGTACTATACTATGATATAATATTGAGTGTACAAGTCGCAAATGTATGATAAGTCGCGTAGTTCGCATTGTTTCCCTTTTTTATGTCAAATGAGAGAATGTTTTCTTTACTGACTAAATTTTATATTTTCTCATTTCTCGAACTGAACGACTTTTCTTAAAAAAGTGGCAACGCCGCTCAAAGTACCGGGTGTGAATATAATGTGTCTCTGTTCAACTGCTGACTGCTGTTGCTGCTGTCGTCGGTCTTAATGTGGTATCATCCACCACATGAGTAGACTTCAGGTGATTGGCACGGTTCGGGAACTTCGCCCGCATTTTTTATTCGTGATTTTTTTCTACTGGTTAAGTACTTACAGATTATAGAAAATAAAGTTTTATGTGATTGTAATATTCGGTATCGGTATCGGTACCGACCTTGGTACAGTTTCCGGCCTATTACATATTTCTATTATATATTGTAACATGTCTTACATATTTCTTAAAATCATGGAGTGCATATACCTAATTTGGTCTTTATTTAAACTTAATTACCACGTATAAAATTATAATTCATAGAATTCATATACAAATAAATAGATTCAAATTGGTATGTAATATAATCCTGATTATCTTCATATTTTGTCATATACATATGACATATTCTGCATATGTAGAAGAATAAAAAATATAAATTTATCTCAAGTCCATAAAACGATAAAGTGAAAGTGCTCTCAAGTTTTTCTATTGCATCAAATAAAACTGCTAAATCGAAACAACTGTTTGTTGTTTGTAACCTCAACTTTGTAAATGAATGTTGTATACTTTTTAATGTTTAGTACATATTTGGATAGTAACCTAATTGTTCATGTTTGCCTTTTTGCATATTTAAAACTTCTCTATTTCTAAATTTTCTTTGTCATAAATTGTCTTTTACTTATTACATTTATACGTGCTATCGTATATATCGTATATCTCTTAAACTGAACCAGGTGGTGAACCGTCAGAAAGGGGGACGTAACAACGACCTACAACTTAAGATTTCTGTTATAAATACTTGCTTCCGACATCCTAGACACATCAATTGAATTTCCTCGTGAAGAAATTTCGTGGGTGTTATATAATTCCCATAGTTTCGCGCATATTAATTGCCTCATAAATTACTGCTTTCAGCTAATAAAACAAGGTGCCGCTAAAATAACGCATTTGTACGTACCGCGTAGTCTGACGTTCGCTTGTCCTCCTCCATTGTTTCTTGCGTTGTTCCACGGCCGTCTCAATTCATCTTAATTGTTGTCTGAGATACTCGTTTACAAATGTTCTACTTACGAATAACATGTTTGAGCATTTCATTGGGTGTCGTTTTCCTTTAAGGATGATTACTACAATTTTTTGTGTAGGGTCTTTTTATGAAAAGAAAATGCGTAAACATTTATTTGGCATTGTCACTGATCCATCTTTTGAAATTATGGGAAAAACAGACTGATATAGGAGGAATAGAGAACCGATTTATCAATAATACTAATATGTTTTTGTATATGTCTATAGGACATTCGCTCACTAATATTACATCTTTAATATCGTATGAGATGGACACATTGTCGCCTATAGCAAACGAATAATATCCTCTTTCCATCGCATTACTTTATGTGGTAGTTCTATTGAACATATTCACATTAAATACTGATTGGTAATCAGAGAAGCTAAAAACTTACGTAACTTAGGTGCAATTATCAAATTATATTTCGCATTAGTTAGACCTAAACTTGAGTATGGCTCTATATTATGGCACACCCAACCCAATACATATACAGAAAATGTGGAGAAAGTTCAAAAAAAATTCTTAAGATTTTTATATTTTAAAAAGTATAGCAGACCACCTGATTACAGATATATTCGTAGTAAACGTTTATGTACTGAATTTAGAATAAATACTCTGCAAAATCGACGAATCATTGCTTTGTTATTGTTTGGATATAAAATACTAAATTTTGGTATCAATGACTCTGTTTTGTTGTCGTCATTCTATTTTAATGTCCTAGCCAGATCTACTCGATTGCGGCAGCTCCTCTATGTACCCACACGCAGAACTACATCATGTGCTCCACTTATAGCTTTGTTTAGATTAATAAACCGAGTCTCATCAATTGACAATATTGACTTATTTGGTCCAATAACTATATTCCTTAAGTCTATAAAAAATATTTTATCTGTTGAGAACTTGTCCCCGTGATTTTATTTCAGCTAGCTATCAGTCAAGATGTTCATACTTTACCTTTATATAACTAACTGTATTATTTGCTAGTTGTGTTTGTATAATGTTACTACTATTATTATTGTTTAGCGCTTTGTTTTTTGTATATGTCCAAATGTAATTTCCATGTAATTAGGCCTAGTGCCTGTTTGGGAATAAACAAATAAATAAATAAATAAATAAAATATACAGAAGTTAATTATACGACATTAATTATTTCACCTTCATAAGTTTAAGGCATTGATAAAGGTCTCTATATTAATTCTGTAAATAAGTCAGTCGACGATTTTCATAAATTTCTGGAACTCTTAAAGAACGTAATATATTCAGTCTATATTAAAAAGTACAAGAAAATAATTAAGTAAACACTCACTCTGACAGAGGAAATTGAATAAAAACAATAAGCAAACTGACGTCCAGTCAATAAACATCGCTTGATGATCTAAACCAACAGAGACAATTCAATTATAAACATGAATAAATGATTTGATTCAGTCGATCGAAATAAGTAACGATATGAAGCACAAAGGTGTATACTATCGATTATGTGTAGATATATTTGGGTAATTTCTATGATAAAAGTTTCATAAAATATACGTACATACATAGAATAATATATACTAATGATATATCTGGCAGGGTTAAATAAAAAGTAGTTGGGCAACGTCTTTGGCATTAGATATAAAGTTCTTACGTGTATTTCTAGCAGATTACAGGTTGGATAATACAGGTTCACGTTCACATGATATACATAATTTTAATGAATAAATGAATATGGTTTGTATATTACGGAAAAACAATTTTTTCTATATACCGGGTGTCCCACCGTGACGCTCCATTAGAAGTATCTGGAGAACCAATTAAGCTATTAATTTGAAATTTGAGGTGAAGTCAAAGTGGGCCATGATCTACTTGATGAAAACATTTTGCAGTTTCTACCACTTTTGGTTATACCGGAAGTCGACATTAACTTCGTTATTTTAAATAGGACACCCTATGTATTATTGCATTTTTGGATTTTACGTGAAATTTTAAACACATTTCATGTATAATTTCCTATACCTATCTTCAACTGTTTTTGAAATATTGATAGGTGAATATTGACATTTTGCAACTTTGACACCCTGTAAAATCTAAACGGTTTGAGATCAAAAAACCGGTTTGCACATTCATATCTTAACTTTTCATAAGTTATCGTTTGACATTAATTTTAGATTTAACCAAGAGATTAAATTTAATCGAATATTTTTAATTTCTAGAAAATCTGAAATTAGTATCAAACGATAGCTTATGAAAAGTTAAGATAGGAATGCGCAAACCGTTTTGCTTGATCTCAAACCGTTTAGATTTTACAGGGTGTCAAAGTTGAAAAATGTCAATATTCACCTGTCAATATTTCAAAACAGATGAAGGTAGGTATAGGAACACATTTCATCCTACATGAAATGTGTTTAGAATTTCACGTAGAATTCAGAAATGGAATAATATATAGGGTGTCCCATTTAAAATAACGAATTTAATGTCGACTTCCGGTACAACCGAAAATGGTAGAAACTGAAAAATATTTTCATCAAGTAGATCATGACCCACTTTGACTTCACCTTAAATTTCAAATTAATAGCTTAATTGGTTCTCCAGATACTTCTAATGGACCGTCATCGTGGGACACTCTGTATGTATAGGAGCTGTCTACATGCTGAGCGTACAAACACAAATAAAAGTTTTTTAAACAAGTTATTATATTTATTGCTCTGCTACACATCCTTATGCGCATATATTACTATTAGGAATAAAGGTAATACCCTCTATATTATGAACAGCTAATCCAAATTTGTAGGTTTATATCTATACAGAGAGGTTAAATGATTTTCGATCATAGGATAATGAACGCCAAGCCAATTTACAATTTCCCAAATGAAGAAACATCGTTAGGGAAAGTTTTTACGTAGAATCTGAATCTGCCGACCGTTTTTTCATAGGAGTCGCCATTTTGAAAATACCACTATCCCAAAATATTGGATTTTCATATGGTTGGATAGAGCTCTCAAGTCTGAAATCAGCGATATGCCCGCATTTAATATTTGAACGAAAAATGGCAATTCTAAATCCAAAAAAATAATTTACAAGTGTTCGAATTGTTCACCATTTGCTTCTAGACAAAATTCTTCTCGTTTCCTGAAATGATGTGATGAAATATGAGCTGATCTTCACCCTGAGAACAAAAATGAGAAAAAGGGACATTGTACCTGCACAGCAGAATTTGTTGTAAATTATTTATTAAATTATTATTGTCTCTTTAAATAGGGTTACAATACAAAAACTAAATTTCGTGCTATTTCTGATTTAATTTCCTGTTCTTATTGTCTATTATTTAAGTTTAATTTCCTAATTGTCTAAACTAAAGAAAGTTTAACTATGTAGGTATTGTAGCTACATACTACTAGGTGTACTTTCTATATTTTTTCTGCCTAGACTCGGAAACGCTATACGCTCGATAAACTTTTTTTTATCTAGAATTGCCGTTTTTCGTTCAAAAATCAAATGCGGCATATCGCTGATTTCAGACTTAAGAGCTCTCTAAAATCCAATATGGCGTCCATAAAAAAAAAAGCTGACAGTCGAATTTTCAAAATAGTGACTCCTATGAAAAAAAAACGGACGGTAGAATCAGATTCAACGTAGATTATATTTTTGAAATCAGAAAAAATAAGCTTTTTATTAATACCACAGCCAACTATAGCCATTTAAAAAAACATAACTTTATTTTTTTTTTCTCAAAAATTAAAATGCCCGTGAAAATGTTCAATATCACCGCTTAATTCCACGTAAACAACACTATCACACAGTATTTTTATATTATTTGTATCTTTTATAGTTTTCAAGATACCCATTCGAGTTTAAAAATTTTGGTGATTTTCAGTTTTTTCAAAATATCTCGAAAAGTTAAAATTAAAATTAAAACTGAAGGAGGCACTGAATTCCTCTTGTAATTCTGCCCAATTCTGCTAATTTAACCAATTCTCTATCTTCATTATTAACAAAGTTAGCCATATCAGGAGATATATAATGGGCACCCATACCCGAAATATCTACCTATATCCGATACATACATTTTTTCAAATATTTCAGTCAAAATAAGTCCGCTCTGCTACCGCCCTCGACAAAAATTCTCGTCTCTGTACATCATATTAATTAGAGAACTTTATTTTTATTATCTAGTCATAAACCGCTGAACGAGAAACAAGCTAGTACCTGACGAAGCAGCGTTTCGCGTGTAAGCTCACTATAAATTAGCATTTTCATGTTTCATTAGTCTAGATATGCGGTTTTTCAAATCGCTTATTAGTCTATTATGTCACGGGTAACACCTTCATTTTAGGGTTGGGATGGTTTATCGCCTCGTGGCGTTGATACTTTTGTGGGACGCGATATCTTAATGGGTCGAGTCCTGGAACACGACATACAAAATGCACACGCTGTAATTATAAGTAATTACGGACTACCACCATGTTGTTAATTTCTCCCATTTTTATACCATTTTCAGCTACGACATAGGATTTTGCATGTCCATCGAACCTTATCTACCTTTCATACAGAAAGGGTGTGTAACGTCGAGTTGACCGTAAACAACGAGACTCTAATTTAGAAACGTAATTATAATTTTGGTTTGTGCCATAGAACATTATCTTCTATTAATTGAAAATAATGGCCATATGTTTATTATTACTATCGAAAGTAGACATATCAGCGTTTCTATTTTCATTAAATTGAATACATTGTATATTTTTAGACATTGATAAGTGCTCAACTGATTCTAGCTTCAGTCTGATGAAACTAATGAATAATAATGCCTATGCATGTATCACTATTCTTAATATCCTTGATATTTCTTAAAACAAACTAGCGTTTTAAAGTATGTATGTGTAGACCAAATATTATCTGCAAAAGTTAATTTTGGATCAAAAATAGCGCCAAGGTCAAGAGTAAATATTTTCGTGTCGTCCGCGTTTAAAAGTTTAGTGTACATTCATTTCCGAGATTATATCATTAATAAATATTGCAACGTATAAAGGACCAAAAGCAGGTCCCTGTGGAATCCCTAAATACTGAAGAAACTCATGAGATTTATAAACCGTCAGGTACGTATCGCCAACGGTTGGACAAATAACTATATTAAATTTATCAACTTACCAAATACCCCATGTTCTAAAGCTTCTAGAATATAATTGTGTGATATATACAGTATACAAATGTACATTTACTCGTTCAGATGAATCATTTTCCAACAATCTATCAAAATTTTATGGTGCAGAAGTAAGAACGAGTTGGACATTTGTTCCAATGAAATCAGTCAGCAATTTATTACTACTTCTGACCTACTTCAAGACCTCTGGACTTTAAGGATTCAACATTTCTGATTACGCATTGATACTTCACAATCTGTTGCTTCATCATCTTCAATAGTTATATGAAACACTCTCTAACAGTTTGTGACAAACTAATATACCTTCCCAAAAGCCTATAGAAAATGCAATTTTTGATGCTTCAACTAGACTTCCCTGTAATCCAAATCTTTTTCTTTGGTTTTATGTCAAGAACAAATTTTTTAGTAAACAAATTCAATATGAAGGTTCAAATTATATTTAGAAATGTCTATTTCTTACAATTTTTATGAAAAACCTCTAGTTTTCTGCATTAAAATATTCATTGTAATAGAATGTTTCCACCAATTTCCCTCTTTTATTTACGAAACGAAACAAGTGATTGAGTGTAGTACTCCAAGTCTAATAATCTAATAAACCCTTCAAAAGTTGTAGGACATCGTACGACAATCCTTAGTTCACTACGAGTGTTGTTAAAGTAATAATAAAAAGGAATAGCCTCTTTTGACGCAATTTGGGTGCTTTTATATATACCCAACACCCAATTACCGTCTCTTTACAAATTTTATTCAACGCGGTACTCTAGCGAGAATGTTACTTTAAATATTTCAACAGGCAAAGAGGTGAAGCACAATGGACCACCCAAAAAAGCCATTGTGAATGTTAGGGCACAACTATTATAATGCTTGTGATACCAACGAGCCCCTGACAGTCCAATGAAAAGTCAATTTTATCAGACAATGGGCCAGAGCCGACCTTTTTAATTGAGACGAAACCGGGGACTACCACAGGGACATCCATAAATCAATTTAAAACTAAAACAAAGCAGATTTATCGGTGTATTTCTTGAGACGAGCATGTGGGCATCTTTATGGCCGCAATTAAGCTGGATATAAAAAGGGAGGAGTGCAATTTACATATGGATTAATCAAATCCTTAAGTGGGCCTCTATGTTTTATTGCTCTTTTGACTGTCCATTAAGCTTCTCAAATAATTGATGTTGTAAACATTGTATACTTTCATTCATGAAGGTTTATAGTTGTCCATATTGTTTATGCTGTTATGTTATGCCAAAAAGAATTATACACGATCTTGGAAAATGGGCAGAATATAATTGAATATATTATGTAGTATATTCGAGTTAAAATTTCATCTTTCCTATATTTATTAAGAAAAAATTATAACACTAATCTTAATCATAGAGGCACTCTAAAGAGTGTCTCTATGATTAAAATTTGTAAATATATAATTAAATCGAGAATTAAATAGAACTATCCATAATAGCTCCTCTCTAGATGAATCATTAACAAAAAAATTAATTCTACCTAATAGACGAGAATTTTTAGTTTTTTCATGTTTTTTAATCTGATTGAGTATTGATATTCCTGCCAAATCATGATTCGCTTTATAAATTTCTGTGTTCTGCTCATAACAATAAATTTTATATCCTAACTTATTTTTAGCACAGTTGCAATCTCTAGGTAGGTTCTTCTTCAAGAAATCTACCAATATTGAAACATTTTTCTACTATAAACTGAACAAAAAAGTAATTAATTCTTAATGTAGCAGCAACCAGTGTGTATCGTACAAACTTACATTTAAATAGGCAACTTCAGATAACAATGTGCAAGTGTGGAAATAATTTGAATAGAATTGCATCTTCAACTTGTTAATTACAAGATTTTAAACTAAGGGTCTTACGGTATTACACTGATATAGATGTTTTCAAACTTGTTTTATATTCTTGTTAATTATCAGTGACAATATTTGTTATCAATTTATTTAACCAAAACTTTCTTATGTTAAGTTAGTTCTTGAAATCAGATCCAATTTTAGTGTGTCATACAACCCTAACGTTAGTAGTGGTGAGAAACACACCGTAGACCCTCTTTGGGTCTTTACTGCTATCTGTCTGACAATTATTGTCAAATTGACAGACAGATAACGACCTGCTTTTCCGCAGGCGCCATTATAGCAGTGACCTCTATTATCTTTGAGGAATTCTATTCTATTCTATTCCGCAGGCACTGCTATAATGGTGCCTGCGGAAAAGCAGGTCGTTATCAATCAGTCACGACTTCTATGGAGATGCTGAAGTAATGCAATGCCATTCGGGGCACATTGCCGTGGAGTAGTTGTTTTCGGCATCTCCTTCAAATAAATAAGTAGGATTGTCTTCCTCAAAGACAATAGAGGTTATTACTATAATGGCGCCTGCGGAAAAGCAGGTCGTTATCTGTCTATCACGACTCCTACGGAGATGCCGAAGTAATGCAATGCCAGTCGAGGAACATTCCGTGGAGTAATTATTTTCGGCATCTCCCTCAAACAAACCCTAAGGTGTATAATTTAACGCGAAATCCATATTTTGCTTGCTACAAAATAGTGGCTTACCCCTTGTTTGGGACTTCATGGCCGTTATTGTTGGCGCCAAATGCCCCACCACCTTTAAAAGTAGGAAACCGCCCTCAAGGGTGCATAAGCAACTTTTTTGTATTAGTTTAAGACAGTACAGTTTTAAGGGAGTTGCGCATAGCACGTAACCCCAGTTAATGTCACTCACTCATTAGTTTTAAGGTGTATGTTGTAGTGTAAATAGTGGCTAATAAATCAAGTGTACAGGGTGGGCCGTATAAGAGTGCGTATCCCCTTATCTCAGAAACTATGTGAGATAGAAAAAAAGTTTTATATAAATGTTGTTTGCGTTAAAGATGTCGGTATTTTTTTAATATAGTTATATTTGTAGCTCTTCAATATACATGGTGATGAACTAAACTTATATTTTTTTTAATGGAACACCCTGTATATTATTAAATTTTTGAAAAGCTCTTCAAAAGACTTGTTCAACGATATATAATATGATGGGTCTGTAGCCCACCGTTTCGGAGCTATTGACTGGTATCTTCAGGAAAAGGTTAATATTTATAGCGAGCTAGAAAAGTTACTGATTGAGGTGATAATCTGTAATTTGGGCCAAGAAATTCTAATTTGGTCTATTTTATGAAACTTCTGTCTAATACTAAAATAAAAAAAATTACAACAGTGATGCCAAGTTTCGTGAAATTTAATTTTTCATGATTTTTTTTAATGGAACACCATGTATTTTATTACATTTCCTGAAAGTCCTTGCAAAGACGAGTTTATTGATATATAATATCAGGGGTCTACGACACACTTATAACTTATATTTTTTATAACTTATATTGCCATCTCTTTTAAATTTGATACAAATATTTAGAATCGTATGAATATCTGGCAGTTATCTTAAATGATATTTTCTTACATAATCTCTCAATGTTAAAGCTGGACTTTTGTGATTAAATATATAACATTCTATTAAGCCTACTTTTTCTTGCAGAGAATACATTACATACAAACATGCATAACTTATGTGTCAATTCCTGAAGAGAAACGCAGATTAATCCAAAACGGTGTGTCGTAGACCCCTGATATTATATATCAATAAACTCGTCTTTGCAAGGACTCTCAGGAAATGTAATAAAATACAGGGTGTTCCATTTAAAAAAATCATGAAAAATTAAATTTCACGAAACTTGGCATCACTGTTGCAATTTTTTTTATTTTAGTATTAGACAGAAGTTTCATAAAATAGACCAAATTAGAATTTCTTGGCCCAAATTACAGCTTATCACCTCAATCAGTAACTTTTCTAGCTCGCTATAAATATTAACCTTTTCCTGAAGATACCAGTCAATAGCTCCGAAACGGTGGGCTACAGACCCATCATATTATATATCGTTGAACAAGTCTTTTGAAGAGCTTTTAAAAAATGTAATAATATACAGGGTGTCCCATTTAAAAAAAGATAAGTTTAGTTCATCACCCTGTATATTGAAGAGCTACAAATATAACTATATTAAAAAAATACCGACATCTTTAACGCAAACAACATTTATATAAAACTTTTTTTTCTATCTCACATAGTTTCTGAGATAAGGGGATACGCACTCTTATACGGCCCACCCTGTACATAGTTACCGTTTCTACATCATTCACCTACACATCAATAAAAGAGGGGCAGTCAGCAGTAAATACAGTCCACTAAATATCGTAAGGCCCTAACACCCCTGTAACTTGTTCGTTCCTGAAATTCCAAATTTGGTAGTGTGGAACTACTCACGTTGGTTAACTTCGCTACCGGTTTCACCGCAAATGATCCCAACTTTCAATTTTTAAATGAAGTTTTTGACAGATTGTTTTTCCATATTTCAAGCACTCTTATAGAACTTAAAAATTAATATAAGCATTGTCCGTTTATCAAAATTCTTTGAAATTCCAGCCAACATATTCAGAATTTAGTCCTGAATATCCGGCGAAACCGAAAGTACTGAAATTTATTTTATTTCATTCAAAAAGTTCTTTTATGAGTATATTGCCTCACATTACATGATTTCGAAAAATAAACGAGTTACAGGGGTGAGACACAATTTTGTGGCAGCCTCTATAAGATTACAGGAAATGGCCACAACTCATTTTTTGTTATATACAGTTAAATATTTTAATATATTACATTATTATCCAAAACAGCACGCTTTGGATACTAATAATCCTTTATTTTTTTTTAATTTTGGATATTTAATTACAACATTCGGTATCGTATAAATATACAGAAATTATAAAATTAAGTTGATGTACTACCAAGCTATGAGTCTACGATATGTATCTATATCTAAAAAAACAGGTTTATAATAGCAACTGCTAAATTTTTAATTCATCATCTTGGCCGTTGGTTTTTCTCTTCGCCCGTTTAATGCGTTTTTTATACGTTTAGTTGGTTAGTCTTGTTTAAGCAGTCAATTATTTATAATAAAACATTCAAAAGTTTGAGAAGATGCAAAATAAATCGTTAAACATTTACTATTCCCGAGCCTCGTTCGTCTTAATGGCACATTAAATCTGTCTCGGGATACACAAACACATCCATATTTAATATCGTCTGCCAAGAAAAACTGACCCAACAATCCAGTCCAGTTTGAGGCCATGGAACATTCGCTGTAGGTACTTTTTTATGTACTCGTAGGTACTATTAATATTTTTTATCAATGGATCAACGCGTACAGGTTAATTCAACAAGTAACAGGTTTACTGATCGTAACACCTGTCCTTCTCTGGTTTATTCGCATATTTCCAGATGCCTCCATTGATATGGGCAGTGTGCCACATAAATAATGCATGGCACGGTGATAGTAAGGGTGCTACTGCAAAAATCATTGAATTGGTAGACGTAGTGCGCTCGAAATTGTGACTTTTTTTTGTTCTGTTCGGCTAAATTAATTCTTATTGTCTGGTCAGTTTCAGCGTGTCAACCAAATATGGCAAAACCAATAGCAGAAAAGTTTTCTCGTGAAATTAAGGAATGAAGATAAGAATGTGTCGCGCCTTGTATTTTTTAATATGTAGCGTATCTCAACTTCAACACATTATTGGTATCTTAAATATTGTAAAAGATGCAATTTCATAATTTAAGCATACTTGCATATTTTATAATAAATATGAGATCAATATTGATATGTCAAATTTGGTTCATGCTGTACCTATAATTTTCCAGAATTGTTTTGTTTTTTAAAAACTGTGCACCTTAAAAATAACCGCGATACGAATCGAAATTAACATTAGATAATTTATACGGTACGTAAGCGTCTAATGTCGCTATTTTCTAACTTTTGTTTCATATCAGTTGAAATATATTCCAGTTTTGATTCGTTTTAAATAAAATGAAATTCGAGTTACCCGTTCTTTAGTTATAAGTGTTTCTAAACTGAACGGATTAAACTAACAAACGAATATAATGCAAGTTGAACATCGAAATAAAATTTATAATTAAGCATTAATTAGCAAAAATGTTATTGAAAATGACCACCTTGCTCCTAACGCTTAGATAGGACGTCATGAACCGCTTGAATAGCCTGCTCGTTTACTGGATCTGAGTCTCTTGGTGTTTTGCAGTTTTATCTCCACAATAAATTAGCGAATTTTCAACAGAATCCTCCTCAACTGACAAACTAACCTTCTGTAAAAGGATTTTATCATAAGAAAATAGTTCTTTATACATTATTCCTTCTGCATTTCGTCCCAACTCCTAACACAGTTATCAAAGGAGGGGGAACTTTAAACGACCACATAATATACACTAATAAAGAAGACCATATTGATCGAAGAGCATTCGTCAAACCGTCCGTGACGCGTGTCCAAAGGATTAGTGCGCTGGAGATGTCTCGTCACGCACAGGAGGTCCTTCTGTGTACACAAAACAAAAATTTAGAAGCATTAGAAATGCCTCGATCGGGGACTGGGAAAGTGCTCGATTATTTTAATTAAATTAATGGACAGGGATTACAAAGATTGCACCCCGGGGATTTGATTGATGTAGGTGTAGAACATCGGGATGGGATTAGAGTTTTTTAGTTACAAAATTGTACGTTTAAAAATTATTTGTGGCTTAGACTGGAATTTATATAAATCTTTCCGATTATTTTTCATATACCCCACTTTTTAGTGTCAGGTTTACAAATTCTGTTACAATATGTTAAATTTTAATATCTGTATCATTCCAAATTTAATCATACCTATGTTGTAAAAAACATTTGTTTATACAAAATGTTAAAAATACGTACAAGCTATCTGTTATAACTGGTTTTGTCTGTTCTTACAATATTCTCCCACTTTTTCTTTTTGCTTAAGATATTGAGATAATTTGAGCCGCTCCTTCACAACTTCTAGTCGCTTGTAGGTACATTGATTAATTCACAAAAGCTATACAAACTTAAGCGAGGTTTGTTTAGCAGACATACTATCATTCGGATAGGATGTGAAGCAGGAGGTCCCTAGTCAATGAAATTATATTTAAGTAAGAGAACCCTACCCTACTACAAAAGTGGAGTTTCGCCAAAATTTTCAGATTAGCGGTTACTGATCTCCTGGCGTTGGTGGTTGGCCTTAATCGAGGAATAGACCTACCTATGTTAACTAACAGCAACAAAAAAGTATAAGACACATGATCGTTTGCAATTGATGTGTTGTGTGCACTTATTCGGAAAATGTCTTTATTAGAGGCCTATTATGGGAACAGTCCATGGTAGTAATGCCAAAGGGTTCCTACGAAATCTGCGTAAGACAAATATTAGACAATCTCTCGGAGAACTTATAAATAACAGGAGAAATTCGCAGCCAACTTGGGTGGAAACATTATCTAAGTGAACTTAAATGAATCTTTAACAGAAACTTCACTTAATGTTTCGGGTGAGGAAAGAGGCCATTTTCACCGGTGGTTACTATTTGAAACTATATACATTACTTGTTTTATACTAGTTTTACAAGTTTTAAATGAAAATAATCCATACATATACAGGGTGACTCAGGCATTAGTACATTAATTTTCACCAGGTATTCGGAGACTCTAATTCTAATAAAGACAGAAGATCAAATATTTTTTCTACAAACGTGTTAAAAATAGCCTCTTTGACACCCCGCATTAGCCTTTAAAATATTAATTTAAAGCATTAGTGCTTTAAAATGTTAGTTTAAATAACTAGTGTTTTAAAATGAAATGTCAAAGTAAAGCATTTGTCAAAAATTTATTTAGTAATATTTAATATTAACAGTACAATTTGAACAACTTGTAAAACGAATTCCTTAAATAAATAAAGCTTCGATGCAAGCGTCGTATTCTTGGATACTTTCTTGCATTTCTTAATCTCGAACTGACAATCTCAAAATAGTTTGACACTTCAGATAAACAACTAAGCCAAAACAATGGTTGGTTGTTACGTTTTGTTGATGTGTGTCAACTTCGATAATTTTGTACATCTACGATGTAATTGGAAACTATCTGCTCCCGTTTATTAAACATTTTAATTCCTTTACTGTGTTATTGTTTTTTAATACGTTTGTAGAAAAAAGATTGTATGATATTTATGTTAAAAGTGTATTTAAGCCACTCATGTGAATTGCCGAATTCGCTTCGCTCATTCTGTAAACTTTCACATACGTGTCTTAAAAATGCACCTTTAACACTTATATCTGGTGATTTAGGTATATATTCAAAAGACCGAGAAAATTTTTTGGAAATAAGAAATGCCGATTTTCGTTGCCTTCACTAAAGAACTAGGTATTTCGATAGGTGTGATTCAAGTAAATAAGTAATGACCCCATTAAAATCTAGAAGTTTAGTCTTTAAACCTTATTGTCAGTAATATATCATTGTTTCGAGCAATTGGTAAAACAAACTTTTGTAAAATAGTAGAGTATTTTATGGAGTTATGTGCAAATTTACTAAGAAACAAGAAGCTGAATAAGTTATAACTTACCCTACTTTATAAAGTCTATGCAATTTTCGTGGCACAGTGATGCATATTTTCTATTAATCTACTTGTTGATATTGCTATATTGAATTGTTTTTTTAAATCATTATTTTGTTTTGATCGTTGTTGGTGTAGACCTCCGTCTGTGTCTCTTCTGCTTCTTGTTCAGTGAAGTGGCCCTAAGGCGGTTTAGGGGCCGTCGCCTAATCCCCGCTTGTAGAGACCAGAGAGCCGATCTTGGCAACATGATACCCCTTTGATTCTTTGCGTTCCGTTAAATCACAGCTTGCTCTGATTAACTTTGACAAGATGTGATCGAATTCGTTGCGTTTCTAATTCCCGTACGATTTCTAAGTGTCGGATTTCTCATCTGTTGTGCAAATTCTTAGTTAATCGAGAAAACAAATGTAAAACTGGATGGATGAAATTTTAACTCGATTGGAGTGGATTGGACTGGATTCAAATTCAACAATAATATATCTGATTTTAGATTTATCTCTCATGGTGTACCCCAGGTCTCTGTCTTAGGGCCACTGCTTTTTGTTATTTATATTAATGTGTTTTATTATCCTATGCCTCCTTGTCAGTGCATTCTATTTGTAGATGATACAACATAATTGTCCTCTAGTAATAGCAGGTACACTACGTTGGAACTTGCTAAGATAGTGTAATCAGGACTGAATATTGGTTCTCGACAAATTATTTAAAATTTAACAAAGATAAGACACAGGTCTCATGTTCTCAAGCGACGTTCGGCACGATGGCAATCGTATGAAACCACTAAGCCTTTTACTTAATAGCCCTCTGAAATGGATCAGGTTAAAGATATCTGTTACAAAAAATTACGCTGGAAACTAGGTTTAGGAAATAATAATGATGAAAATGGAATAATGAATTTAGGAAAATATTAAATAATGAAACAGTTATAAGAACTTATTATGGTATTGTAAATACATTCAAATTTGACTTATGATGTAATATTGTAGAAAAACTCTTCAACGGCTGCTCGTGTTTTCAGATTTCAAAAAAAGTTCGTGTATACAGGGTGTCCAAGTGTGAGCGTACAAAAATTTACCAGGGGGTGGACCAAACCAAAATAAGAATAAAATTCTTATAAAAAAAATTTCTCTGATGCACGCCTAACGAGTTACAGGGTGTTATTTTAGAAGAAAAAAACAACTTTCCGCAATAACTTAAAAACCGTTAGGAAATTTTTAGGTGACGTGACATCTAGTAAAGACCATTAAAACTACTGAAATATGTACTGTCAATGGAGAAATTTATTTGCACTTTTTGGAAAATCAACTTTTAAATTATTTTGAAGATATTCCTCTGAACATTTTAGCAGGGATGCGGTTGCATTAAATAGGGAGTACCTACACTAATAGGTGGATAGGAAGGGTGGACCTATTTCATGGTCTCCTCGGTACCCGGACTTTACAAAATTAGATTTTTTTTATTGGGATACACAAAAGATTTAGTTTACCGCACACCATCAACCATACGAGAAAACATGATGAACCGAATTCGTACTGCTTTTGAGAGCATTTTGGAATAGTGCATCTTGCATATAAAATGTACAGATTACACAAAATCGAATATTTATTTGACAGTTAAATAATTTCCACAACAAAATAAATTGTTTTCATAACTTACTTGACTATAATTTGTAATTATCAGTTATGAAAGCTAAATTTTCAAAAAATTAAAATTGTGAAATATAAATCACGATAAAAATCACTCTGTATAAAATGGCCAAATAATTTCAAGTGCAATATTTAAGGTATCCCTTGTGCTAACTGACACTACATTTTTTTTCTTTTCACATTCTGTCATTGAGGAAATTTTATTTATTTTCCAATGCAATGTTACGAGGTTTTTTTCCATTAACTGTTAAATATCTCGAAAACGAAAAGAGATAGCTATAGGGAACCTTAATACAAATATGTTCCTAGTGATCCCTAGATTTCAAAAATATAATAATATATAGGGTGTCGTATTTGAAATAACCAACTTGCACCTTGTCCCGACTTTTTGAAACACCCTGTGTAATTGAAAATATTTTTACAATATGCACTTTAAAGTGCCAAAAAACTTTCATATAAAAAGTTTTTTGATATAAAGTACCGTTTGTGAGTAATCGAACAATTACCCACTAATGACACACCCTGTATATACCTGTTGTACATGTATTGGTCCTGTATTTTATTTCTTCTGTGTTATAAATTTGACAACTCGTTCTTTTGCGATTAAATTTACAGTCAGATATCATTTACTATATCTGTATTTTAGCTCTTTATTTTAAATTGATCACATTTTTCTTCAAACTTTACTCTTTCTTTCACTATCCACTGATATTAAATTGCAAGCAGTTTATTTTATAACTATTCGAGTGAGATGGATCGAATAAATTGACTTCACTGCAACTTATAACCATTACTGTCAGCTTAAACAAAATCCTAAGCCGGAAATTCACAACCTTCACAGAAAACAAACTGTCAGTTAGGCTCAGGAGTAGAAGGTGTATATTCTTACGTAAAGCAGCACAAGTTTTCAATTACAAAAACATAATTAAGATGTTCTTTTTATTTCCAGTAGTGAAGAAATTAATCCATAACAAGAACTAACGATGAGGTCTGAAAAACTGAAATCAATCTCCTCACAAGGTTCCTAGCTAGACTTTAATAAAAACGTGGTTTTATTAAGAATCAGCTATCGAATATCTTTTAATTTCCGACAGCGAATGGTTATGTGATAGGTTTTTCGATAAAAATGTTAATAAAATATCGAATTTCAGTGCAGGTGGTCTCATTTATAAGAATATTTGTTGTCGTATATTGGTTGCTCACTTTAATACAGAAATTGCATATATATTGCCAATTATAACTTAGGATTTTTTACATAATATGATAAACAGTTATTTTAGTTTTTCATTTTTAAAATACAACAAACATTTCTGCAGACAGAGTATAAGTTTATTTATTTTTAAGTGTTTAAGTTTTCTTATTATTTTTTGATATTGTTATTTAGTAGTGAATTTACAAAATAAGTAGTAGTATAAGTTTAAAAAATATAGCCATTCTCTAAATGAAAAATAATATGGTTTTCACAAAAGTTACAATTGTTTCTTAAAAAAAACGTAGAAAGATATTTTTGAAGGAAAACTACATAATCTAAAATCCAAATTTCTAAAATAAAAATTGATCGAAACTGTTTCTTGATAGTTTTATTGGGACGCGTAATCTGCTTAATTAGGTACTTTTCCATATTTTGTGGAAAAGAATATTAAAATAGTTAAATAAACACACCTTGTGGTGTTACCAATTGAAGATTTCCTTGCCTCCTTGCACGGGCCGGTCCGTTGATAGAGTTGTACTCGTACCATGAGGATTTCCTTTTGCAGAGAAAATCGAGCGAGAGCCAGTTAAACTGATAGACAATCGTAAACCACACAGTTCAAGAACAATTTGTGTGTTTGTTTTTCACTGTGGCCGAAAGAGGCGCTTGAAAATGACATTGAGTTTTAAGAGATAATAAATTAGAATGAGTTCCATGGAATCCTTCTTAGGTAGGAAAGAAGAAAGTATATGGAACAAATAGCAAGACATTGTTATCTAACTACTTATATGTTTATCCAATATTTAAATGAAACAATTAAATAAAATATATAGTTAAAAACCTAAAATTAATATTAAATAACAAAACAGTAATTATTATTCTAAACAATAGTATTATTCTAAAATTTAAATTTGAACTGTATACCAAAAAATTATTTTTAATTCCTATTCTCTAATGTTTTGACGGATTATATTACCAACGTATAATATTACCAACATTTTTTCAAATAGGATGCTCTAATTTTATAGTATTAAGTAATAGATACCTAAGAATAGGACCTTCTAATGGCGAATTCAAGGATATAAGGTACTACCTACTTTTTTTTCAAAGCCATTAAAAAATCCAGGTCCCGAAATACTTCCGGTTTCTTCAAACTTTGTCAATATTTTACTTATGTAGCTCGAATAATTTTCTGGCCTGGACACTCATGGTGAAATAAGTCACATACCTACCTTTTTTATTATTTTACAGGTGGTGTAATCCCAAATGAAATTAAATTAAAATTAATCACATAACGGATTTTATCTGTGGATCCAATCATAATAAAATTTCAATTCTCTATTATTCGCTTCAACGGACAATCATTTTTCAAAATAATTTAACAATGAACAAACGTTGCATATTATACCCCAAGGTACTCTGATGAATTTTATGTGTTTATCGAGGTGTTTATTTTTTACCTAGGTGGAAGTACGGTACGAAAATATCAGAACAGAATAGAAGAACGTTTTTTAAATTACAGAACATGAACATTTCTTAACGACTAAGAAGGCTATGACGTCCTATTTAAAAAACAAGGTCGTTACCATCGAAAATTTGGTTACCAAGGTAACGAGACTTGCTCTATCGGCCGAAAATATTTTCAAGAGTGCGGTGTTTGCAAGTTGTACGAAAAACCGACGTCTTCGTTAATTTAATTGGAATACTCTGTATATTTATTTCATTTTTTGATGCTATATCATTTTCTGAGTAGCTTTTGTTAATATTTTCCTAACCTATGTCAAGCCCTCTTTCAGATATTAATTCATTTTCTGATTTATTGAGCAAAATCCGTCTTTAAATAAATAGTGTTGCATCCCTACCACAAAATAATCACAATGTTAACCTTTGAGACACAGTTAGGCAAGAACTGAGGGTCTCTCATCCTTAGATCAAATATTTGAAGTAATATACAGGGTGGACTAGAAATAACTTTTTTAAATGTCTTATAAAAGTGATCAAAAGTAAATTTTCTTAAATAGAATGCCCTGTATATTATTGCAGATTCAGAAAGCTAGCAGCGTTTTCGATTTACAAGCTTTTATTTATAAATTTGCTCCGGAAATACATATAGGCCTTGTTCTCTTATAGCAGGTAGACCGCTTGAACATTTTTGTCTTTGCAGAAATGTCATTTATTCACTTACACTTCTTGCTTATTAAATGTTAACAAAGTTACTCAGAAACTGAGGTAGAATCCAAAAATGAGTTTAAATTAATGAAGACGTTGCCAGATTTACTTACAACTGGAAACACCGCACTCTCGAAAATATTTTAGACCGATAGAGCATATCTGGTTACCTTGGTAACTAAATTTCCAAGGCGATTGGTTGACCCGTTCTTCATATACTTCTAATAATACTCCATCCACCGTAAATCACCCTGTATACTAATTAACCTATTTCAGCCTTTTTTTAATCTGAACTAGAAAAAAAAATGAGTTTTGTTGCCATCGTTGTGGAACACACTGTATATATAATATATAAATAGTAGGAGACAATCCATCACACTACAGAAAACCACATTCATATTTTGCTTACTGCATTTAAAATTTTCTCCTCTTATTATTGCCCAACATTACGATAAATAGTCTCGCTTTACGTTTGTATGTTGTCTAAACCTGAAACAGAACTGTCTCCTTTTTTGTCAAATGTAATATATTCCAGTAGCCTCATAAAAACAGCAATGAACGTTATGTTTCGGTAAAAATACATTAGACTTACACGCGACCGCACAAAATAGTTCGAACTTAGCAAAATTAGGAATTCGGTCTAGTCAGCTGGCCATGTCGACATAAAAGAATCGTGTTTTGTTGGCTTGATGGCTATGGACGATAGCGGTGAAGCTCGTTGGTCGGTCATAAAAACAACAGACGTCCTTAATGAAATGTGATGAACTAAGGGCTATTACACAAATAGAAATCCGAGATTCCAATTCCGGTTCCTGTGCGGAGAAAATGCAATGTTTAATTTTCCCGAAGGCAGAGAAAGGAAATTATATGCAAGCAGTTTCCTCTACTTATTATTCAATGGTATGTTATATTGAAGTAGATGCTGAATCTATTTAGAAAAGGAAAAAAGAACATGAAAGCGATAATAATATATTTTTTGTTTTAGAAAATATATAACGAGTATCCATTGTCTTGGATTTTTAACCGATTTGGTAGAATCATAGGAATTTTATTTTATTAGGTACTTGTTCAAAAGTTTTTATTGTATTAGGACAACAATACTTATTTAGTGATTCCAAGGCTATGGTAGGAAATTATGGCCATTGAGTGGATATGACGAGTAACCTTTCAGTCAAAATATGTAAATAAAGTTAAGTATCTAGATCTAGAAAAATATTTAAGTATCAATCTGATGGATAATAAAACGAAGCACACAAACTACAACATTACTTTATATAATGAAATAAATCATGATGTTGAACATAGTGGTGGAAGAAAGCATGGTCCATATTTTCGTGACATGTTTTCCATCATTTTATCATAAAAAAATCGTAAGGTAAGTACCAAAAATATTTATTGAGATGTTTAGACTTGTAGATGCCTGGAAAAGTATTAAACTCTTAAATCCAGCAGGTGGTGTTGAACCTTTGGCAATATTTTGAAGATGAAAGAAGAAATGGATGCCCGCTTACACCTGTGAATTATGTTCTTGAGATAATGTAGTTTTAAAAATATTTGTAGAAATTAATCTATTTTAAATTTAAGTAGCAACAGCAAAGGAGGACAATATGCTCATTAAAAAACAAAAAAGAAAATAATCCTGTTCTTTCTTCTTCCGGAAAAACAAAGCACCGCCGCAGATTAAATCTGCTGAAAGTAAACCTAATTGTTAACTTTTCGTTAATGAATTAAATCACTCATAATGTTCAATGCCGTGGTCCATTTTGTCACTGTCACTACTTGTCTTAGCGTTCTTAATGAAACACATATCTGAATATGCCGATAATTTTTCTTTGTCGTAAGTTGCCGAATAATATTTTCCAAAAATGACGTGCTACGACCGGTTCATTCAACACGCACCATATTTTACGAAATTCAATAAAAATTCACATAAGAATTATATCTCTTCAGAACAGATTGTTTTAAATTCCATAAACTAAGAAAAGAAATTGAGTTTCATGTAAATTTTTCCTAAATATGCGAAAAAGTCAATTACCAACAAAGAAGATTTCTTCCTTTGGACATATTGCGTAAGAGTTTCATTAAGTTACTGCTAGATGGCACCGGTGTCAAAAAGTAACTAAATTATTTAGGGATATTTTGTATTTGGTACGTGACTGTAGAGGGCAGGGCTTAACTATTTTAAGGACAGTAAAAACGCATTGGAAACTGGTCTAATTATTCTTTGGCAATTATAAATTTAATAATGGAACACATTGACTGTTTTGTATAAGGCTATTAAATTTGTGACGTGCACTATAAAAATCCATAAATTGCAGTCGACCAATACGGTTTACGGATTGTGTTTTGAGTGCGACATCTATATTTCGGTTGCCTAAGTTCACAGTGAATACGTTTAATTCATGTTTTCACTTCTTCATCGACAAGGAAGTGCAAACGCGCTCTTAACACCGATCTTTAATCTTATTTCAGACAAACATTACTTGTAACGGATCGGAAATACCGATACGTTACAAGTAATTTAATTTAAACCAGCAAATTTATTGTTAAACTGGTTATGGCCAGTCTTTCCATTGTCCATGTAATTGGTCGCAGTACTTGTACAGGATGTCCAAAATAAGAATTCTATTCACTTCTCTCAGATAAGAGAATAAAAGTAGAAAATGTATAAATGGTAGAGGAAAAAATTAAATTAATGCGTTTTTATTACTTTCTTGTATACAGGATGTTCGGTTTTTATAATTCAAGCTTCAACTGTTTTATTCTAAATAAGACACCCTGTATCTAATTACGTTTATGAACTCCCCTTAAAATCCCAGGTCGACAGTATTAAGGCTACCCTATATAAACTACGTACAGGGTTTTCCAACGAAATGACTCATCCCACATATCTTTTTTATTTGTGGTGCTAATAAAAAAAGTTTTATACAAAAGTTATATAATTTTTTACAAGTTTTCCAGATATGTAGTTGAACAGCCAAAATGAGTGCAGCTTAAAGAAATATGAACCTAGGTTCAATTTTTTTAAATAGAATACCCTGTATATTTTTTGATTATTGTCTTCTACGGGTTTTTCTGATTTCAAAAATATATATATGTGCTATAATCGCTGCAACGGTTGTCATTTTATGGAGCTTTTTTATAACATGTTTTGGAAGCAATTACTCCTATTTGAGGCCTTGTTTCTATCCAAGGCTAATTTGATAAATGAACAATGTCTAAGGCAGCTGCAGCTTCTGTGTTATAAAAAAGCTCCATAATATGACAACTGTTGCATCGATTATAGCACATATATATATTTTTGAAATCAGAAAAACCCGTAGAATGCAATAATAAAAAAATATACAGGGTATTCCATTTAAAAAAATTGAACCTAGGTTCATATTTCTTTAAGCTGCACTCATTTTGGCTGTTCAACTACATATCTGGAAAGCTAGTAAAAAATTATAAAACTTTTGTATAAAACTTTTTTTAGTAGCACCACAAATAAAAAAGATATAGGGGGTGAGTCATTTCGTTGGAAAACCCGGTACTTATATTTTATCGTTATCTTAGTTGTCTTATTTGTTTTACCAAAGATTTTTAGAGCAAGAGTTTTTTGATATTTTTTTCTTGAACATTAAAATTAGATACAGAACATCTCATTTAAAATAAGAAAGTTGAAGCATGAATTAGAAAAACTAAACTAAACTAAACTAAAAAAAAAAAAAACTAGTAATTAAGAAGAAAAATTTCCGTAAAGCCAAAACATTTTTGTATTTCATTTTTTTCTTTATGTAAACCTCTAGAAAACATGTATTTCTTTACCTCTTATACTTCCTAAGATAAGGGGATAGAGGATTTAGACACCCTATATAATACATTGTTTCATCAGCGGGCCGATTTCATATTTTGTCATACATCGGAGGTACAGAAACCGCCCATGCATGTGTTACTGCAGCAGAAAGAGACCAGAAACTTTTCGCGCAATCCGAGAGGGCGGTTTTGATGGATGCCCAAAGGACATTCTTTATCCTCGGGCAACTCTTTTATGGGGATGCAGTTATGCGGAAAATATGTTCAAATGTATTCCTAAAGGGCGCGGCAAGTGCGCAAAGTGCATGTAGGGGTGTTTTAGAATGCAGGAGTCGCAGTCGGCGAGTTCACATTCGACAGAGTTACTGTGTGTTTTGTAGGGCGGGTACGGGTTTAATAAGGGTTTAGTAAGGAAATGAAATATAAATACTCGTGATTCGTATTCGAAAAAACATTAAGATAATCTAATTTTAGTAGTGTGGATAAATTCGTTATTTTATATCGCTTGGACTCGTCGATTTTATTACCTTACCTTACCTTATTTAACCGATAAATAATTTTTTTCAGGGTGGTTCAATAAAGGTACGCCGATATAAATTTTAATATTTTAAATGGGACACCCTGTACTTTTTTAAATATTTGCAAAGAGCTCTGTTTTAGTTATAACGTCATATCAGGTTTTATAGGTCTATCTCTAATAATAAGGGAGATATGCCCAAAAAAGTATCATAAAATCAATGTTCTAGAAAGAGGATATCGATTCGTTTTTAGGCACAGTCTTTCTCCATTTTTTGGGAATATCTCCCTTATCATAAGATATAGATCTACAAAACCTTCGTATTCGTAAAAATAGTTATTTCTAAATATGTTTCAAAATACAGGGCGTCTCATTTAAAATATCAGTTTATATCAACGTAATTTCATTGAGTCACTCCGTAAAAAATTAAATATATGTAAAATAAGGGCAAAAATAAATCAACGGGTGCGAGTAATTAAAAAAAAAATTGGGATTTATAAAATTTACGAATTTACGATTAAAACGAATATATCTACTACTTCATGAAAACACTGTAATAAGAATGTCTATTTTTCGAGTCGCACCACGGGTACTTTGCTTATCTTAAGAGATATGAACACGGTTAAATTAAGGCAAAGAAATTGGTCTGATAGTTTTGAAAATATTGCCAAAAAACGGAAAATTTTTATTGTAATACTTAATAATATTTATCTCTATACCTCATTCTCATTTTAATGATGAACCCGATTGTTAGATACTTGTGTGGCAGAGGGACCGGCATATTAGTATTTCCGGGCCGCTAGTGCGCCCAGGAACGACTTAACGATATGTTTTTTTAACTTTAAGTACCATTTAATGCAAGAATAAGGTGCAAAATTTTATTAATGAAAGTGAACAATAGGTTGTTAGCCATTTATACACTTATTTCTGTTTTTATTGTTTAAATTGAAAAGCGGTAATACTAGACAGTTCTAATTAAACATTAAACATTATTGAGTCACTTTTTTGTAAATGATCCATATATGATATTCCTTTGTCAACGACATTCAATATGGCAGAGAAAACACTGACAACTTTGTTTTTTATTACTTTGACCGCCATATCGGATTTTTACATATTTGAATCCAGTTTGTTTTTCTTATTACAACGATGTATCACACTTGTTATTTTGTTTTACATTTACCTAAATTCCGATTTGTTTTTAATTTTGCGAAGTCCGCTTTGAAAACAAAAGGCGCATTTTGTTTAACAACAATTTTTGACCAAGGTGATATCTAAAAAACATTAAAATTGGCTGTCAAAAGACATATTAAAAGAGTTTTTCTGTAAATCTTATAAGAATTAAGGATGGTAACTTTTGGGGGGTCATTTCAATGACTTTATTTTTTTACACTTCTCTGCCAGTCATCCGTGAACGTCCTTATTATACAAATGTAATACCTTTGTATTATGTATGGTGTAATGTAATTGCATCATATAAATGGACTAGTTCTAAGATCTAAGATAAGTAATATAAACAAAATGAATTAATCAAATTATTGATATTTTTGTAACTTTTTTTATCTTTTCAGTTTGAATTCATTCATATGTAACAAGTAGCTTTCTTAGGAACGTATCCCATAGCTACTAAATATTTTATAAAGCTTACATTCTTTAAAGAATGATGTATTGTGGCAATAGTTCCCTGCACGAGACAACAACGATGAACAAAAAGGATTGGCCGTAAAACCCACATATAAAATGCATTTTATATTTTATGATCATTTAACCGGCTTTATGTGGTTTTGAATATGTTAACAGGTTTCCATCACTAAATTCTTGTCGTAAAAAATGAATATTTCATAATGTTTAATGTAACTATAATGTGGCCTTTTTACGACTGCGTTTTTATGTACGATTATTATTATACTAATTTGCAGAGGGTTATTTTTCTTTTGGAGGAAGATAAATTAATGTACAGAGTGACCCAACTTAACCTAATAATGTATCACCTAACCTACTTTTTTTAATTCACAGAGATACTGAATAGTATACAGATCCCCAAATAAACATTTTTTCAATTTGGAAACAAAGACACAAGATAAATTAGTACATGTTAGTTAATAGTTAAATAAAGATAAATATAACACACCTCTGTCACCCTACCGAAAGTATATCGTATATTATTCAAACAGTGATATGATTGATACCTCCCACCCATGCACCGTCCTTTTTCTTTGTTTAATTACTTAATTCATTTTATTATTACTTCCAATCGACGCGTCCTTGTCTCCAAATCGAACAAATTTTTATTTGGGGATCTGTATACAATCCAAAATGACATTTGGATTCTCCAGAAAATTTATATACCTATCTTCAAAGATTTTATTGGTAACACAAAAATAACGGGATGAAATGATAATGTGCGTTTACATAAAAATATAATTATTGGAAAGTTACAATTCGAGAAGATGACGGGTATGATCATAGGCGTCGCCTCCAAAATATCTAGGGGGGGCGAATTGCTTTTTTTTTAGAATTTGCCTTCAAACAACAATATAAATTTTTTTTATCCACTTCGCAGCGAATAGTAAAAAAATCTTTAGTTTCGTTGAAAAGACAAAAATTATTTGAAAACATTGTTTAAAATTTAAGCAAATATAGGTAAATGAACCCCAAAAAATAAATGTCCAGTAAAATAAAGAATACCACATCACAAATAAAAAAAATTTGAATTAATTTATGTGTTTTGATCTACATGATCAAAACACAAAAAATATTTTTAACAAAAAGACATTTTCTTAAAATAAAATAAGAAAATAATGGTAATATAAAATATATTAAATAAATATATTATAACAGCTAATAAGCATATAATTTGTTAAACAAATAAACACAACAAAAGTTGCAAAAATATTCCTAAACCGTATGTGTGGAAATATATAGAAATATCTTGTAAAACCTTTGGTAAAAAAAGAGAATGGGACTCGATATTTTGTTTTGTGACTAAAAAATCACAATAAATTTTATTTGTGAATATTAATTTAGGCGTATATTAACTTAGTATTTGACTCGAAAGACAGGGGCGCGGTCGCCCCCCCTGCCTCCCCCTGCTCCCCTCCCCCTTAGCGACGCCCATGGGTATGATACCTAAATGCGATGCTAAAACCAGAAATCCACAATAGTTAGGGAACAGACGGTTGAAAAGACGCTTCTAAAACATCGAACTGTGTACTCGAAGATATACTTTTTAAAAAATATGTACAATGTGGGGAATGACCTTGCGGATGAAAATCCGGAGGGCTCCATTAAATTCGTAATTGCAAAAAAGAATAAAAAAATATTTTCCGATTATTTTCAATTATCGTAAAAAAACTATTTTTTGTGTTTAACTTGCGATTGTGATGCCATTTTTTAATATTTTTTAAAAAATTTTGCACCAGTCGAAAGCCTAATCATTGTAGATTTGAATGGTATTTGCAAAAAAAGCATTTTGTTAATACAGAATTTGTCAGATTGTTTAAAAGGAGGTGCGGTATCAAAACCGAGGTGAAAATTTCAGCATCGAGAAAATTTTTGAACGGTTGAAGATAGACATATGATTAATCGACGAAAAATGTGCCCAAAGAAGTGGGAAAGTTTTTGGTGAAAAGAAATTTTCACTAGTGGTAACGGTTTCCGAGACATGATTTTTTTGTGAAACGCCAACGCGCGCTGAGCGCAGCCGTTCCAACAGACGCGCTGTATTACGCATTGGCCGGGCAACATACGTCCTTGTTATAACGGTGCTACAACCTTATAATATATTGCTCCTTTTTCTGTATTGTAACTAATAACATACAAGCAAAACGTTATAATAAAAAGCATATATATATATATATATATATATATATATATATATATATATATATATGTTTGGAATGGAATGATTATATTAATACAAAAATAAAAAACAAATTTACATAATTCAGTCGCAGTAGTTACGTTATAAAGTATTAGGATAAAACCTAATTAAGACTAACTTAATCTAAATTTAGATAACACCCACCCTCACAATAGCAACCTATTATACAATCTAGCCCTGCTTTTAGGCAACTACAATTTCTAGTACATCTCTGGAGTTTGCATTTGGAGCACATATTTTCGAGTTTTACATCGGGATGGATACCTATTGTGGTTAATTTTGGAGTGAGTAAATTATCTTTCAAATCCCAACCAAAATTAACTGAATTGGGAATTTCTGGATTAATTAAAATCGCACTTTTCCAGACAATTATTTGATACGCAGCTCTTAATACGTGTTGATGAAATGCATCCTCGGTAGGTGGCAAATTCCTTATATCGGATTTACAGGTATGAAATAGATGTGCCCGTAATTTATTTAAATCGCCTATAAATAATGGCCTACCATACAAAATTTTGAAAAAATATCTAGCCGCGTTTTCGAAAGTAATTAAATTCAGGTCACCATTTTGAGGATAATCTAAAAGTGCCTTTAATTTTATGTCGTGTCTGTAACTCAAACATTTTTTTAAAGCGTTAGTTTTATCTTTTTTAAATATGAAGCTTACTGTATCACAAC
Source organism: Pogonocherus hispidulus (assembly GCA_963924545.1). Taxonomy (NCBI): domain Eukaryota; kingdom Metazoa; phylum Arthropoda; class Insecta; order Coleoptera; family Cerambycidae; genus Pogonocherus; species Pogonocherus hispidulus. Next base: position 22,085,391 of record OZ004700.1, read on the forward strand.
CAGTTAAAATGTAAATACTCAATAGTAAATTTGACACATATATACCAGTGCACCACATAATAGAAGAATTATCTACGGATAACTCTATAAACACTCAAATGGATTTGGGTAATTTAGTATTGAGTATTTACATTTTAACTGGTTGTGATACAGTAAGCTTCATATTTAAAAAAGGTAAAACTAATGCTTTAAAAAAATGTTTGAGTTACAGACACGACATAAAATTAAAGGCACTTTTAGATTATCCTCAAAATGGTGACCAGAATTTAATTATTTTCGAAAACGCGGCTAGATATTTTTTCAAAATTTTGTATGGTAGGCCATTCTTTACAGGCGATTTAAATAAATTACGGGCACATCTATTTCATACCTGTAAATCCGATATAAGGAATTTGCCACCTACCGAAGATGCATTTCATCAACACGTATTGAGAGCTGCGTATCAAATAATTGTCTGGATATGTGCGATTTTAATTAGTCCAGAAATTCCCAATCAGTTAATTTTGGTTGGGATTTGAAAGATAATTTACTCACTCCAAAATTAACCACAATAGGTATCCGTCCCGATGTAAAACTCGAAAATGTGTGCTGCAAATGCAAACTCCAGAGATGTACTAGAAATTGTAGTTGTCTAACTTAATCTAAATTTAGATTAAGTTAGTCTTAATTAGGTTTTATCCTAATACTTTATAACGTAACTACTGCGACTGAATTATGTTAATTTGTTTTTTATTTTTGTATTAATATAATCATACCATTCCAAACATATATATATATATATATATATATATATATATATATATATATATATATATATATATATATATATCTATATATATATGCTTTTTATTATAACGTTTTGCTTGTATGTTATTAGTTACAACACAGAAAAAGGAGCAATATATTATAAGGTTGTAACACCGTTATAACAAGGACGACGTTATGTTGCCCGGCCAAGGCGTAATACAGCGCGTCCGTTGAAACGGCTGACCTCAGCGCGCGTTGACGTTTCACAAAAAAAATCCTATCTCGGAAACTGTTACCACTAGTGAAAATTTCTGTTCACCAAAAACTTTCCCACTTCTTTGGGCACATTTTTCGTCGATTAATCATATGTCTATCTTCAACCGTTCAAAATTTTTCTCGATGCTGAAATTTTCACCTCGGTTTTGGTACCGCACCTCCTTTTAAACAATCTGACAAATTCTGTATTAACAAAATGTTTTTTTTGTAAATACCGTTCAAATCTACAATGATTAGGCTTTCGACTGGTGCAAAAATTTTTAAAAAATATTAAAAAATGGCATCACAATCGCAAGTTAAACACAAAAAATAGTTTTCTTACGATAATTGAAAATAATCGGAAAATATTTTTTTTTAATTTTTTGCAATTACGAATTTAATGGAGCCCTCCGGATTTTCATCCGCAAGGTCATTCCCCACATTGTATATATTTTTTAAAAAGTATATCTTCGAGTACACAGTACATGATCGATTTTCAGGGTGCTGATTCCCAACTACAAAGAAAAAGATGTAAAAGGGAGATATGATATGTCTCTGGTTAAAGATCTAATATCAGTTTTATAGTTTGCCATCAGAAATAACATCTTTTCTTTCGCTATTTTAACCTTTACGAATTGAGGAATTCGTAAAGGTATAATAATAATAATAATAATAATATATAATATTACGACGCTAGACGCTATAATAAATTATACACGTCTAAAGAATGTTTACGTATTTTGTGTATGTATTCTCCAAGAGGATGAAACTAGTTGTAAGTAACTTTATTGAGTGGCAACTCCAAAGATATAATACAGTGTGTACACATTAAACACATGGTGACTACTCATTAGTTTAGAAAGTGATAATTTGAACGCTAGGGTTTTGGAGTATGCTCTCTTTAAATAAAATAATGATGACCTCGTGGCACGTCTGGTTATACCGAAAGTTGCTTCCAATTTGTTAATTTAAATTGGCCACCCTGCCTCTTTTTACATTTTTTGTTTATTCATCGTTTTAGAGATGCTATTTCGAGATATTAAGATATTTTAAAAAAACTAGTTACCTATTTCACTGACCAAGCACCAACTGTCTATTTTTTACATTATACAAGCCAAATTGTTGATATTTAGAAGAGGTTGGTGTCTACTTATAATTTATAAAGACACATTAAAAGTTGATTAATTTAATAGAGTGATAAAATTTAATGTTTAATTTTCAAAACTTCATAGCAAGATAGAGGAACACCCTATATATATTTTTAAATTGTAATGAAGACTTTTAGTCTGCATCGATCGTTCTTACATATACCTATCTCTTCACATTTTATTCATGGTTTTATTACAGCCAACTTTCAACTTCAACAAGCTTTCCACTTTTTGAGGGTGGCTATGAAATTGTTAGCAGAAGTACAAAACAAACAACTAAGTGTCATAAGTTATTCAATGTTTGTTTAATACGGTGACAATTTAATGAAATGCTTATAAATAATGAAAAGTAACACGTATTAAAATGCTAACGTTTTTAATTAATTAATTACTTATTCTCGGGATGTGCAACAAACAGAACATGTAGAATTTCCAATGAGAAATATCCCAATTTGCCACCATGAGCTGCGGGAAATTAAGAATTCTAAAAAATAAACTTTTACTCAGGAAGTATATTTAATAATAGTACTATTATTAATGGTTTTACTTCAATTATAGCACTTTTTTATATTTTTCATCCGTAAATGTTTTACCTGACAATTTAATTTATATATAAAAAATCGCATATGCGTCATAGTGGGGTTTTCACTTATTCATTCACTTATCGTCACTTATTAATTTAATCAATTATCGCGGTGTCCGTTGCCAAAATAAATAGTTTGATATTTTTGTCAACAACTTATTGAATTATTAAACACTAACAATGAGTCGATTCGGTGAGTCTACAAACAACGAAATTAATCAAATTATTAACCCGTAACTGCCCGAATTTTTATTTTTTTTTTGTAAAATCTTTTTTCTTGTTGAAACTTGGTAAAAATTAGTTTACTTAAAAGCTTATTTCTAAAATCATTTTTCAAAAAATATTTTTATTTTTTTGAAAAAAAAAATGTTGCATAAATGCAACGCTAGGCACTTAAGGGGTCAAAAATCTTATAACTGTTTTAAACTGACTGTTTTAAAGCTTTTATTATTAGTAAAAGATACGGTACAAACATTTATTTTTTGTGAAAATCTAAATTACAATCAGCGCATAGACCTACACCACATTTTTTACACATATGGTTCTAACTATGGAACGACATCCTTCATTTGAACACCTCCATCTTTTTTTGTTAGGAATATAGATCAAGAAATGATCCATACGATCATATCGCACATTATCGTTTATTCTGTTACTTGAATTTGGAAAACCTGAAGATGGGCGTCCTGGTCCTTTTGCTGCTGTTCCATACCTCATGAGATACGTCGTGGCAATTTCCTTACGAAAGGCAAGTTGCAGAGTGGTATTTCCGGCTCTATTGTATATGTACTAGGTATTTTCTATGGACACGTCTACCATCCAAGTGAAGAGGCACCACCACTTTTTAGAGTGGATAGCAATCCTATATTTGGCTATGTTTTGATCCATAAGATCTGTCCCCCCCCCCATGGATGTTTCTAGATGGTTTTTTTGGGAAGGATCCTCTTCTTCGTATACTTCAGCAATTTCATCAGATAACCCAATTCTTCGATTATTGCCCAATTTCAGTTCCAACTTGCGTCCGAAGTTGCCGACCGGAAAGATGATTTAGATCCCCATCGTCATCTTCATCCCCAGAGTCTTCATCAGTTAGGGCGCTGACTTCAGGGGATCCACATAAATATTTTCAATGTCAATGGAATCATCGGCATAAGCCATCTCTAATGCTTCCTGGAGGGAAAAACTTTTTCTAAAACAAGAATCGAGAATTACTGATAAATAGTTAAAACTACAAAATACAGTAGTGTATTATCCTAGCGTTGCATATATGCAACACGCGTATTTATGCCAACGTCTTTTGAAATGTAATAAACCCAACCACAAAATCGTAGGTATGACATACTAGTACATCCATAATAAACATGTCAATGCTAAAATGCCACCAAATTGGATATAATATTCACATATGAATAGGCTGTGCGTGAAGTTCTCTTCTGTACTGTGAAATTTAAAGTATTTACTTCGAGTTAATTGAAACAAGTTGTGCCATCTGGATACTTATGTGAGTTGATGTTAGTACCAGTATTTGTATTTATTTAAATTTTGTCTATATCAGAGCATCTTGGCAATTAGTCAATTGGCTTAGAATCCTAATTTTGAAAATTTATGATATGAATCGAATATGTCTCGTTGTGGCATATGTACAAACCTTATCACCGCAAAAAAGCCATCTGTTTCTTGTGGTGGGTCCTGCAAAAAGTCATTTCATTTAACGTGTATTGGAGCGCCGACTGATTTACCTGCTTACTTAAAGGATATACAGGGGCTTTACTGGAAGTGCACTGATTGTCTTGAGAGCGCAGAAATATTCAATGAGGCAAAGTTGCGAGAAGTTTTTGAATTAAAAGTTAATAATTTCTTTGATGAACTAAATGAACTGTTTCTATCTGTTAAGTCTGATTTTTTTAAAAAGACAGAGGACAAATTAAATGAACTGCAGTTACCGTCTCAGTCGTCTAAGCCTAAACCTACTTACTCTTCTATGTTGCGCACAACCTCTGAACAAGCCATAGTAGTGAAGCCAAAAGTCATGCAGCAGAATAAAATAACTAAGTCTGATATATTGCATAATGTTGACCCTGTTGATTTGAATATAAAGAAAATTAAACATGTCAAGGATGGAGGTCTGTTAGTTAGTTGCCAAACCACTGATGAAACTTCTAGGTTTAAGAAAATTGCAGAGGAGAAGTTATCCGATAACTATGTTATACATGAAGTTAAAGGACTTCAACTAAGAATTAGGATTGTGGGGATGTCAGATGAACTTGATGCTAATACTTTATGCAATTTGGTAGTTAAACAAAATAATGAATTGTTTTCCAGTGATAGTACATGTAAAGTAGTTAAAATTTGGCCAACAAAGAATAATAAAGATTTATTTCAAGCTACTGGTCAGCTGCAGGGATCTGATTACGTAAAGGTACTTAATAATGGCTATTTACTTATTGGGTTAGATGTTTGTCGTGTGTATGAGGCCTTTGATATAATCCGCTGCTTTAACTGCAATGGGTTTCACCATTCTAAGAATAATTGCAAAAATAATATGTCTTTCCCTAAATGTACCCTTAACCATAGCGTTCAAGACTGTACTTCTAATAAATTGAAATGTATAAATTGTTCTCATTTAGTTGAAAGATCTGGTAAATCGGATATCGATATTGAGCATGCCGTTTGGGATCATGATAAGTGTCAGGCTTACAAAAATGTGCTTTCTAAGCTTAAATCTGATCTTGGCTACAAATAGCAATCAAGTGTTTCAGGCAGTTTTATCTCTGATTCCGTAATTTCAAGTAATAATAAACAAGCTGTTCTCGCTCAAAATCTGTCAATTTATTACCAAAATGTTCGAGGTTTAAATACAAAGCCTAACACGTTCTATTCAAATGCATCAATGTCAAATTTTGATATCTTGGCGCTTACAGAAACCTGGCTGCAATCAAATGTTGGTAATTCCGAAATTATCGATAATAACATTTTTAATATTTTCAGATCTGACCGAAATTTGGTTGATCAGACTAAAGGGGGGGGAGTTTTAATTGCTGTTAGGTCTGATATCTCTGCTTTTCAATTGGATTTATCTCAATCTAGTTTTAAGTACATTCCTACGATTGATGTGGTAGGCGTAAAAATTGTAATAGATAACCACCCTATTTTTATATTTATCATTTACATTCCTCCCAGAATATCTGTTGCTACATTTGACTTAATTGTAGATGCATTTTTATCTTTGACATATATCTTTGAGAGGGATGTAATTATTGTTGGAGATTTTAATCAGCCGGATTATGTGTTGGCAAACTCTTTTAACATACCGCCGTTGCTACAGTCTGTCCTAAATTTTGAAAACCTATTTCATCTGCAGCAACATAACTCTGTGTTTAACTTTATGAATCGTTTACTTGATCTTGTATTTTCTAATAATATTTGTGTAGTTGAAAGAGCTGTTGATGTCTTAATTGACGAAGACAATTATCATCCGTCACTTGTTATTTTGTACAATTTTGAATCTCCCACAAATTGCCATATTACTGATCTAAAATCCTCGAATTCTTATAACTTTAAAAAAGCGAATTTTCCACTGCTTTACCAATCCTTACTAGGAATCAATTGGAATTTTTTGAATGGAATTCAAGATATTAACCAGGCAAGTAATGAGTTCTATATCAGGCTTGATTCAGTATTTCAAACTTGCGTTCCTAGGACAACCCCAGCGCGCCGTTACTATCCTCCGTGGTTTAATGGGTCATTAATCAATAAACTTAAACATAAGTACACGTGCTGGCGAAAGTACAAAAGAACAAATGATCGTACATTTCTTACCGAATTTAAACGTCTCAGAGCGGAATTTAAAGTTGATGCAAAGAAACTAAATAAGGAGTATTTAATAAACATAGAAAATAACATAAGTCATGATCCGTCTGCCTTTTGGAAGTATGTCAATATTAAGAACAGCCGAAATATACCTAATAGTATGTCTTTTCAGGATGAAATTCTTACTTCGTCTGGTGATATCTGTAATGCCTTTGCTACTTTTTTTCAGAGTTCTTACAATGAACAAGTGGATATTATTAATCTTCCTGGAATTGCAGAATTAAATTGTCATAACTTAAATATTTCTGACTTCAATGAGGATGAAGTGTTCAAATGCTTGAGAAATCTTAAACCGAAACTCACCAGTGGCCCTGATGGTATTCCAGCTTTTTTGCTTAGAGACTGTGCGGCTATATTTTCTACTCCCCTCAAAATATTATTTAATAAAATTTTACAATCATGTACTTTTCCAACTATATGGAAGTTATCTAAAATAATTCCAATATTTAAAAAAGGCGAAAAGACAAATATTTGCAATTATAGACCTATTGTAATTATTAACAACTTTGCTAAATGTCTTGAGATGTTACTATCTGAAATAATATTTGTTCATACGAAGCACATGATAACTGACTTCCAGCATGGATTTTTTCGCGGTAGATCAACAGTAACAAATCTACTTTGTGTAACTGAATTTATTTCATCAGCCATCGATGAAGGGTTCCAAACAGACGTTGTATATACTGATTTCTCCAAAGCCTTCGATAGGGTTGATCATGGTATACTATTAAGGAAATTAGGTTCATTCGGTTTCTCCTCCTCCTTCATCCTTCTTCTAAAGTCATATCTTTGCAATAGAGTTCAGTGTGTGGTGTACCGTGGTTATAAGTCTAGCGAGGTATTTGCTACATCTGGTGTTCCACAGGGTTCGATTCTTGGGCCTCTTTTATTTACACTATTTATTAATGACATAGTTAGTCGGTTAACAGTTAAATGTCTACTATATGCTGATGATTTGAAGATTTTTACTAGAATCTCAAATTTACAGGACTGCGAACATTTGCAGCAGAATTTGAATATTATTAATGAATGGTGCATACTAAATAATCTACACTTGAATTCAGAGAAATGTAATGTTATGTCGTTTTCTACAAAACTAAACACCATAAATTTCAATTATTCTATTGTTAATAACATCCTTTCTAGACCTGAAACTTTTTGTGACCTTGGTGTTACATTTGACAGAAAGTTAAGTTTTAATAAACATATGTTAAACACAACTGCCAAGGCGTATAAAACTCTTGGATATGTTATTAGGAACACGCGCAATTTTACAAATGAAGCTTGCCTTAAAACATTGTATATTTCTCTAGTTCGTTCTAAAGCTGAATATGCCTCAATAATATGGTCTCCTAATTATTCAATTTATATTGACAGTCTTGAGAGAGTCCAGCGTAGTTTTCTTAAACTTGCTGCCTTTCGTTCAGATGGAGTATATCCACCTATTGGTTTTCCTCATTCTCAACTTCTCGATAGATTTTCGCTTATTCCGTTAATAGAAAGACGTAACATTGCTTGTCTAATTTTTCTTTTTAAATTACTGCATAGTTATATCAACTGCTCTGAAATTGTAAGCATGCTTAACTTCCATGTTCCCAGAACAGCCTCGCGCCATTCAAATTTATTTTATTTGCCAACTCCACGGACAAACATCAGAAAATTTTCTCCTTTAAGCAACATCTGTAATATTTATAATAATTCATCCTTCGATATTTTTTCTTGTTCCCTTTCATTTATAAAAAGGTTAAATTTGTAACCGTTTCTTTTAATTCAATGTTGGCCTTATTTTATTTTCTTTCTCATTATTTGCTATACTTGTGTAATATTGTAATTTTATTTGATAGGTTTTGTTAATCTTTTGTTTTAGTGTTTTTATATTTCTTTGTGTATTATGTTGATTATGTTAATTATGTTCATTGTTTTGTTATATTACTGTAAACTTATTTTCCCATTCTAGTACTGGGCCGTTAGGCCTGTTGAATGGTGTATTACAATAAATAAATAAAAAAATAAATAAATAATAAAATGTATAAATTTTACTTACTCAAACTGCACTTCCATATTTTCCTGATTTTTAAAACATTAGCTCACAAAACCACTATTTTCAAGAACACAGTCCAGGAAATTGTTACAAATCAATGAAGGTTTGTTTGTCAAAGCCTTCTATTAAGATATTGTAGCGCCATTTATCTGCCAAAGCGAAAAGTTTTTCCGTTACAGCCTTGTTTAGAACCCCTAATTTACGTGCATATATGCAACGCTAGGCGTTAAAGGGTTTTAATACCTGTGTGCCTGCTAATACAGTTGCGACTCGATCATTAATATGGCGACAATTTTCTGCTATTCATTAAATTGTCCTACCGAATTACACTCGATGTTTGTATTGATACCGGGTAAATTTGTGTTGTTTAAACTCTAAACTGTTTCCTTTAGCAATTTGACTCGAAAAACTGTCAACCTAAAAACGCTCCACCTTCGGTGTCGCCTTTTAATAGTTGACAGTTTTTCTCGTCTAATTGCTAGGCAACAGTTTCTCATTAAACAATCCAAATTTATCCGGTAAAATACAAACCTCTTGTGCAATTATAAGTGAAAATATATTATAGATATTACCAAAAAAACAGTACTTTCGTGCGCTCCAGTTAACCATAATCTCAATTTTTCTTAGTACGTAATATCCCTGGGTTATCTCAAAACTAAAATTTCCAATGAATAACCAGAAGCTACTTGTTCGTCCCAGACAATAAGACCTGTCCAAGGAATCCGCCTTCCCCATCTTACAGACATTAAAATCTGTCGACAAACATTCTATTCGCCATAGAACAAATAGCTCCATTAGCACCCAATTCTCCTCAAACGGACCACTGAAACTTTCAACACAATTTGTAAGTTTCGGCAAAAAGTCGAAATCAATTTCGTTTATTGGACCCCGTCAAGTCCTCTCTATATCCCTCTTTCTTATCGTCGGATTCGACATCTTTTGCGTCTCATTTAGAATTCAGGAAGGCAATTTAATTTATGGGAGCTCGTGGCTGTATTTTTACAAGATGCGGAGGGGCTTGTTTTAGATTATTTCACAGATACATTCGATAGGAACTTATGCGGAATAGTAACCAAATAGATCTGTCAGAATTTACAAATTGTACAAGAAATAAACAATTGTGAAATATGATAAAGAAATTTATTAAAGTAGAGCCAATAGCTTTCAATTAATACTTGAAAATAATTTCTGATTTTATTTTTAGAAACCCAGAACTTCTCTATATAGCTTCCGTTTGCTTCCTAACTTTTGAATGATATTATTGACAGGGTAGGTATACATATTATTAGACCCCGTAGACTAGGGCGCGATTCCAGAGATAGATTTTGTGTACTTACCTAATATGCTATAAACAAATAAAAATGTATATTATTAAAGAGCTCCAGTCTGTTCAAGTTTTTTTGTTTGTCTGAATATCTACAGTTCTAGCTGGCGAGTGTATAAAAAAAAATATTCACTATCAAAGGGATACTAGAACTTGATCTACATGATATATCTCTGGAGTTTAGTGTCCGACTCCGCCTTAGTACGAGAGATCGGTGTATTTACGAATTTTTTATTTTTTTGTTGTGTTAAAGTATAAATAATAACTAGGCGTAGTCCTGAATTATCGAATATTCTGAATTATCCTATGATAGAATGCAGGTAACATATTACAAGTCCAGCGTGATATTCTCTGTACAAAAATCTATTGTAATGAAGCTTTTTTCCTCTTAAAAACACCAAGTGGTGTTTAGGGACTGAATAGCTGAAATGATTGTTTCCAGTATTTACACTGAACTTAAGGGCAAATATATTTTGCTCTTTGTAGATGAGTCAACCATTCCAAAATAAAATTTTGGAATGTGTGGGTAGTTGCGATGGAGGAATTTTATTTATTTATTTGTTTGCTTGTTTGTTTGTTTGTTTGTTTGTTTGTTTGTTTGCTTATTTGTTTGTTTGTTTGTTTGTTTGTTGGTTGATTCGTTCGTTCATTTATTTAATCTCCAGAATTCAACCTATTATCCATTTAGTCGATGCTCCTGGAGTTAAACAATAGATTCTACGAAAATATTTACAATTTCAGAAAAATGCAATACGTCATGAAATCTGAATCCACGCGGTCTACTTATTATTCACAAAATCAAAATGAATATCCGTTTTTTTTTTGCATTTTAGAATTATCTTGGTAAAAAGAGATTGTGAATATGTAAGAAATAACGTCAAATGTGTTAATTAATTCTAGAATAAACTATCTACAGGTTTGAAAATTAAAATGAAAGACTTTTATTTCTAACGTTTTTATTGACAAAAATTACAAAACAAAATTAAAGTAAGGCTTGGTAATGGGCCCCACCTTGTTCAATGCACACGCCTCCTCATGGTATAAATAATCATTTTGTTGCATTTCTGGCATTATGATTGCACATGCACTTTTGAGATATAAATGTGCAACCTGGAACAGATTATGTTCCAGATCTTGCAAATTATTTACAGAAGTTCTGAAAATGCTTAGGTAACGGAACTCAAATTACTTCATAATCTCGAGTAGCAATTTAAGAGACATTTTTGCAAACGTTTCCAATAAACTGTATTTGCTCCTGAACTCAAAACGGGCGATGTTGGTAATGTGTAGTGATAAATTCGCCTACATATTTTCTTATGAGAAAATAATACATGATTCCATTGTAGCGGCACTGCGCGTTGGTTTGGTAGTTTCGAAAATTAATCAGTCAAAATGTATCACATATTTCAATTATATTTTGTATGTTACATAATTATTTCCATTGATTATTCTAGATATGTAGACGTTAATATGTCAATAATTAGGATTCGAAAAAGATATATTATTAATTCATATAATTTATTGTACACCACAAACAGGGAAACAAAATATAAAATTTTGTTTCTCTAAGTAATTTTAAAATCCGAACTTTTGCGAATACACAAGTTAAAACAGTTATCATTTTACCGATTATTTTTTAAAGATAGCTCGATATTTGCTAAACGCCTCGATTACCTATCAATTTTCACTAAATTTTGTAATTAGTATTAAATGTTTCTTTCGTTTGAATGTTTTCTCTCCAATCTTGCTAATATTGGACAGTAATACACAGCAGCTGTCAAGTAAGTACTAGGTTCTGGTCGGTCTGTCCATCCCATTACAATTAAACAACGTTTTGTTATGACCGTAAATGACTCGGTAAATGATCCCTACAAAATTCAGTTTCATCATGATTGACGTCCAAGAAACTACAAACTAAATTAGCAGTAGTCGGCTTTTCACTTTTTAAACAGAAATCACAAATTTAATAGGTGGCAAGACTTAGTTTCTAATATCCAGGGAAACGTTACGGCTAACATTGGTGTCAGCTACTAGATTATCTTCTTCATCTTCTTGATCTGTAGTGATTTCAGATTTAACATTTGACATCTTGTAAAAAGTTTCATTTAATATTGTTATTTGGTTTTCTTTTATTTTGTAATCAATGTAGAAATGTTACTGAAACAGTGGAATGTCGATATTTTATATATTTTTGTTTCTATAAATGATTAAAGGAACTAACAAAGTCATTTGTTTCGAATAAAATTAGAATACATGATTTGCAAAGAAAAATGCACATGTACATAAAAATGGTTTCCACAATTTGTGGAAACATTGTTAAGCTGAAATGTAAACAAATAAAATCGGTTATTGTTTCAAAAAACATTTGAAAATGTATAGTAAGATTACTGGCAGACAAAAAACGGAATGAGTTTCGTAATAGCTTTCTATTTTTGAAATTTGTTTCGAAATTGTGTGTGAGGGAGAGACAAAGGTAGTGAGCTCAGAGGAATTCAACTTGTGTATACATCTTATCAGCCGGTCATAAAGAAACTCGCAAATCAAAGCTATAGTGTCTAGTTTCATTTATGCTGGTGTACCATCCTACTGTAAATAGTCGTACTAAATTTATCATGGTGTAGTTGTTGAACCAATTCAGTCAAAGTGTTGTTTCTGTACCTCTTTTCGTTGATGGTGAAATTGAAAAACGCTAATAATTGTTCTGTTGCGAGAAACTGCCATTCCAAACCCCAATTTTCAGAGCATGAGATGGAGAATAAACAAAAGCATCTATGCATATTTCAGAGCTCCACATTCACATAGTTTGAGAATTCAGTAATTAGTTATTAACTTTATAATGATATAAATAAAGTAATTAAAATAAAGAAAAATAATACTTATGAAGAAAACTAAAAAGAGAGCTAGCAGTTACTTTGCTTTTGAATTTCACATTTCAAAGAAGTGGAGAACAGCTCCTCTTTGTTTCCCAGTAGGTATATACAGGGCTTTTCTAAGTAATCTGAAATACTCGCTATCTGAAAGAGATGCTCTTCAAGTGGTTTCATGAAGAATAAATAGCTCATATAAAGTTATTTCGTAACTAGCTTAGTTTCCGAGATACTGAGCATTAAAGTTTAAGTTTTTTTGATAAATATTGAGTTAAAATCTTCTTCTTATTCACCTATTAGACACATATTTTGTTTGTTACCAATTTTTTTCACAAGTAGTCACCTTAATGTAAAATTTATTTCACTGCTCCTCTCGATTTTTATTATATATTTTATGTCTTCGATCACGATTTGTTACCACTTATGAAATAACTTTGTATAGCCTTTTATTCATGAAATCACTTTAAGAAGCGTCTCTATTATTTCAGATTACTTAAGAATCACTCTATACACCAAATATATTTTTTTTAATGTTTCATCAAATATATTACTTTATTTATGCGCTATCACAATCACCATCAATAAAATAAATGAACAGTAACTTCCCATTATTCATTCTCTTTCATCATCCTCAAACATTCAGATGGACATGTCATGCCTACGCCATTCTATAATACGTATAATTACAGTATAATCAGTAATCACACTGGCAACGCAATTCACAAGTGATGATGTCCACAGCGCATTACAGATGTATTCCCCCGATGATAGGCAGTTTACGCGATTGTCTACATACAATAACCGATCGATCAATGGTGAATTGCCTCCTTGCCAACATCCCATAGGCGTGGCTCGGATTATAATTTTATTTTTGTTGGAAAATGGAACTGCTGTTGATGATTCACCGCTATTGGAGATGTAAAAGAGCGAATAAGTTGAATAAGTTTCAAAGGATCTATAGTGTTGGTTGAGTTGCTACTCGATTTTATTTATGAATCAGTAGGTAGTATTCTTAGCACAATAAACTACTTGGAATAACTCTTCAATTAAGTGGGACCAGTTAAAAGGGTCCCCCAAACCAACGCGGACAATCGCAGCACCTGCGGAAGTTCGCACCACTTGCGATTCGCATCATATTGTTTCCATTGCGTTAAATATGTACGTTCACACCAACACGATTTTTTTCGTTTAGACTGCGAATTGTCTGCGTTTATTTCGGACGGAGTTTTTGTTCGCAATCGGCTGCATTTTTTCTCGGATCCGTTGTAGTTTCGCAATCTATTAACTAAGAAAGTAATTAATAAAATGGAAAAAATCATTGAATTAGTGCGAAAGTATCCTATATTAGACGACCTTTCTCATAACGATTACAAAAATATTCGAAAAAAGTAACAAAAATATAACATAGATTCTCGTCTTCTCATAATTGCGGCATTAATGTGTGAAATTCCCTATATTGTCGTCTTTTTTTATTAATATCGTGAACCCATTTTCTTTTCTTCTTAAGGTTAGATACATAATATGATCAACACATTTATTTTTAAAGAATTATAATAATTTTACCTTAAATTGTCTTCTTCCAATGCAAGCAATATACAAATGCTTTTTCTTCATCCGATGCATGATGTATACATATTTTTGTATAATAGGTAAGTATCTAAGTACAAGTACAAATTGTTTATTTTTCGTTTTCAGCAATAGCAATCAACCTTTTCGATACTGAAAATATTGAAAATTATGATGCGATTATATTCGCTTTGGTGTGGGGTTCTCTGCGGATTCCGCCACGAATTTCGCTGCGAACTTTCCGCCACGAATCCGTTGCGAATAATTCGCGTTGGTTTGGGGGAGCCTTAACTGATTCAAGGTTTGTGAAAAAAGTACTTACAAAGCTTGATGGTATCTGTTTTATATTAAATATTAGGTTTTTATAATCCATGTTATTTTCATATTTATAACTAAAGATGTTAAAAGATACATATTAAGATACCATGGTCATTTATTATGGTCTAATGAAGTTAACATTTGTTTAACTATATATGGGTAAAAAGGATGTAGGTATATATTAAGTATGTTTTTGTTTTACTTACATATAGGTTTTTATTTTACACATTGAAGTTCAAATTATTCGCATTTAGATATTTTTGTACTTCGATGATTTAGGATGTGTTCTTTCAAAACTTGGTTTTAAATTATATTATAATTATTTTACTCAAAGCAAACTATTAAAAGCAAGAATTGAACATATTATATATTTTTATCACTAGCATTTTATCACTAGCATATGTATACAAAAGCTACAATAAAATATGGTTTAAATGGAGATTAATAAAATAACACCTATTGTGATTAACTTTATATATAATATATAGTGTTTACCTTTTATTTTATTTAAGTTCGTGGTTTTATTTAAATCATGGATAAAGAAGAACAATTTATCTCTCAATTTATTCATTGGACGAGAACAAATTTCTAGAAGAATAAATATAGAATACTAAATACATTTCCAACCATCTATACACGGTGTCCCACCGGGAAAGGCCGCGATCGATATATGGAAACCAAGAGATTAAATTTAATAGAAATTTTTTTTTCTGGCTAAATCTGAAATTAGTGTCAAACGATAGCTTATGAAAAGTTAAGATAGGAATATGCAAACCGTCTTGCTTGATCTCAAACTGTTTAGATTTTACAGGGTGTCAAAGTTGCAAAATGTTAATATTCACCTGTCAATATTTCAAAAACAGTTGAATATAGGTATAGGACATCCTACACGATATTTGTTTAGAATTTTACGTAGAATCCGGAAATGATATAATATATAGGGTGTTCCATTTAAAATAAACAAGTTGGTGTCGACTTCCGGTTATACCGGAAGTGTACGTACTTTTCCATATATCGATCGCGGCCCTTTCCGGTGGGACATCGTGTACAGACACCTAATGATGTCTACAAGCCATTAGGACGAAATATTTAAAGATTGTATTTTAATTAATATTTTTATATATTTTACCTAAAGAGGACTTGGAAGATTTTATTTGTATCAATTTATGACAAATACTCCCAAAAACTGTTAAAAAATTGTCTGTAAAAATTAAGTTAATCATTTTTCAGAACAAACCTGCGCATTTTAGATCGGGTTAGCTTTATTTATACCTCCTCTGTTTTGAAATTATGTATACCTAATTAAATCAAAAAATAGTGTCGACAACATTTTCGTCATCTTCTATTGCACTGTCTCATAATTTAAATTGTATTGTAAGTTTGCCTTAACTGCATTGAAATAATAATAATATCCTCTTGTTCTTAAGTTACGCAATTGTTTCTTCTAATTCTAAAGATAATGTTGTGGGTGGCATGCTTTATAAAATCAATAATCACGAATAGGTCGCTAAACTAATGAGTTATTTACAAAATACCATGAAAACAATATTCTTGAAACTGTGAATGATTCGTTCGATTAAATATAATTCGAGAATCGTGCATCAGGGACCTAAATTACAACTTACACCCCTGCTAATCATTCGTAATGCATTTCTTTCTAATATAAAAATACAAAACGGTGGCCGGTATGAGTCAGAATTGAATTCCCACCACACCATCGAGAAGTACATTTATCACATAACTTTACATATATCGATACGACGACGCCTGCAGTGTCCTATTGTTAACTACCCCCCGGAACACATTAAGCATATGTGTCTTTCCCGGGCCCATTTTCTCATCAAATTCTCCACCGCCCGATAGGACAAGTGCAGTGAATCACCACGGATGAATTATACGGAGGTGATATATGTATCTTATAACGTTATACAGAATGGATCTTGGTACAATTCTGCTGTTTCTTGTACATGTAATACTAGAATGTTGTGCCCAGCACCAAATTCAAATTCTTGTTCAGAAAGGTAGAAAAATATAATGTCATGCACGAGAACAACCATTTTCATTTAGGAAGTCAATTTATTTCGAAAAATAATATTAAAGAAAGCATCAGATACGTATTTTAATAATTGAATTGAGTAACATTGACGTAGTTTTCTACCAAACGCCAAAACACTATACTCTACTCGACGCGCGTTTCGATAACCAAGTTGGCATCATCTGGAGATGATTAAACCATATCCTCAGTTATATCAGTTTTAATCATCTCCAGATGATGCCAACTTGGTTGGCGAGATGCGCGTCGAGTGCAGTATAGTGTTTTGTGGAAAACTACTTCAGTGTTATCGTCACATCAAAGGTTCCAACCCCCTTCAAGATTGAATTTAGTGATGATTATTAATATAAAACGTCTATTCGAAAATCTGAAAATACCGCGTTGAAGCGCGGGAAGCATTTGTTTTAATTAATACAAATACAAATGACGGCACATTTCATTTTTTTATATCTCTGCAATAGATTTAAAATTGAACTTTCTTCGCGGCACTATACTGGGCAACTGAAGACGCAACCTGGGTCAATTCCACCACCTTGGGTATATCTAATGGTTTCTGGGATACCATGCAGTGAATCGACTTGGGACACCCTATATTTCTCAATATGATATCATCAACGAACTGTTTAGTGAAATGCTACCCTTTTAGCAAAAAGTGGATCATTGCAAAGTGGAGGTGGCTCTCACGTTAGAAAAATTGAAAAATAATTCGACATTTTTAGTCTCTAAGGAAATCATAAAAGATTGTAAAGCACATTGTATGGTTCTTTGATGGAAAAAAGCAGTTTCCTTGTTTGTATTTCTAGAACAGTTGTTTGAAAAATACTTAAATATAGTGCCTATTTTATTAAGCTAATTTAAACCTTCATTATTAATTATATTTCCCGTCCAGTTGTTACGTTAAGTTGTTAGTAAACACTGACGTAGTTTTCCACATAACACGCCAACCAAGTTGGCACCATCTAAAGATGTTTAAAACTGATCTTTCTTGATCTGACTTTAGTTTTAATCATCTCCAGATGATGCCAACTTGGTTGGCGAGATGCCCGTCGAGTGCAGTATAGTGTTTTGTGGAAAACTACTTCAGTGTTATCGTCACATCAAAGGTTCCAACCCCCTTCAAGATTGAATTTAGTGATGATTATTAATATAAAACGTCTATTCGAAAATCTGAAAATACCGCGTTGAAGCGCGGGAAGCATTTGTTTTAATTAATACAAATACAAATGACGGCACATTTCATTTTTTTATATCTCTGCAATAGATTTAAAATTGAACTTTCTTCGCGGCACTATACTGGGCAACTGAAGACGCAACCTGGGTCAATTCCACCACCTTGGGTCTATCTAATGGTTTCTGGGATACCATGCAGTGAATCGACTTGGGACACCCTATATTTCTCAATATGATATCATCAACGAACTGTTTAGTGAAATGCTACCCTTTTAGCAAAAAGTGGATCATTGCAAAGTGGAGGTGGCTCTCACGTTAGAAAAATTGAAAAATAATTCGACATTTTTAGTCTCTAAGGAAATCATAAAAGATTGTAAAGCACATTGTATGGTTCTTTGATGGAAAAAAGCAGTTTCCTTGTTTGTATTTCTAGAACAGTTGTTTGAAAAATACTTAAATATAGTGCCTATTTTATTAAGCTAATTTAAACCTTCATTATTAATTATATTTCCCGTCCAGTTGTTACGTTAAGTTGTTAGTAAACACTGACGTAGTTTTCCACATAACACGCCAACCAAGTTGGCACCATCTAAAGATGTTTAAAACTGATCTTTCTTGATCTGACTTTAGTTTTAATCATCTCCAGATGATGCCAACTTGGTTGGCGAGATGCCCGTCGAGTGCAGTATAGTGTTTTGTGGAAAACTACTTCAGTGTTATCGTCACATCAAAGGTTCCAACCCCCTTCAAGATTGAATTTAGTGATGATTATTAATATAAACCGTCTTTTCGAAAATCTGAAAATACCGCGTTGAAGCGCGGGAAGCATTTGTTTTAATTAATGCAAATACAAATGACGGCACATTTCATTTTTTTTATATCTCTGCAATAGATTTAAAATTGAACTTTCTTCGCGGCACTATACTGGGCAACTGAAGACGCAACCTGGGTTAATTCCACCACCTTGGGTATATCTAATGGTTTCTGGGATACCATGCAGTGAATCGACTTGGGACACCCTATATTTCTCAATATGATATCATCAACGAACTGTTTAGTGAAATGCTACCCTTTTAGCAAAAAGTGGATCATTGCAAAGTGGAGGTGGCTCTCACGTTAGAAAAATTGAAAAATAATTCGACATTTTTAGTCTCTAAGGAAATCATAAAAGATTGTAAAGCACATTGTATGGTTCTTTGATGGAAAAAAGCAGTTTCCTTGTTTGTATTTCTAGAACAGTTGTTTGAAAAATACTTAAATATAGTGCCTATTTTATTAAGCTAATTTAAACCTTCATTATTAATTATATTTCCCGTCCAGTTGTTACGTTAAGTTGTTAGTAAACACTGACGTAGTTTTCCACATAACACGCCAACCAAGTTGGCACCATCTAAAGATGTTTAAAACTGATCTTTCTTGATCTGACTTTAGTTTTAATCATCTCCAGTTGATGCCAACTTGGTTGGCGAAACGCGCGTCAAATGCAGTATAGTGTTTTGGTGTTATGTAGAGAACTACGTCAGTGTTATCTTAACATCAAAGGTTTCAACCCCTTTCAAGACAGTCTTTGACTTTCAATCAAATTTTGTATCAGAATAATAAAACACATTATCTGACAATCGAAACCGAAGCGCTAGCGAAATGTAATGCTAAAATACCCCAATTTCGTTCAGCGATCCTTCACAAGAAATAAAAGCAATTTGAGTCAACAAACCCTATAATGTCTGCAATAAACATAGCTGACAAATGATAAATACCCACAGCGGTTCGCCAAGAAATTCGTTATGATGTCCATAAAGAAATAATTAGCAAATTTCACAAGTGTTTATGTCGTGACCCTGGAGGCCCAACACAGAATCAATAAATCAGCAGTAAAAAAGTGTGAAAATTGCAATAACCGTAAATTTCTCACGTCGTACTGTAAATACTGCGTGCCTCGAACGTATATTAAATAAGGAGTTCAATAAACGTAAAGATACTTATTGCTAAAAATAAGGCGGCAGATGAGTTTTGTTTGTAATACCAGCAATGGTTTCGATTTTAATGATATAAAACAGATTAGCTGGAGCGAAATCAAACATAGGTTCATCCAATATATAACAGGTTGAATATTTTAATTAATAATTAATATCTATATGGGATCTTTAAAAACTTTCACAGCCATATCTCTCAGATCAGAATAGATGGAAATAGAAGATATAAATCACATAACCAGACGGTATTCTATTTAACTACCTGTTAAGGCTGTTTCACATTTTCCGTAAAGACAAAGACACGATACCGAGACAGAATACGATAAGACACGATTATCATTATTACTGTGTTTATAAATGAGTTAATTCGCATCATACGACAATGATCTGAAACCTATCCGAAAAGTCAACGACACGACAAAATTCCCTTTGTCGGGAGGAATATTTTTCGTGTCTGTTCTTGTCTGTTCGCATCGGACCGCATAATGTGAATGTATTTTTAAGTTGTTTTAGACTTAAGACTCTGTGTATCAGAGACAATGGATGCAGAGAGACTTATTGAATATGGCAGGAATTTCCCTGAACTCTATGTTGTTTATACCTAGTGTGATATTCTTCCTTTGTTTTTCTTTGTTTCAGAATATCATACATCCACAGTCGACGTTTTCGTTTTCTTAAATTAATCTCATTTTCTTCGTCTAGTAGCAATGCTATTATTGCCAATTTACAATTAGAAAAGCTTTTCCGCACACTCATCTTTTTTAAACAAAACGTTTTAGTTCAGTTACAAATAAATGGCCAAAATCTGCATCGAGCAAATTAAAATTTGTTTCACTATCGATATCGTACACCGTCGTTAAATAGTTAAACATATATACTCCACAACGACAATTTATCGTTGTCGTGTCGTCATCATGTCTTTGTCTTTACAGAAAATGTGCATCCATCCTTAAGATGTCGACGTACCGATAAAAATGACACTTTTGAATAAACTGGCTACCAACTGATTTTGAAGAAGATACATTTTGACACCAAATAATGGACACCATTTGCTTACCCGTTCTTACATTTGCTTGTTACCCTTCCCAACATTACTTACCTTAAAAATTTTAAATTTAACACTGAGTATACAGGGTGGGAAAAATTTTAATGTGCAGCATTGGTATTTCGGAAACAGTAAAAGATACAACGTGGCTCAAATTAGGAAAAAGTTGCTCAATTTTATGCTGATTCAAAATATGTGAACAAGTTTAATATATTCCGGGCCGTTCGGGAGTTATGCCGGGAAAATCAAAATTTGCCAATTTCTTTTAAGTCAAATACCTTCTCTTGAAATAAATGTAGATTTATGAAAATTTCCTACGTTTACATAGTTTGATGAAAGCTTTCGATTGCCATACTAAAACATGTTCTAGGCCTACTAGTTTTTCCGCAACAGTATTCAACTTTTGAATTTCTTATGGGCGCCATATTGGATTTTTACTTCACTAAATACAGAAAGAAATTACAAGCACGGTGATATATCACACTTGATACTTTCTTCAATAAATATGGATAATACACGCGAACAACGATAAATATTATTTATTTACAAATAATAAACAATCATTCATTTATAGTTAATTGTTACAAAGTGTGTTTTTAGCTTTTTAGAGGAACTAATTATTATAATAAGAAAAACAACTTATTTATACTGCTCGAATTGGCTGCCGTTACTCTGAATACAAAGTTGAGTCCTTACAGACATGTCATCCACTGCACGTCTTACTGTTCCACCATCTATTGAATTTATGTATTCATTAATTCTTTCCAACATTTCATCCTCTGTCGATGGCATTGGATTATCGTAGATATAATTTTTAACAGCTCCCCAAAAAAAATAATCTAACGGGTTTAGACACGGTGATCCCGGTGACCATTTGTACCCATCCACGAATTCGGAAAACGTTGATCTAGGTACTGGGTTACAATCCTAGTATTGTGTGAAGGGCATCCATTTTGTTGAAACAACTGTAAATTTTCTGACATCCAATTCGACAGACAGTCTTAAAACAGCCAATTCGAGCAGTATAAATAAGTTGTTTTTCTTATAATAATATTTAGTTCCTCTAAAAAGCTAAAAACACACTTTGTAACAATTAACTATAAATGAATGATTGTTTATATTTGTAAATAAATAATATTTATCGTTATTCGCGTGTATTATCCATATTTATTGAAGAAAGTATCAAGTATGATATATCACCGTGCTTGTAATTTATTTCTGTATTTAGTGAAGTAAAAATCCAATATGGCGCCCATAAGAAATTCAAAAGTTGAATATTGTTGCGGAAAAACTAGCAGGCCTAGAACACGTTTTAGTATGGCAATCGAAAGCTCTCATCAAACTATGTAAACGTACCAAATTTCAAAAGTCTACATTTATTTCAAGAGAAGTTATTTGATTTAAAAGAAATTGGCAAATTTTGAATTTTCCGGCATAACTCCCGAACGGCCTGGAATATATTAAACTTCTTCACATATTTTGAATCAGCATAAAATTGAGCAACTTTTTCCTAATTTGAGCCACGTTGTATCTTTTACCGTTTCCAAGATACCAATGCTGCACATTAAAATTTTTCCCACCCTGTATATATTATCTGTACGACAAAATTGTCAAAGACAGATTGGCATCTACTTCGTAAGTACCATCAGAGCGTGTGCTGGTAGAAGAAATTATTATTTAGAGGGAAAAATCGGAAACTAACACTCTACGAAATAAACTTCCAATCTGCATTAAATTACATACTAATACATGCAGATTATTCAACAATTTGATAAGATCAAAGCTTAATTCTTATCGATATATATAAAAATCTTATCTGCCATATAAAAAAAGCATTATAAAGCATTCGGAGGCGTTTATTGAAAGACGTTTTGCCAATTATCCCTGTAAAGGTTCTCCTCATGACATTCTTTTGCAAACAGTTCAAGTTAATAGCCTCCTCAAGTTAATACCGACACATTCAATCTAGAATCACAACCTTCACTAGATCGTTAATATTACATCTTCTATCGTTTAATTTGTTTTGGGTAAATAGCTGATTCAATATTCAAAGTTAAAAGTCAATAAATTATGTAAAAAAATATACTACTGATTTTTTAGTTACTTTTTGACTTTAAATTATTATTCGTATATCAATTTTGTAGTTCATAAAATAAATAATCAGAACATATAGCTTTATATTCTTCTATCAGCCGTTTTTACTACAACAGAAAATATTTCTTTTCTTTTCGTTTTCAATAAGAAAATATCTAAATGTTGATTAAACCAATTTTGAATATTTTTTTATTCTTTCCACTAAAGCTATTATGCCCCAAGTTCTTATTAGTTTGAACAGGTTCACGTTAAATGGTCACTCTCCTCCACATTTTGTGCCCTGCCACATATATATTATGGAAGCCATCGTTTAGTTGATCAATAATTTAAGATCTTTTATTAATTTTCGAAAATGGATTTAATATTAAAGTTTCACTTTCAGAAAGTACTAACCTGAACTCTAACCAACTTTAATTTTAGCTTTGATCGTTTTTGTCTAAAAGTACCGTTGTGACTAAATATTTTTATAACCGTAACACATTAAGTCATAATTTAATTTCCCAGAAACTATTATCGTCCTGAAAGCCAATAAAAAGATGCATGCAAATAAGGAAATCTAAATATTTTCCAGAACGTCAAACTGGCGCACAAACAAACCCATTTTATCGATAGGAATCTGTAGGAGAAAGAAATGCGTGCCACTGACGCCACAATAAATATAATAATAATGATATACCCAGCCTCTCCCCGAAGTGGAACTCATTTTATGTGCATTTTATTAGATGTAGTCCTGGTCTGACTGACTTATATCGCAACCGGCGTTATGGATTATTGCCCGGGTAGACATTTTTTGCATTGCCGCAGATTATGACAGCTACTTAGGGATGATATAGATCGGGCATAAATTTTTTACGGCCCTTATTCACTGCTTGATTAATATCAAGCGGTGTCTTTAAGGAAATGTATGGTAGATCTGTCGGAGCGACAGATATAGTCCTCTCTAATTTCAATAAGAAGATCGTAAATTTTCTGACAAGTACCTACATAGCTGTCCTGTTAAATTCTCACTTACTCAGAATAAAAATATAATATATAACCAATTTTAGGAATGGACAAACATATGTACAAAGGACAATATGTTTTGTTCTATCTGTAAGGCATCTTTTTTAGGGTAATTTCAATAAAAATTGTGTTTTCATTTTTTTGTGTAAATTGTAATTCTCGATATAAAATTGTTTATAAATTAAACCACATTTCTTCGTCAAGTTTGTTCAACATTCCTATAATGGCATGCGTTTTATATTATGTAGGAAAATAGGCGTACGTACTCTTCACAAGTCATAGTTTATTTTATTTTATTTCGCTGTCATGAACCGTATTAATATCGATATTCGTGAGTTTCAATGAAAGTATTTTATTTTTTGTTCTTATATAATCATATTCTTGAAAGGGGTTGGAACCTTTGATGTGAAGATAACACTGACGTAGTTTTCCATATAACACCAAAACACTATACTGCACTCGACGCGCGTTTCACCAACGAAGTAGGCATCAACTGGAGATAATTAAAACTATATCATCTACAACTAAACATAATCATCTCCAGATGATGCCAACTTGGTTCAGTATAGTGTTTTGGTATTATGTGGAAAACTACGTCACTGTTATTATCATATTGCTATAACTTATACTTATATTACCTGTTTTAAACAAACGGCAGGCATGTAATAACAACAACACGTTTCGTTCTATTTCTCGTTAAGTGTTGAGTGGTCTACATCTCAATAAAAATCTTTTTCTACTATTTTTTCTTTTGCATCAGACATGCATTGTATTTCTTGCATTTTTTATATTTGTATAATATAATATCTAATAATCTATTGGCTAATTCTTCATTAATTGTCAAATCCCTATTTAAAATGTAGAAATCTGGTTCAATTTATGAAAAATTACATACATGTATATTTAAATCAAAGAATTGCCAGAATAAAAATATCAAAATATTTATATTGAACTATAAACAACAATTCAGTACCTCAAAAGACTCAAAAAAAACAAAATAAAGGAGAGACATGTTTTCCTCTATATTGTGCTGTGTCTTTAATTGGTTATACATTTTTAATTATACGTATCTCTTTTATTGCCACTCATTAATAGAGAGTCGTCGGATATGATGACTCTATATCTATAGATCTAGGGTATGATGTATCTTGGGAGATGTTGCCGAGATATACTTTTGTTGTATGTCCACCTCTATGTTGTATTACAAGTACCTAAGTTTAGTTTTCTATACTGCCTGTCATTGTCTTTAGTATTATTGAGATATGTAATATTTAAATAAAAAAGGACTAAATGCTAATTTAGTTTATCTTTAATAATGAAGAAGGTATATCCAAAATACAACAAACCTTTTATGTAATGTAGGTCGATTTGGTAATACATCTTTGAAGCGAGTAGTCATAGTGACCTGACCGTAAACTACCAAACCCTGTTGGCCGAGGGTGGGGAACCAATTAAATTATTTAGTGGCAAGAGAAATTCTTGGATTCTTCTCCTCTTCTTCATGTCTCATTCCTACCTCCTATAAATTCCTACCTCAATTCCTGTTTTGTCGATATCGTATTACCCTGTTTAACAAGATTATATACTAAATGTATACATACATGCATTGTTATAAATACTCTGTTCACCTCAAATGTCCGTATGCCAAGAATAAAAATATATACTGGGTGTCACAAATTAGTACGTCAAACTGTGAACCACAGTATCCTTGAGTGAAAATACCTAGGTCTTCATTATGCCAGATGCCAACTGACATAACTGAGTTGAAATTTAGCACACGATTACTAGCTATGCTGTTACACTTTTTGAAAAATTTGGTTAAAAAATCAAGGCGCAAGCCTAGGAATGGGAGGTGATACACATCGGCCCCCCATTTTTTTCCTACGCGCGTCTATAAGGGTAAAATGATTATTTTTTCTGTCTTGGAAAATTTAAATTTTTTGTTTGGTTTCCGAAATTTCTGACAATTTCTGTAACTTTGTTAGAAGTTGCAAAGAGTTTTTTAAAACTTATTACACTACCAATTTGTGACTCCCTGTATAAGAATATAATTTATTTTAAAATAAATTTGTTAACGTTTGCCTCATTTTTAATTTATAAAGCAGTTTTGATAAATTTAGTAATCATTTCAACACCCTAAAACTGGTTTCTCAAAATATACTGGCACAGGTTGATTTGATAAAACTGTTGATAAAACATTAAAGCATAAAATAATAAAATAATAAACATTAAAGAAAGAATCTAAAATAATTAAAGTTATTTTTTTCTATTCTATTATTTTACTACAATTAATGTAATTACGCATTACATATTATGCACTTTCAACGCAGTATTTTTATTGTAACCATCCACTGGAGTTACTTACGCCCGATATAAATATCTAGGGAGGGTGAATTTCCCAACGACAACTGTGTCGATGTCGAGCCAACATCCAACTCTATAGAAACTTTTTATATACCAGGCGATAACTATCAGGGGAAATCAAGTAATAATTTCAGACGCCTTTTTCTAAGCCTTCTAAGTTTTATGATGGCGAATAAAAATTGTGGTCACTGATCTTTCTATATACGGTATATAGGATCATTGCCATTTTATATTTTCAACTAACCAAGAGGCAGTTCACTTTTATTGTGTTTCTCGTGATATGGCCTATAAATATAACCTATCATTTTTTTACTGGCGAGTTTTTGAGTTGCATATCAACATTTATTTTATAACTATTTTTTATATATCGTTACTAAATATTTTCAACATCGATTTCTCAATTTTTGTAATATACATACACTTTTAAGTTTATTATAACTTCAAAATCTCCATTTCCATCACCATCATGAAACTCTGTTGTCATGAAATTTCAAGCTCCCAATTTGTTAATTTAAATTTCGTTATTTTTTTTCTAACAGTAGTTTATGCTCTTTAATATTAACTTAAGATCATTATGTTAAGAAAGAACTACTGACAGTAATTCTATTCTGTTTTGTATATTTTGAGAACGTATGAACTTCTTTACTTGCAAGAAACAGTTTTTCATTATTTCGGTACGAACTTTCTCTTGAAAGACGTACATAAAATCTTGCAGACGTGTTTGTTTTTTATTTAAAAAGCAAAGAATTCGCTGGTTTCCGAGAATTTCCATACAGAATGATATCAAGTGCATGCCCATAAATTCTAGCTGTCGGAAATCTTTTTATATATGCCATAAAATTTACATAATGACGCAAAGAACAGATGAAGTAGACAAACTCGCTATAAATTAATTTTCTCTCTGATTTTGTCGAGATTGTCAAATAAAAACTGAAATTGATAGTTTCAATCAAGGCTCCAACACCTTACATTTACACTATGTGCATGATAATTTGTAAATAACTGCGGCGGAAATAGAAGTGGCTATAGTGTGTAATATTACAGGGTGGGTCGATTTTTTTCAGAGTAAGGCGTCACACGTATGTAGTTACGTAAACTAAAATAAGAGTTTTTAGTTTTTGCGATTTTGAGGCACTAAAAAAAATATGCAACTACATAAATTAATGAAAACTTGGGTATTTGGGTTTTAAATGGTGCTGAATAATGCAGTGTTGTCAAATTTCTAATAAAAAATACCTACAACGATTTCTCGAAAAAATCTTTATTAACAAAATCATAGCAAGCCACGAGATAACATTATTTCTTTATAGTATTATGTTCCATACGTGTGTCTATAGACTCCCTACTTTGAAAAAAATTGACATTAAAACCGACGCACCCTGTAAAATTCTACACTTGTGTTCCGGATCAAACCTGTACACACTGTATATATACAGACTCATTCACGTAACTCGTTCATTAGAAAATTTTAAGGCTCGACTTCATTTAAAATTCTGAACATAATAATTTTAACATATTGACAAGCTGGTATGTCTAAAATGAACCTTTTTTGAATTAATTCAATTTTTCAATCAAAGGTTTCTAAAATACGTCAGTAAATTTTTTTAAATATCATCCTGAATATAAGATAATGCACCGTTGAAGAACGCAGGCGTAAATTTGGCTTTTACATGTATTAGATTTCCCTGTACCAGAAAAGTTTTTGAGATATTTGTGATTTTTGTGTTACCGGGAGTGAGTTGTCGTTCACTTCCGGTAATACCAGGTTTGTCAATATTTCTAAATTAAGTGGACTTTACCCTAACCTCAAATTTTCAGAATTTCAAATATAGTTGAACCTTAAAATGGTATTTTCTCCGAAATTCAGCGAACAGTTTTGCTCTCTTCACTTACTTGGCAATCCGACAGGTGAGCCAGATCCTCTTAAGAGCTCTTTGATTGTTTACGTGCTAGACGATTTCCGCAGGCGGTAAATATACACGTAGAGGAGGCTTCGATGGCCACTCTATGTGGAGGCGGTGCAGTTTACTACGTTAAAAATTAAGTTGTTTATGTTTGCCGGGGCTCCTCGAGATGTTTTAGATAAAAGTCAACAATAATTATTGTGAAACATACTGAATTGCCACGTCACGTGATTTTGAAGCCTTAAGGTGCCTACACAGAAAATAGGCTCACCGGAATTAAAAAACATTTTGAATCAGTCATTAATTAATATAGTTATACGAGAAGTAATCAAGATTTGTAAAACCGATTATTACTAAGAATTACCTATTATTAGATTATATTAGAGAATTATTAAATTATTATAACTGTGATGACTTTACGTAAACGTTATATGTTTAAACTCCTGTTAAAATGTTCCCAATTATTACATAGTTACTGGTTTATTTTTATGCTACAATATTTACTTCTACCAAATCACGTTTGCTATCTCACGTTAAAGCAATGTTACTAGTTTTTT
This sequence comes from Pogonocherus hispidulus, assembly GCA_963924545.1. Classification (NCBI taxonomy): domain Eukaryota; kingdom Metazoa; phylum Arthropoda; class Insecta; order Coleoptera; family Cerambycidae; genus Pogonocherus; species Pogonocherus hispidulus. Next base: position 22,114,272 of record OZ004700.1, read on the forward strand.
TGTCCTTCGATCCTCTTCTGTTAAAGCAAGAAAATCCGCTCACCATAGGCAGTCTAGAATTGCATACATAATTGCTTTATAATCTTGTTTTGACTGAAATTAATTCCTGAAAAATATTTATCAGAACATTAGGCAGAGTTTACGCGATATAAGAGATAGGTATCACTATTTATAAATGCTAGTAGTAACTAGTACGTATATCAGAAGAAACAAAATAGCTACCTACGGTAGTTCATTAAATTAAACAAGATATGAAGTTCACTTATTAGCCAATTTGTTTAAGTTGCCTATTGAGTTGTGATTGAACCTGTTGGGTGTATTTATTGTTACGCAAATTCTTAATTTGTTGGTTTGTTTTCTGACACCAGCTACTCTGAAGTATATTCAAAATATATCTTCCAATATACATTTGCTCATCTAGTACCTTCGACAGTTAATAATTGTCGGTAGAGTTTCATATTATAGAATTCATCATCTGATATAGAAGTCGTCGAGTAATCCTTTTGAGAATACGCCACCAGCCAAATAATAAAAAGCAGGAAGAGAAGCAGATAGTTTAATTGATAAGGATTCTACGTGTAGTATCAAGACTAACATTATAAGTTTGCCTTGATATTACACTTGGAAGGGTTGACTTAACACTTAATTAGTGTGATTTTTGCAGTAAGTATCTTGGGAATTTAAAAAGTATTGTAATTTCAATCTACACCATATGCGTGGTATATATCCATATAAGTAATATTTTTTAATTTGATTTATTATTCCTCGAAAAACTTAAACAATTCAAGAGTTTTTAATTTTTACCAACTGTTGAACTAATAAACAAAGTTGAATTTTTGACGACAAAAATAGTATTTGTGACCAGTGAATCAATAGTTGTGATTATAGTTATATTAAATCGTGAACACAAATGTTTTCTTTACCAATGAGATGAGGAATAGGTAAAAATAAAAATACGGTATTATACGTCTTAATAATTAGTCTTTACTATATAGGAAATCTTAAAATGAATCTGAATCTGAAAATAAACTGTCTGAAAAATATCATTGTCTTATTGAATTATTAAAATAAAACTAGATTTTTCACCATTTTCTTTTTAATAATATTTCTTCAAGTTATTTGAAGTAAGTATAAAAATATCTACAATACCCTATACGTTGAAATCGAAGTATAGTGCACAAGATATTACTTAATAACCAAAGAAAAAACTTAATTTTATGGTATCTGATTTCAGAAATCATTTATAAAACATTCGATATCATACATCTCGAAGCAATATTATTCAAACGACCCACGCAAAATCGAAATCCTCTAGAATTCCCACAAGTCGCGAGGCAGTTGTAGTAAAGCAGGTTCATCATATAATTTTGTAATGGACTTATTTACGACGTCTCCAGGGACTCTATCCCTTTGTCAAGAAGGAGCCCCCGATTCTGTTTCCCGACCTGACGTATCACCAGTTTGTGTCTTTGTCGCTTTCTAGAATTAATCATAATATCATCTTTCTCTAATCTGCGTTTCCGTGTCGTATTCGACGTCAGCTGTTGTATTGGGTCGACGTCAGCCAAACCGATCACGATGAATAGATGGACTGGCCATAGGTCCTCCCTTGCGGGCGATCCTAGATCGTCCTCCAGAGGACAATTGGAATGATTAAATCATTTGGGGTAATGAGCCGACTACTTGCGTCCCATGGTGCGTCCTACTTATCAGAGGTTGTCTTTAGGCCAAGTACAGAACAATGTTAGAATTTCACGAAAGTGAATTGATCACGAAAATATCGTGTAAGAAGTTTACGAAGCGGTTTATCAAATGTTTCATACTCCTTAATGTAAATGGGGTGTTTCCTATTTTTTTTTACATCGGCAATGGAAAGTAGTTGGAAAAAGAAGAGATACGTATTTCTGGAATTTTAATATTGGGTTAATTTAAGTCCATAAATTATTTTTTTATTGTACGCGATATCTATGTGACGTCACTAAGCGAAAATTCAAAATTTGCGCCATTTTTTAGTGATTTCTGGGATATTTTCATTTGTGTGATTGGTGTCACTGCATGACAACTTTACTTTTGTTAATGTTTGAATTGTTTGGTTAGGGTAAACATCATGGTAAACATGAGACATTGTTTTTAGTTTATATTTTTACCTGTGAATTGTTGTCTCTGCCTGTTACTGATTACAAGTGTATTTATTAGTAATAGAAAAACATCGTAATTTGTAAAGGTAATTTTTGAATATATTTAATCGACTTTGCAGTAATATTGTTAAGTTAAATACTAACCTTAGATTTTTCATCCCTTTTATTTCTGAAAGGATCTATAGGACCTTTATCATAAAAGGATCTATAACCGGTAAATTGTCGGACTTAGCCTCTACAAAACCTTGCTCCATGTTTAATAAAAGTTTACTTCACATGAAAACAACAATACAACACGTCAAGTTGTCAAGCCAAACACAAATAGGAAATTTCAAATGTCAATTATCGAAATGTCGACTATCGTTTGTCGTCGTTACAAATTGAAACTAGCCACATATTATCAGTGTGGCCTCTTTATAGATACATATTCCCTAGTTTTCGCTTAGTGACGTCACGAATATAGAATAAAATTTCAAAATTGAATTAAAAATTTTCTACCGATTCAATCTTAATAATTTTAGATTAGATAGATATAAAAAAAAAATATTTTATAAAAATACAGGTTTCCACTTTCATTTCGATTGAAGAAAAATACCTAATTGCATAGGCACGAAATAACGAATATATCGAGAATAATTATTTTGAGAATGTTATGCCATCTTCAGAGTCAAACAGAACAATACTTGCTAACAAGTAGTTAGCAAGTATTGGTTCTTTGTTTATTTTAATATTTTTTAAAGTTCGGCGATTTGAACAAGTCCTTTAACTTTGCCTGCACTTTACCTTTGTACAAAAAATAGTTTATAATATCGTTTTATATTTGCAATTATGATTATTTTTCGTATTGTTCACTTTCTGCGATGTTTTATAAATATGTTTGTCCATGTAGAAAAACAGTAAATTTACTGTTCTCACGAATACATTGATATAGGGTGTGATGGATCTAGCTCTAATAGTGAGGGAGATACAAGTACAGTGTTCTATAAGCATAATGTGTTAGAAAGAGAAGATCAATTCGTTGCTAGGCTACAGACCGCTACAAAGTCTTTCTTCGGCACATTGCTCTTATGGAAAACTATTTAGTGGTATATGTCACAAGGTATATCTCCCTCACTATTAGAACTAGATCGATCAAATCCTATATCAGTGTAGTCGTCACCGGACGTTCTATCAAAATCTGTAAAAATGCACAGGGCGTACCGTTTAAAAAATATAAGATGGGGTAAATTACTTTTTTTTTAAGGCAACCTGTATAAATGACAATAATGTGTCCCCCCTAACGTAACAATAACGTAACTAGGTAGCTGTTTCTTGTTATTTTCTCTTTCAGACGGTTAAAAAGGATATTCGGTTGACATTACCAAACAAATATCATTTCCAAAGAGCATTACTTTATTATTAACTTTGTTCGATTCTCTTTGAAAAAGGACCAAAGGAGGAAGGAGACCATATTTTATGGTTATGACCTTATATGATCGAAAAAATATTGTTAGATCAAACGTGACTTCCTCTTCTTCAATGTAGAAAAACAGTTTGAAACAAAAAATATGAACTTAACATTTCAAAATCAGAAATGCTCAGAATTAGTTGAAATATTATATAAAATTTAATGAACATCTTAAATAACTATTTTCATGCAGAGGTTTTTGTGCAAACATTAAAAATTCAGAATTTTCAGAATACTTTTCTGTTTTCTACGAGGTTACAGAGGACAGCTATACGATACCACATAAATCAAACCAAGGCTCCGTCACTTTTAATGAAAATTATTCTACTTACCATTCTTTGCTATCCATTAAAACAACCTTGAATTTATCTGATTGCTGACAATATGTAATCATTCTGAACAAAATTGGAGAAGCACCGAAAAAATCACAGCAATTATCCTTTTGTATGTATTGGATATGTGTCTCAATGGGTTTCATGCGAAATGGATATTGGCTTAGCCTTGAACTTAGTCAAGAGGGAGTTAACATTATAATTATCTTTATTTTTTATGTTTAAATAATTTATTCATTATTCCCAGACGAATATTTATTTGATATATCTTTTTTAATACTCAACCTTATAAACTGTATATTAAAAGCAGTCTTCGCGCCAGCAAATGTTGACTATAGATTGTTTCAAATTTCACTGTGAAATATCTTTTACGATAATGACTGTAACTTATTTGGGGTGAAGCTGTATGAATCATTGTATAGTCTATATAATGTCAATTGAAACTGTACAAAAAATTCCGACAAAAGAAACACCTGCACCTCGACGGCGGCCTCTTTGTTTACGAGCGTGTGTCCTTTGTCGTAATTTTTTATGCAGTTTCAATTGAGATTATAAACACTATACCTAGTTTCCTTTGGGATTACATCACCTGTAGAACAATGAAAAACAGGAAACCAAAGTTTTCAAAATAAAGATCGCAAGTGTAGTATCAAGGCAAACTTCTAAAGTTTTATATTTTTTCCAAATATGTTTTGTAACCTTACAGAATTTTATATCAAACTTAAAAACCACTGATGAAATTTAGTTAATTTGGGTTATTCACGCAAAGCGGGCATTAGACGTTCTTGGGGTTCGGTTAACGATAAAAATCTGATTTTTTTATAGGGGAGGTTTTCGATTATTTCCGATTCAATGAAAATATTTTCAGGTTTATATCACTTCCGGTTATAACGGAAGTAGACCACAATTTCGTTATTTCAAATGGAACACCCTGTATATTATTGCAATTTTGAAATCTACGTGATATTCTAAACACATTTCATGTAGAATGTCCTATACCTATCTTCAACTGTTTTTGAAATATTGACAGGTGAATATTGACATTTTGCAACTTTGACACCCTGTAAAATCTAAACGGTTAGAGATCAAGCAAAACGGTTTGCACATAATTTTTCGGTCTTTCTGCCAGCCAAAACAGCTCACATGTTTATTTAACACTAACAAAACTTGTTTGATTTGATGCACCCTACCACCCCTGAAACTTTGCCGGTATATTTATAAGGCACCCTGTATAATATTGTAGAAGGTATATTTAAAAATTAGATAAAACATTTTGTTAGGAATTAAATAGGAATCAATTGGCCAAAAGTAAAACTCCAAAAGAGTGGTACCACAACATTACAATGTTTTCTATAGCCTCTCTCTAGCAATAACACAATATATTTCATCATTGTTGGGTGCTCCATCTCATAAGATACCATTTTATAAAAAAAATCACTGGTAGATTCAGGCTGTCTGTAACAGTCCAGTAAATTTTTAGGTCAGTGTTTCCCGAAGTCATTATTCTCGAGGTAGGTTCTTGCAAAAGCTTACATGATTGTCAATTTGAACAAATATAAGTTCTCTTGATTGCCATTCCTATCTACTACTGTTGTATTTTGAATCCTCGGGGAAATTAAAAACTGATTTATCTGGGTATCTCCAATAATTTGATTTTATACAACCTTATAAATAGAGACGTAAGTTTGTATAAAAAAATATTTGCTTGTTTGTCTTATCAAATTAATTTTTTATTATACAGGGTGGCACATTTGGACTTAGGACACCTCTGTAAAATGGATATTTTAAGTCCGATTTTGATGATTTTTTTTTAGGTTGTTACTCATGGAAAATTGCATTTTGTGGCAAATAGACAGATTTCTGTTACACAAATCAAGGCCTACTTTGCAATTTTTTTGGGGGCGAAATTTCGAGAAATCGTATTAGCGATTTTTTTAGACGAAAACTAAGTACGCCACTGTATTCTGCGCCCCCTCAAATAGCTCTGTACCAAATTTCATCCTAAAGTACAGAATATTAATAACAATTCTCACTAAATTAATTTATGCCCCAAAATACGTTGTGAAGATCAAGTAACCCATGAAATAAAGAAATCTGTCTATTTGCCACAAAATGCAATTTTCCATGAGTAACAACCTAAAAAAAAATCATCAAAATCGGACTTAAAATATCCATTTTACAGAGGTGTCCTAAGTCCAAATGGGCCACCCTGTATATTATTTTTATATAACAGTTTAAAGATCACGAGTAAACGATATTTCTATAAGTATTCCTTATTTTCGCAATATGATACAATATTGAATGCATCATTACATTTTTTTTTATAAATATTGTAGAAATATTATTGTGATCGTTTGAATTAAAATTAATATAAAATGAAATGCTGTAGAGCTCAAATTAACACTTCTTTGATGAATTTAGAAAATATTTTTCTTGTAAGCTATAAACGAAATGTGTTTTCTAACTCAAGTAGTAAAGTCATGATTAAAATACTTCCCTACGGGAATTTTTAGTTGTGAATAAAGTGAAAATGTACAATGCATGATGTTCTATTACTCCTAGTTGCACTGAACCTCGGGAATTATTAGCTTCTTCCCTAAAGGTTCAGGGACATAGCTCCGGTTAGCTCTGGGCTCAAGGCGGGGATTGGATTTTACTGTTAAGCTTACTTATAAAAAATTGGGCACCAGGTAATTTAAATGAGAAAAAAAAATATATGAAATTGTGAATGCGTGAACGTAAGAACAAACAAATTACGTTAAGATAAAAGTATATATTACAAGTTATATTTACAACTCAATTTATGTTAAATTGAAAAAAGACTCTACAGCCTGAAAGCGTTTATCAAAATTTTACAAAACAATTTTACTGGGCTGGGTTCACCAGTCTTCGGCCTACTTATGGATTGATCTCACCCACTAGCCTCTCCTAGATTAATCCGGAACTCCTGAACAGGTCCCCGTCTAGCTAGACTTGCTGGGGTTGCATGGATGGATGTAAGTAAATCCCACGTAGCTAGGTTTCAGGTTTCAGGCTCCAAAGGTGGAAACAGGCACATGTAAAAGATTGTATGATTAGCCTAGTCCCAGAGTTGTACAAAAAAATGATCCAGGAATTGGAATTTTGTAAACAATCAAACCGTAGAGCAACTATGTCTGAAGGACAGTATATAAAAATTGTAATAGAAAAAAAATAACTTATGACCAGTACTATATACTACAATAAAAATTACCAAAATTGCAGTAACAAAATTCGTAACTGTGCTACACAAAAAAACTGGTTAGCATAAAGGTGAAAATTTCTAATTCATACATGAGATTTTAAATGCAAAATTAAACAATATCAAGAACAATGAAATAGAATTAAATTGAAAAAAAATTAATGTGAGACGGTCTAGAATACCAGCAAGTAATCAAAAAAAAAAATAAATAAAATTCCTGGATATAATAGATTCTGTAATTAGCAGACAAAATTTATAGTATATCAAAAATAACCATATGGTTATATACAAACGCACTAACCAACCCAGGCTCTTCACAGAGAACAGACCTTTGCATACAGGGTACAATTTTCTTTAATCATATTCAATTTGTTAAGAAAATGAAATGTACTCACCTGTATGCAAAGTGCAGTTCCAATAAGTGCATCCACCTCAAATATGTCCTAAGACGTTCCACCTGGAATTGGATGGTTTACGAGAAAAGTAGATTCCTGGGAAGATTAACGTCTCAACAACTCTGCAAAAAAATAAAAAATTCGGCAGAAAATTTACACCACGTGTAAACTAAATTTATTATCACTTATCTCGTGACAACAACAAAAATATACGATAATATCAATTAATGAGCTTATTACAGATAATACTCTATTATATCAGAACACCGATCACTAACAATAGTGATAATAATTCAAGATTTAAATGAAAGTAAAATTTAAGAACATGTGCTTTCAATAAGCGTAAAATTGTCAACTTGCTTGTACTCTGTTGAAAACCAGACTCCTCGAATTTTTAAAAATGTCTTAATTTCCTGTCTGTTTTGCGTCCCTACCTTTTCATAAAAGTGACCAATCAGAAACACTTTAGAGGTAGACAACACATTACAATGTAGAGAGCATTTTGGGTTGCGGGTATTTAGGGAAAAACTATACGGATTTTTGATATTATTTTTAATCGTCCGGAAATATACTGCTCGTCATATACAAAGGAACAAAATGATTAAAATTTTGTTACATAGTTAATCTAATCGTGCCATATAATAATTTTAACTTGAGTAATATGTATCACCCAAGAAAACGCACACCACCTGTTTTCCATCTTATTGAATCTTGTAACCTTCCCACTCCGAGACGATCCTCTTAAGAATAATTGAATAGAAAATGGAAATATTTTATGCAGGTGGGGTCGCGAAGTGTCTTTATTATTTAGGACTGCGAGGCACATTTATTGAGACATTGATTAATGGTTCTCCCGTAGAGAGAGTGTATTCCTGCGAACGAATACACGGACCAAGGCGGCGCGTTAAGTGTTTTGTATTCCCTGTGTAAGATTTAATAGAAATATATTTTTCATGTTTCGCAGTAATTCCATTTATAATATGCAACTGACGTTTTAATTTGTTTTGTATTGTAAAATACAGGGTATTACTTATAAAGTGTAATCAAATAACTCGGTCTATTAGGTGCTGGGTGGTAGCTTGTGACTAACAGAATGGTATATTGCAGCGCGAGTTCGAATCTCGCCAGGAGAGAAATGGCACCTCCTCTCCTATGGAATGGTTGTGTGTCTGCGTTTTTTTCATGTGTACCCTCCCTCTACACAAGCCTGAGGGTTTCAGAAGGGAAATAGTCCATTTCAATAGTGTGTTTTATGTTTCTTCAACAAACTGTTTGTATAATTGATATCGCATGAATTCAAACGTTACACCACATCAACCTTCCTTCTCTTTGAATGTAATTATATTGGAGTAAAGCATATGTTGTATATGTTATATATGCGTATATAAGGCATATATGCAATATATGCGTTTCATGGGTCTATCCTAATCATTACAGTATTCTGAATATTTCTTATTATTAGGAGTAGACCCATCATCTTCTATGTACAGGGTGGGCCGTATAGGAGTGCGTATCCTCTATCTCAGAAACTATGTGAGATAGAAAAAAAAGTTTAATATAAATGTTGTTTGCGTTAAAGATGTCGGTATTTTTTTAATACAGTTATATTTGTAGCTCTTCAATATACAGGGTGATGAACTAAACTTATCTTTTTTTAAATGGAACACCCTGTATATTATTACATTTTTTAAAAGCTCTTCAAAAGACTTGTTCAACGATATATAATATGATGGGTCTGTAGCCCACCGTTTTGGAGCTATTGACTGTTATCTTCAGGAAAAGGTTAATATTTATAGCGAGCTAGAAAAGTTACTGATTGAGGTGATAAGCTGTAATTTGGACCAAGAAATTCTAATTTGGTCTATTTTATGAAACTTCTGTCTAATACTAAAATAAAAAAAATTGCAACAATGATGCCAAGTTTCGTGAAATTTAATTTTTCATGATTTTTTTAAATGGAACACCCTGTATTTACATTTCCTGAAAGTCCTTGCAAATACGAGTTTATTGATATATAATATCAGGGGTCTACGACACACTTATAACTTATATTTTTTTATAACTTATATTGCCATCTCTTTTAAATTTGATACAAATATTTAGAGTCTTATGAATATCTTGCAGTTATCTTAAATGATATTTTCTTACATAATCTCTCAATGTTAAAGCTGGACTTTTGCGATTAAATATATAGCATTCTATTAAGCCGAGTATTAAGCCTACTTTTTCTTGCAGAGAATACATTACATACAAACATGCATAACTTATGTGTCAATTCCTGAAGAGAAACACAGATTAATCCCAAACGGTGTGTCGTAGATCCCTGATATTATATATCAATAAACTCGTCTTTGCAAGGACTTTCAGGAAATGTAATAAAATACAGGGTGTTCCATTTAAAAAAATCATGAAAAATTAAATTTCACGAAACTTGGCATCACTGTTGCAATTTTTTTTATTTTAGTATTAGACAGAAGTTTCATAAAATAGACCAAATTAGAATTTCTTGGTCCAAATTACAGCTTATCACCTCAATCAGTAACTTTTCTAGCTCGCTATAAATATTAACCTTTTCCTGAAGATAACAGTCAATAGCTCCGAAACGGTGGGCTACAGACCCATCGTATTATATATCGTTGAACAAGTTTCTTGAAGAGCTTTTCAAAAATGTAATAATATACAGGGTGTTCCATTTAAAAAAAGATAAGTTTAGTTCATCACCCTGTATATTGAAGAGCTACAAATATAACTATATTAAAAAAATACCGACATCTTTAACGCAAACAACATTTATATAAAACTTTTTTTTCTATCTCACATAGTTTCTGAGATAAGGGGATACGCACTCTTATACGGCCCACCCTGTACCTATATTCCTAACAAAACGTATTAGTAAAATGTAAAGATATGCATCAAATTATATTGTGACGAAAGCCTTTTCGAGACCTAGAGCAAATTGCCGCGAAGCATCGCGAACAACGGCCAGTATGAACGACGAAGGTCTTCCCGGCCGTTAGTTGTTTTTCCGTCTATCTGCGTGATTTTAAAACAGTTAAATAAATACTTGTGGATATAAATAAGTGTAATAAATATTTGTAGTGTGAAAACTGTAAATCGATTGACTCTTGTTATATTTAGTGTTTAATAAATGGTGACTGTAAAACAATTGTGATGTTATTTATCTATAATTAAAGAACTCGTTTTAAAATTAAGAACGTAACAATATTTAAAATAAGAAAATTGTTTTGTGCTTCTGATAGAAACGGAAATAATGGGCGTAGATGGAATAATGGAAGTGGACCGTAACCTTATCCATTTTCATTCAACATCATGAATTTTTTATTTCATTTCTATTTTACATTCAAAGTTTATTTAACATTATTTACTTATAACTTATAGATACATTGGAATACATAAAACTGACTTAAAATATAAGGAAGGGGGGTCATGAAAGGTCATTAAAATAATTAAATTCCAGTATATATAAAATTACAAATCCCATATAGAACTTATTTCGTAAAAAATGAAATCTCGATTTTATCTAATCTCGAATCTAGTTAGAAAAGTCAACCGAAAACTATGTTTTTTAACAAAGAATAACGACAAATTATGGACTTTTTTGAAAATTTTAAATAAAGACCATAATAATCCACCTGGAGACTTTTGATCAGCGTTGCGACCACCCGGCGACTCTGTGACAACAAAGACCGCAGGGTAAATTTTTGTTTCTGAATTCAAAATTGGCCTAAAATCGACACAGAGGTCATGACGTATATAAACAAAGATGATGAACTGTACCAGAATTATTTCAATGGCCGTTAACACCACGCGACAGGCAGCTGTTTCGATCTATTAGGCCTCCTTAGTGACTTACAGGCCTCATAATGAAGACAACAAATATTGGTTTTTCGAAGGAGCTTCTTCTATAATTAAATTAGGTAAAACATCACGTAAATTAGACATTCATTACAAACATTAGACAAATATATATTAAACTCTATGCTAATATAAGCGGTGGGATATAACACTATCTAAGAAAACAACAAGCCCTATAGGTAAAAATCTTACTTGGCTGCACTATTTTATTATAGTAAGGTGTATATCCAAACAGCAGTAGTGCCGTAAGATATATTTTTTTTTTTTTTTGTTTAAAACGATCTATTGCATGCATGTGTATTATTATTATTATTATTATTATTATTATTATTATTATTATTATTATTATTATTATTATCATCAACAATTGTCTACGAAGAACTGTTTTTAACGTATTTTGTTTTAATATAGCAAAGATTACCTATTAACTTATCACATCATAAATTAAATAAACTTTTTATTGTGTAATTTAATTTTATTTAGTTTAGTTTGATATTGAATGTCCTCCTAGTAAGTATAAAAATTCTTGAAAAATGTTCTAACATGCTTGTTTCTGTTTTCAGGTAAGTATACGTCCATCCACTGATTCCATCTGCTTTTTGATCCTCGAGGCAAAGTACGTAAGTCATCAATTACAACGTAAATAAATAACACAAATAAAGTAAAGCTTTTTCAATTTGATGGGTACAGTTGTAGGAGTACCGAGTAGAATTACGTTTTACTAAGTGTTCCTGTCTTAAATTTAAACGTTATCATTTTTTATCAGGAGAGTTGTAAAGGTAAACGGAAACGGTGATTCTACAGTTGTTTTATCTCTATTGAGATTTCGTTCCGTCTGCGCTATTCGAGCCATTTAAAAAGGGGTAATGATGCCCTGCACTCTAAAACTTAGACATTACAAATAACATATAGATTAGACATAACAGTCAGTATGAACTATGATTAACTTAAAGAAATCATACCTGATGCATAGTGCAGAGTGTACTGAAGCTAATTCTATTTTGGGTGTTTCATATAAAATGTTTTGATTCAAACAAAAAGTTGCAATGCCAATAACAAGAATAATAAACACATAGTTCATTCTTACTGCCTGCTGCAAAAAGACTATTATAGGTAATCTGATAAAAATGATAATTGTGGATTAAAACGTTTTTTTTATAGGAACAATTAAATAAATAAGAAAGCAAACGTTTTCATTAAATCTCATAACAAATACGATAAAAATCCAGCGGCAATTTTCGGATATAATTATAATCTATGTTTAAAACTGTATCAATCTTAAATGAAATTAAGGGTGCTAACTACCCAATTTCCGTCTCTAATTGCATAAGTTGCTTGATACAAAGATGTTCCGTGGTAACTTACGTTATTACTGCGCAAACTGAACCAAATTTGATTAGTACTATAGATCTCAGAAACTGTTAGAGCTACCAGAAAACCTGAGTATTGCCAAATTTAACCATCTGCATCAACGTTTTGCCCAGAAAACATTGAATTCTGTTTCGTGTCCATTTTATTTAGAAAAAAAAATGAAAATCGTAATTTTGAAAATCAGCTATAACTTACTTGTAGTCCGATCGAAAAAATCTTGAACGGTTTTCCCTAGTTTTATAATAGCTTTTCTGTCGCGCGGTTAGTTATTTTTTTATTAAATGGTTTTCTAGAAGGTAACAGTAACTTAATTTTTTTTTATTATTTATTACATCTAAGTGGTGTTATCTCCTGTAAGTTGTTTTTAATTACTTAATTAACTGACTTGACGATTGGTTTGATACAATAATTCTCTCAAATATAACAAATTTGATATTTACGTTTGTTGTTGTCTGTATTGTAAATATTATAGCATTTCTCTGTTTGAAAATATGAACTTTTCGACTAACGAATTGAAAGACATGAGTTACAATACATGGTGAGTGCAATGGAAATTGTCTTCTGGTTTCACTGTCATACAGCGCTACTCTCAGAGAAGACAACCAACGGTAAGATCTCTTCGACACTTCGACAACGATTTGAGGAAAACTCTTCAGGACTATACAAGAAATCTACTATACCAAAGCATCTAATTACTCAAGCTATTGAAACAAGTATTCAGTTTTTTCGATCAGGATACAAATAAAAAAGTGTCAGATGATTTTAAAAAATTTTGATTTTATTTTTTTCTAAATAAAATGGAAATTCAGTACAATTTTCCTATTTAAGCTTTTATGTGGTTCTAATGGTTTCCGAGATTTCTGTAGTGATAATTAAATTTGGGTCACCCTGTATAGCTAATATATGAAACTCGATTATTATTTTTGTTAACGTTGCTTGCCCTTACTTGATCTAAGCTTTGTATATTTTTAGTTTCAATAAGTGAAATTAATTGGGAAGCAATTTAAACACCTTGTACGTGACACTTTACTTAGATCAGCTTCAGTTCCTAAATCATGAACGAGGCGGATAATCGGGTGTAGCTGGAACGTTAACGAACCGCGGCGAAATCAAGGAGTGCATATTTCATTCACGGCGATTACTTTATTGTTTTGAAACGCCATTAATTCGTCTAACAGCTGTAAAGGACTTCGGAGATCTCGTCGTAACTAATCCCGAAGGGCTTCAACCTCTTAAATAAAAGCCTTTTTAATTCCCGAGTTCGTAAATTCATCACGGGTTCCTCCAATTTCTCGCTACACAAATTCTGTTAAACACCAAATTACACGTTTCAAAGTTTGGAACCTCTTTATTTAACGTGGTTAATGTCAGCTTTTGTGGCGTGACCCAATTATTCGAAGATTTATGGAAACCCTGTTCAGGGACACTCACGAAATATTGTCTCTGCCATAAGTATGGTTTTTCGTCCTTGACAGAAGTGGTAAATACAGATGTTTTAAAAAATTATCATTTCATCTCGTACTGAATAAAATATTTATATTTTAAAACATTTTTAAATAGAACAACCTGTATTTTTATGCAGCTTTGGATAGAATATTCTGTCATTGATAACTTTGTATTGGGAGATACAATAAGGGAGATTTATTCAAAAGAGTCAGAGGAATTAGGAAGAAGACGTAGCTGAGTATTATTAACTTTCTAATGTTGAAATAATAGTATGTAATTGTTTAGTTTTGTACAGGGTATTCGCGTATATTTTGACCCCTATCTACAGGGGTTATTAAGAAAGTTAGAAAAAAAGTTTAAATACAAAAGTTGTTTGGTTTTTCACGTATTATCTTTTGGCTAGGTCGAAAAAAAATTACACGTCGTAAATTTGAGGAAATCAATTGAACATAATATTTTTAAATGGGATACCCTGTATAATTTTAAACGCTTGGGAAAACAATTTTTCTCTGATTTCAAAAATATATATTTTGTTGACATTTGCTTTGATGACAGTTTTCGAAATATTTAATATTTAATGTTTAGAATAAATTATAAAAAAATATTAAAAAATGAAAATATTAGTTTTACATCGAAAGGCGTTAAATATTTTTTATTACTATTGGTTTCTAGTGTTAAATATTTTTAGGTCTTTGTATTTTTTGTATTTTTTTATAGTACTCGCTGTCGAATATTTCGAAAACTGTCAGTGCAAATGTCAACAAAATATATATTTTTGAAATCAGGAAAAAATGTTTCTCCAACCGTGTAAAATTATACAGGGTGTCCCATTTAAAAATATTATGTTCAATTGGTTTTCCCAAGTTTACGACATCCAATTTTTTTTTCGACCTAGCTAAAACATAATACGTGAAAAAGCAAACAACTTTTGTATTTAAATTTTTTTTCCAAATTTCTTAATAACCCCTGTAGGTAGGGGTCAAAATATACGCGAATATCCTGTACCTATTCTAAAGTATCAATAAAAATTAAAATAGTTAGTGGACAGTCCGGTGTGCGTTATATGATATGTGAATTAAACTGTTATGTAAAAGACCTAATCCCACAAAGTTCTTTATATTTGCTACCGGTTTCGTAGTTATATATGATTGAATCACCACATCTCGGATTTCCAGATAAAATTACGGAACGTAAGAAAAATAAAGAATTGTGTAATGCAATGAGGACTTCGTTCTACAACTTCATTCATAAATATATCGCATTTTACGTTATTGCAAATATATCACATATTACGTTAAAAGAAACTTCAATTGCAATCAAATGTTAAAAACAAGGCGTTGCGTTGCATATGAAAAATGGCACTTCTGTGTACCTATCTCAGAGTTTCAGAAACTTTAAAACAAAAGTAGCACAAAAGGGAGTTCCAAAGATATGATTTGAATCACACCTCATTTTATATGACGATGCAAAGGTTATATAAGTTATATTTTATTTAAGATAATGTATGAAAGTATTTATTTGTGGCATTGTTTATCTCTTGTGGCATCTCTTATTTATTTGGGTAGTATGCCACCACTGAAAAATACAAAAAATTAATAATCAACCTCTGTGGCGACGGATCAATCAAGGGTTGGTTTTTTGAAAAATATGTTTGCTTAATAAAGAAATCTCACACTAAAAAGCAGATTAACAATATATAATTAAAGACATCACTTAAAAACGTTTACCTTTCGATTACTTAATAGTGTTGGCATAATGCCCAAATAAATAAGAGCAGTTATATTTTGTTACAATATTTTGCAAACCTGGATCATGTCATAGACAAAAATTGTATAATTATTGTTGTACCTAAAGTACCTACAAACCTACATATAGTTTGTTAAACATTATGATCGATGGGACTTATTGTGTGTACAAATATTGAATTGAAGTTATGTTTTGTAAAATTACGAAAGCGTAAAGCTGTCATGCCAACATTGAAAAATATTTTCAGGGAAATTCACACTTTTTCTGTAAATTTATACTTTTTTTGTAAATTTACACTTTTTCTGAAAATTTATACATTATTGGCAACACTGGTTCGTTATCGTACGTGTACTTGGGTATGCACTTGGGTATAGGTTACAGAGAAAGTGTAAATTGACAGAAAAAGTGTAAATTCACAGAAAAAGTGTAAATTTTTATGACAATATTTCTCTATGCTGGCATGGCAGCTCTACGCTTTCGTATAAAATAGGTACACATGACTTAATCCAACATTGGCACATAGTTTCAGCAACATCTTATTTGAAGAAGGATACATTGCGTTTCGACCTCAGTGTAGCCTCCCGGTATTAAGTCTTTCAATGATATCTTTGAAAAAAACAATTGAACACCGCGATAATGATAAATATTAATAACACTTGTATCAGTGTATTTGTGAGAGAATATTTTCTGCAAATATGTTGAAATATTCAAATTCTATCGACATACACATATTCAATTGGTCAATACACAAGCTAGGGTCGTTATAAGCATCATTGCATGTGATGTTCAATTGTTTATTTAAAAATATTTAAAAAAATATCTCCAATGATTGTTGTCAACTTAATTTTAAAGAAGAAATAATCAAAATGTACTCATAGACAAAATATAATAGATTTATCCTTTATAGTCGTTTACAGAGATGCGATTTACTGCAAGTTCAAATTCACTTACCTTCATGCAATTGGGAAAAAAAGTATCATTTTAATTTAAAATGTTAAGAAAAGGTATACCTATATTTTTGTGATCATTATATCGGATATTCTTGCAATGCTCTATGTAAGTGTAGGTTGTATGTTCAGGAATACGGCACCACAAAAAAATAATAAATTGTTAGGGAATACACGTGACATAATTCCACGCATGTATCCGAACACGACGAGCTCTGGAATCGATGAAATCCAAAGATAACGAGGCGTCGCTGTGAGTTATACGGATATTTAATTGGCTCACATACTTCCATTTTTTCAAAATAAATCGTTACACGAAGCACTCTGATAAAACGTACACGCTGGATATAATTTATATCTATTTATAAAACGACTTATCTAGTGACACTTGGAAGGCATTACACGGTAGGGCATTATATCTGTGACGTAGTGTCCTGTCAATCGGGTTAAACGGACGCTAGAATGTGTGTCTGTTATTGAATGGTACAGGGAAAATTTAATGTGAAACGTTTTCAGATGCAGGTGGATGAAACTGATGGTCTCATTTTTATTCCAATAATAGCGTCAACCGGTTACAAAAGTACTGACAATTTCGAAACCCAAGAAACATCAGATTATAATTGAATAGTAAACTAGATATTAGTTCTTAAGAGTCCATTCACTAGTCAGAAATAAGCCCAAAATCGGCGTTCGTCTCGTGTCTAATTATAAAAAAAACTATAAAAGATAGCGACTTTTAGTAAAAAAGTATTGAAAGATAAGACTTTAATCAGGCAAACAATCTTGTACTAAAATAGCGTATTTTAAAAAATTATTTTCTCTAAAATACATTTATTAAACAAAAATTTGCTACTACAGGGATCTAGTTTATCTTTTGATCTTTTCGGTGATATATAATTTATAACATTAAAAAGAAATTTTGTTGCAATTATAAGACAAATCCGGTACCCTTGCAATGAGGGCTAACTTTATTTCAATGTGCCTTTTTACTTCGGATTTACGTGCACCTCCGAAATCTAAATAATTCGGTAGTGGAAATATGCTCACCCATCGGCTACCCAACCTATCAACCCGACCCCGAATTCATGTCTGTCAAGTCTACAGTGAATGGGCCCTTAAGGACCCAGCTCGAAACAGCAGACAACAGGTCAGATCTGTCTTTAGTGTAGGAATTACTCACACTTATGTTGTGGCAATACAAACGCATATATTTTATTAAGTTTTTTATTGAAAAGTTGCAGGATAACATAAAATAATAAAAATTTAAAATGCATTTTGAAAAACGTATATCAGAAAACTCATAGACGGTTTTTAGAGCAAGCGAATGCTTCATCGCTCGCGTTGTGTCATGATCGTCTATGTGTCGGTAATTCAAAGGGAATACGTATTCTTGTATGTTTACTTGGATGACAATTATAGATTAAACCTTGGTAGTTAAGAAGCCAATATGCAACGACCAAATGAAGTTCTTTTAAAATTAATTGATGAATAATATCAAGCTAGACCAGTGTTATGGGATTGAAATAATAAATATTTTAAAATGAAAAATAAAAAACAAGAGGCACGATAAGAGATAGGCTCTTAAAATGAATATGAACACTGCAAAGAAGCATAAGCAACTTTTTCCGACATAATGGCATACTGACAAACATACTGACAAACATAATTGTCAGGAGTAGACGTAAAAGTTCGCGAACATAAGCGAGCACAAGCGAATACTTGTGCTTGATCGCTCAATTCGTTTGGACCCAGCTTTACGTGAGACATGGTATTCGCCGCGTCTGTTGTACTTTCGAATGAGTATCCCAAGATGCGGGATTTAGCAAACAGAGAGTATATTATGTTGTTACACTCCCTGAAAAAGAAGTCTCATCCATTCTAACATCATACATTCGATCTAACATCTTATAATAACAATCTATTAGATATTGCCCACTTGTTATAAGATGTAGGTCTACCAAAGTATGTTATTAGTGTACTGTGAGACAACGTATTTCCAAATCTACAGCAAAAATGTACAAGTTCTACCATTCATAAAAAAATGGCATTTTTACAACACTACTTATATATTAGTAGTGGTGAGAAACACACCGTAGTCACAGCTTAATAAACAAATTAAGCTGTGCCGTAGTGCCCACCCGGTTTTTTTCTTTTCTTTTTTTCTATTTCTCACCACTACTAACATTCACGATGCCCATTAGACCATCACGTCGCAACATCGTTCATCGAGTCCACTACCTATGGCACTCTGATGAGCGCAAAATAAGCGCGAAACCGGTCAGTGTCTGATATTTGGTCTCGATGAACGATGTGGCGACTCCTATGGAGATTCCGATGTAATGCAACGCCCGTCGGGGCACTTTGCCTGTGGAGTAGTTGCTTTCGGCATCTCCTTCAAATAAATAACTACTTATTTATTTTACATCGAACGTTCAATGCAGCAGCAAGTAGTAAACATGTTTTCTTTTTAAATACAACACTTCTTACTTAAAAAATAATTTTATAAAATATACAGTGTGAGTCAATAAGAACGAATTCTTTAGTAGCTCCTTAAATAAAGGAGATAGAGCAAAACATTGCAAAGGGGACTTATTCTATCACTTTTTTTTACAATCCAAAATTATTTTTAGATATACAGGGTGCACCGTTGAGCGGTTACAGCATTCAACATTTGTTTTTTATATGGAACACCCTGTATTTTATAAGAGATTTTGATTAAGCTTAAAATTCCCTATACATTGGTGCCTCGCTTGCTGGTCTTGTAAGCGGGGTTGCCAAGTTATTTCGGTTTTTCTAAAGATTTGGGCAAAAACATAACCTTGTAAAAAAATCATAGTAGCCTTGTTTCTGATAATTAAAGGTTGAGATTCGGTATTTAGATAATCAAACCGTTATACTATAAGCCGATATCATCATAAAATTATTTGCTTGTACAGGGTGTTTCTTCTAAGCAACTGAAGTGGTCTGAATATATTGTGTAAAAACTCGTTTTTCTTTTATGGAACCCCCTGTTTATAATAACACCAGACAAACGAGTATTAAATAAGCTCTCAAATGATATATGGTTTGCTATATCTAACTCTAATAGTTTTCAAGATATTCAAATTTATACAAATATGGCAGTGACTTCTTTGTCATTTAATTATTTATTTATTTATGTAATTAACTATTTCCAGAAAAAAACACATTTTCTAAAATTTTTCTTGTTTTGTTCAAAACTGTAGTTTTTTTTTTAACTTTTCTTACTGCCATAAACTATATTTTATATCTCTTAAACAGCCACTGATATTTCAGTAATTTCAAAAATACGTCAGTTAAAAAATTTTATAGGAACCTGATAAATATTGAAAAATATATTTTTTAATTAAATCAACGAAACCAAATACTAACAAAAAATAATGAGGGATGAAACATTATAATTTTAAACGTCCACAAACTGAATCCATCAATTTATAATACAACATTATAAGTACTGCTGGAAATGTCCGCCACCTTGAGCAATGCATCGTGTAACACATGTTACAAAGAAATCTCCAACGTTAGTGAGCATTTGCCTGTTTACATGTGCAAATGAGTTTCTTATTCTTTCTCATATCTTGAGGTGTTGTGGGTGGGGTCTGATAGATCATATCTTTTATAAAACCCCAAAGAAAAAAATATAGTAATAAAAACCCTCATGTGATCAGAGAAATTGATTTTCAGCACAACTGGACTGTGACTGTTTGGGGTGGTATTGTTGGTAACCATTTAGTGGGCCCATACTTTTTTGATCGACACGTAAATGGGCAAAATTATTTAAATTTTCTAGAAAATGATTTCCAAGATCTGTTAAACAATGTGCCACTGGCAACAGTACGCAGATTATAGTTTCAGCAAGATGGAGCACCTCCTGACTATGCCCCTGCAGTGAGATATTATCTGGTCAAGTAGGTATATCCACGCAAATGGATTGGACTCGGTGGTCCACTGGCGATCTTCCTGGCCATTGGCCAGGAAGATCGCCATCGCCTGGCCATTGGCCATTGGCCATTGGCGATCGCCTGGCCATTGGCCAGGAAGATCGCCAGATCTTAATAAATTGAATTTTTTTCTTTAGGGGTTTATAAAAGATATGGTCTATCAGACTCCACCCACAACATCTCAAGATATGAGAGAAAGAATAAGAAATTCGTTTGCACATGTAAACAGGCAAATGCTCACAAATGTTTGAGACTCATTTATAACACGTGTTACACGATGCATTGCTCAAGGTGGAGGACATTTCCAGCAGTACTTATAATGTTATATTAGAAATTGATGTATTCAGTTTGTGGACGTTTAAAATTATGTTGTTTCATCCCTCACTATTTTTTGTTAGTATTTGGTTTTGTTGATTTAATTAGATAATATATTTTTCAATGTTTATAAGGTTCCTATAAATTTTTTTAACTGATGTGTTTTTGAAATTACGGAAATATCAGTGGCTGTTTAAGAGATATAAAATATAGTTCATGGCAGTAAGATAAGTTAAAAAAAACCTACAGTTTTGAACAAAACAAGAAAAATTTTAGAAAATGTGTTTTTTTCTGGAAATAGTTAATAACATAAATAAATAAATAATTAAATGACAAAGAAGTCACTGCCATATTTGTATAAATTTGAATATCTTGAAAACTATTAGAGTTAGATATAGCAAACTATATATCGTTTGAAAGCTTATTTAATACTCGTTTGTCTGGTGTTATTATATACAGGGGGTTCCATAAAAAAAAAACGAGTTTTTACACAATATATTCAGACCACTTCAGTTGCTTAGAAAAAACACCCTGTACAAGCAAATAATTTTATGATGATATCGGCTTATAGTATAAAGGTTTGATTATCTAAATACCGAATCTCAACCTTTAATTATCAGAAACAAGGCTACTATGATTTTTTTACAAGGTTATGTTTTTCCCCAAATTTTTAGAAAAACCGATATAACTTGGCAACCCCGCATACAAGAGCAGCAAGCGGGGCACCAATGTATAAGGAATTTTAAGCTTAATCAAAATCTCTTATAAAATACAGGGTGTTCCATATAAAAAACAAATGTTGAATACTGTAACCGCTCAACGGTGCACCCTGTATATCTAAAAATAATTTTGGATTGTAGAAAAAAGTGATAGAACAAGTCCCCTTTGAAATGTTTTGCTCTATCTTCTTTATTTAAGCTAAATTCGATCTTATTGACTCACACTGTATATAAAGTATTTATAGTATAATAGTAATATAAATAGTAACTGAAATAAAGAGCTACTTCTATAAATTTTCTGTAGAATTTGATGTGACACAAATTTATTTTAAAACCCGCGTCTCTGTTTTGTTTTTATGTTATGTACTTCAATCTTATATACATATAGAATTTGTTATAATTAATTTAAAATTAACAAATCAGAAGATTCTGATTTATTTATTCTGGTTTATTGCTAGACATTTCTTTGTTCATCAATTGCATTTCATTGTAAATAAAAAAAATACAAATTCCTATGTTTTTTTATAAACTTGTCATATTTCATCGTAGGTAAAGCGCTAAACCACCGGCAAATATTCACCGCTCTTGAGTTACAAATTCTAATAGTTTAAAGTTATAGCACGGGGAATTACTATACATATACTCTTTCCAAATGCATTATGAACTTTGTTGATAAAAGCAGAATTTTGTAGGTAAATCTGAGTAAGCATAATTCTGCAAATGAGTGCAGGGAAGTTGAGTCTTATTCATAGCAGCGAAATAAACCACATTTATGTTCGTCATTATGTGCTTTCAAGTGAAGTAATAAAAAAACACTGGACTAAATAAGGCGCTTTCTCAAAATAACTGATACTTTAATGCACTTTTCACGAGTATAATAAACAAGTAGAATAAAGTATTCTCCTTTTTTGCGCACGCGGCTGCTACGTTCCACTCGACTGAGCAGAAATCTGCATGCTCGTTTTAAATTTTGATGATATCTCAGCCATATTTATTATGTTGGATTTAATATCTTAATTTAGTCGCATTTTATGCAGCAAATCTCCATTTCTTGGTTAATTAAGCAGCTTACTGGTTCTCTTAGTAGCTCTCTAGTTAACTGGAGCCTATCGATAAAAAGAAATAAATACGGCATATTCTTAAAATGTCTTACTAATGTTGAAGTATAACAATTATCTGCATTATCTGGTGCCAGTTTGCACCAACGCTGCAATATAAATTATTATTATATTTATATATACAATATTTTAAAAAATAATCGACATTCAGTAAGTTTATCGCCCTGTAATCGCGAACCGTTGGTGCAAACTGTCCATAATGATATATTTTTTAAAGTCAGCTCGAAGAGTCTTTCGAATTGTGGTAACGTATTTCTACGTTGCCATTTAAAAAAATCCAAGATGGTGTCATATCTGTCAAAAATGACATCTGGGGAAACTTTTAAAGCCATATTTGGAATCATCGGGAAATTTTAGTTTGGAATCAGTTTTTGATTTTTCAAAATAGCGAATAGAAAAGTGATGCAATTAGTAAGCCTTGTGAACCGCTTACAAAATGTCACTGTACTTACAAATAGGTGTTTTTTCCTTGCTATTCGCCGTGTTTTTCTTGTATTTCTTGTCAACATAGGCTATGAGGCATGTACGCAGTACTCCAAAAACATTACCAAGCTTTCTTCGTCAATTCAGTGCTCGGGTTGTAAAAGGTATTATCATCTTAATTGCATGCAATCACCTATCCAGCCTGATATAAATAACTGTCCTGGATCTTCTTGGAAATGTGATTCTTGTGCCAAGATTTTCAGTGGCACTGATGAAAAATTTAATCTTATATTAACAAGTCTTAACAGCATTTAATCAGAAATTCTGGGAATTAAAAATTAGCAAGATGATATGATCAAGTCACTAGAATATTACGGTAAGAAAATTGATGATTTTTCCAAAAAAATTAATGAATTTGAAGTTAAGATGAAAGTCATACACCTACTATTCAGGCTGAGGTACAAGCTAATTCTTTGAAGTCGGGGTTCTTAAAAAAGAAATATTGTATTTTCAACAGCTGTTGCGAATGAAGAATATAGAAATTAATGGAATATTCCTATAGATTCCTCGAATGAAAAATTGGCATTGTTGAATTATTTTCCACACTGGGTATCAATTATACCAACAGTATTGAAACTTGTCAAGGGGTTCTCCACTTGAGACTTGATAATAAAAATTTTAGATCTGACATAGTGAAATTAGTCTCGCGCTACAACAAGGATGCAATAATTCTGGCTGCGATTCGGAAAAAAAAGGAGTCACAACAGCTGAAATCAGCTTTGGGGGTAAATTCGTGAAAATTTAAATCAGTGATAATTTCCATCAATGGATTCCATTCGCAAAATATTTAGTGGTTTCTTGAAAGGGGTTGGAACCTTTGGTGTGAAGATAGGTTAGGCTAGGTTAGGTTCAAAAGTAAGTGGGCCGAAAACCAGACCTTCCACCGCGACCATGTGGTCTATTGTGGCTCACACCTACTTATATTTCACCCAACAGGTCCAGCCTCTTAATGAAGCTGATCACCTTGTTGGGTGAGAACTTATTAAGTTCCTCTGATAGAAGTTCTCCTTTGTCAAATAATGAGTATCTGATTATTTCCCCAGCGAGAAAGGTAGGTGGATAATATGTGTTCTGTCGTTTCATCATCTTCTAAGCACAAGCGGCACTCAGCATCTTCTGCTAGGCCCAATTTGTACAGATGATATTTTAAACGGCAGTGACCAGTATATGGGCAATATTGCCTCCTCCCCTGGTCTCAGGTGTCGGAGACTTTAGCAGTTCTCTCCTGATCCGATGGGATCGGGCTTTTATTAGGAGTTGGATTGATCCTAATCTCCATGAATTCTCCAGTTGCCTGGGGATCGAGGGTTTGACCTCCCTCGTCGGGTTGTTTTTTTACTGATTGGTTATCCATCAAAGTCCCACCAGTAGTAAGGAAAAATCAAGTCCACCACAGCAGAGCCCCGCATTACTGTAGGTTGCCCAGTATACCAGAGGCCCCGTTAGGGACACCTATCACCCCGGTGCCGGGGGAATTAATCGGCCTTCCTAAGAATCTAGAATCGCCGTGTTTAGTCGTATCCAGGCCCACCTCGAGCAAGATGTGGCTCTTTCACCACGCACAGACGGTCTTGAGAGAAGCCTTCTCATAGATTGCCAGCTTCCAGCTTCCCACTCAGCTATTCCCTTGGAGTCAGTAGCTAGGTACTAGACTCCTTGACCTCAGTTTTAGTTTTTAGATATTAGTTCTTAATGTTAAATCAGATGGTGGTGGAATGCTGATTGCAGTCGATGTTGAGTTTCAGTCAATGGAAAGAGGGGCCTGGTCATCTGGCCTGGTATTTGTGAAGATTCATGCGTCAGATTTATCAATTAATGGAAGCTTGAATTGTTTTACATATTATATATTTTTTTATGATTTCTTAAAAATATGTCAAAAGATCTGCTGGTTTACCTACTACATAATTTGAGAAATAAAACTATTTTAGAGTTTTCGTTTTTCAAATTGTAATAAAATTAATTGCATATACCACATAATGTTTGATATTTTGTCACTCAATAAACAAAAATTATAAAGTAAAAGAAAAATAAAGAATCAGTCAACATCGTTTATTTTTATTTGCGAAAGAAAAACATCATCGTCTCTTATTCCATCAAGAAATTTCTCGACATAACAGCAGTGGTGTTGATGAATTTATATTTTAATATTTACTGAACGCCACTTCATGTTATTATATTTACTTTCAGCAAAACGGGCACTTCACTTCCTCTGAGAAGCGCCTTATATTTATTTTATAAAGGAAATTTTTCGGATCAAAAGTTTTCGACTGTATATAATTTATTATTACTACGCACCCCAATAAAAATAAAGTTGCCATACACTCAACTCGTTAAAAGAAAAATAAACCGACGGCTTTAGAGATTTTCTTGGTACGGATGGCTATTAGGAAGTTTTTATGGCTGAATTATGAACATATTTGGGATTTATTAAATATATTTAAGAGGAGAGGTATTGCCGGTAATTCTAAAAAGTTTTAATGGTTTTCCTTCTCGCCTCAAATCGATTGCTATAGAAAAATATGCTCTTGTAGCTTATCTACGTTGTAAATTCTTAGGAAAGAGAACTGTAATTCGTAGAGGTGTGTATAAGTTGATCCAAATTACTTGCCTACTCTTCATTTCTTCAATTAATTTTATATCGCCACACTTTTCCCTAGTAAATAATAAAATTGTATTTTACAGTTATACAGGTATTATACAGAAAGTTCAAAAGGTTTTCGATTATAGAAGATGAATACCAGACCAATTTACAATTTCCCAAAAGTAGCTCACGCCATCGTGCGATGGAAATTTGAACTTAAAATTAAATCAGCTGTCTCAAAACTCAAAACATTCTTTACGTTTTCAATTTTATTATAAATTGTTAAATTTGGGTATTTTGTTGCAAACACAATGATAGTTTACTTCCAAAAATATTAACACCTACTCTAATTTTTATTTAGGAAGCAGGTGTTCATTATGGAGTTTGAAGAAAAGGGCAAAGATCTACTACTTAGAATTTTATTGTTTACTCATCCAATTCTAAAATCTAAAATAAGGCAAACACATGCGCAATTGCTCTTATCGCACACTTTTTTGGGCATATCTCCCTTATTATTAGAGATAGATAGATAAAAAAATTTCTAAATATGAAAAAATACAGGGTATCCCATTTAAAATATCCACGTCACCCTGTAAAAAATTAAATATATGCAAAAAGGGCAAAAATAAAAGAAAATCGACAGGTCCGAGCGATTTTTAAATAAATTGGATATTTACAAAATTACGAATTTATCCACAACTTTGCGAAATCATTACACGAGTTTTTGTAATCTTAATAAATCACACTAGTGTAAGCTATGCACATCAAAATTTTAAAAATATATCTATTTCTGGAAAATAACGATCCTTCATATTCATAACGTACATCGCTTGGATTCTTGTTTCGAATATACCTGTAATTTCTCTTGTTATTACGGTACGTACTAGGGCTCGGAATTTTTAAAAGTATTCGAATAGTCGTGTGGTATTTTATTCGAATATTCGAAGAGTTCGAATATTCCAATAATCAATTATATTATTAGTCGAATAGTGGTCTATTTAAATACCGAAAAAGTCGTTTTAAAATTTAAAACGACTTACGACTTAAATATATACATATATTGTACGACTTACAATATATATACAGGGTGTCCACCTAGTGCGCGTAAGTCCAATATCTGGGTTAATAAAAGAGATAACTTAATTTTTTTTTCTACAGGGTTGTCTAATATCCCGAGCTGCACAAAATGAAAATATATTTACATATTCAGGGTGTTCAGTTTTTCCTGGACAGGTACCAACTTCATTTTTTTAAATGGAAACCTATATTTTTTATGGCATTATCGAATTCTACGTAAAAAAATAGTGGGACTTTGTGCATAACACTGCTATTGAAATATTAATAGTTTTCGAGATATTTGACTTTTAATTTGTTTTTCTTATGTTTCGTTACTTCTAATAGTTGACATAATTATGGTTGTATGACAGCTAGAAATTATTTTTTTTTCAGAAACTGTAGAGTGAAGATGGCTCTTTCGAAAAACGTATCAAAAGTTGACCTGCGATATACAGGGGGCAACAGAAATCGTGCCAAACCTGATGGTTTAAAATTTAAAAAATCTCGACTTTTTCAAATGGAACACCCTGTGTTTTATGATTTCATTAGATGCCTTTCTGTAGACTCTACAATTTTATAATAGCTTTCCCTATACCTAAGTTGCGTAGTTTTTGCAAAAAACCCACTTTTATGAAAAATACCCGATTTGAGCACTCCTTTAACGGAAAAAATATTGTAAGGCTATTTATTTTTATAGAATGTATTAGTTTACACTTCTTAAAATAAAAATAACTGAAAAATTTGGATAATTTCAGTTTAATAAACAAGTCTTTATGGAAAGTTACCATTTATTTGTAAATAAAAGTAAAAAATCATAAAAGCTCTACATGTAATTAAGAATTAGCAAAACTGGCGTATGCTTTAGAAGAAGTTCATGGGAATTATTTGCTAGCAGCACGTATTTATAGAGATTCCCACGTGCTGACTGTTTTGAAAATGTGAAAGAAAGATTTGAAAGAACAGCAAATGGGAATTATGAGAAAACTACCAGGAGACATGGGAGTAACAACGATAATATTTAGTTTAATGTTGTGGTTTCTGCTGTTGATAATTCCCATGAACTTCTTCTAAAGCATACGCCAGTTTTGCTAATTCTTAATTACATGTAGAGCTTTTATGATTTTTACTTTTATTTACAAATAAATGGTAACTTTCCATAAAGACTTGTTTATTAAACTGAAATTATCTAAATTTTTCAGTTATTTTTATTTTAAGAAGTATAAACTAATACATTTTATAAAAATAAATAGCCTTACAATATTTTTTCCGTCAAAGGAGTGCGCAAATCGGGTATTTTTCATAAAAGTGGGTTTTTTGCAAAAACTACGCAACTTAGGTATAGGGAAAGCTATTATAAAATTGTAGAGTCTACAGAAAGGCATCTAATGAAATCATAAAACACAGGGTGTTCCATTTGAAAAAGTCGAGATTTTTTAAATTTTAAACCATCAGGTTTGGCACGATTTCTGTTGCCCCCTGTATATCGCAGGTCAACTTTTGATACGTTTTTCGAAAGAGCCATCTTCACTCTACAGTTTCTGAAAAAAAATAATTTCTAGCTGTCATACAACCATAATTATGTCAACTATTAGATGTGACGAAACATAAGAAAAAAAAATTAAAAGTCAAATATCTCGAAAACTATCAATATTTCAATAGCAGTGTTATGCACAAAGTCCCACTAATTTTTTACGTAGAATTCGATAATGCCATAAAAAATATAGGTTTCCATTTAAAAAAATGAAGTTGGTACCTGTCCAGGAAAAACTGAACACCCTGAATATGTAAATATATTTTCATTTTGTGCAGCTCGGGATATTAGACAACCCTGTAGAAAAAAAAATTAAGTTATCTCTTTTATTAACCCAGATATTGGACTTACGCGCACTAGGTGGACACCCTGTATATTTAAAATTTAAATATGTATATTGTCGGAAAATAATATTATTTAGAATAAATAGTGCATTTTGTCGAATAAATTCAGATAACAAAACAATAATTCTATTAAATCATTTAAAAATAGAAGAACTCTGTAACAAATAAAAACTCTTTAATAAAAGTTTATTTTTAATAAACTCAGAATAATCAAACACTTCATACAAACTAAAATAATATTTAAAAATAACGAACGAAAACAAAAGTTAAAAATTGCTATACTGAAAACTAAGGAGGAACTACAAATTAACATAAAGAAAATAAAATGTTTTAACATTGTCAGATTTTAGGCAGCCTCGTTTTGCATTAACAATATTACCAGCATTAGAAAAAGCTCTCTATGATGGAACTGATGTTACAGGTACACAAAGATAACGTTTTACATATTTTATAAGATAGCAAATTTAAAGAGGGGTAAATTTAAATTATGTACAAAAAACCTTATATTTTTTTGTATGATAAACACGAATATTCCAGCATTTGAATAGCCGAATAGTTAAATAAATAGTCAATTAGTCAAATATTCGAATATTCGATTATTCGAATTTTCTAACTACCAAAAAATTCGAATTTAGAATAGCTCGAATACAATTCCGAGCCTTAGTACGTACGGCCGTCTAGTACAAAAACTCTACTTTCATTTATGGAGCAGTATGTTTGCAATAACAAATAATCCGCAATAAAATGACCACCATATCAGCTCTATGTACCACTAGCTTTTAAGATTTAAACGCATCTCTTTGTCAACGGGCTTATCTCGCACGTAAACGCATCTAACAGCTCCTTTATGGTGCTTAAATCGAAAACAAACCGTCATAAAAGCAATTCCCATGCCTTGTTATCGAAATCAAAGTCTTTCTCTCGTTCCTGTTTGTCCTTTTGCCACCCATTCTTTGTTACATTGTCATTTTATCAAATGTTACTTAAATATCACCTTTGGACTTGAGTGGTGGTCATAAACGTTCGTGTCCAGGGCCCTTTTTTATTGCTTTTAAATGATATAATTATATGGTTAGTAGGCCGTAAAATGTAGAGACACTCAGTAGACAATGTACGTAGCGGGCGACGACGAATTAGGATGGAATTTAAGGTGATAGCGGACGTCATCATTTAACTGAATTAATAAAATAATATTGTTTGTCGGATTGCTCGAGACGCTTTGAGATGCCAGAGAATAAATTAGATGTTTTAAAAATGGTGTTTATATTTTCAAAGTGAAGCGAATGAAGACTGTAATTTAACACAGATCTAGAAACAGTATCGAATTTATAAGCTTAAACGTTGCATTAGTTATCAAAATAGACCTATTGGCTAAGGTAAATTATCTCAATGTGAATCCACGCGTCCTAAATTTGTTGCAAATTAAACATTTACACATAAATGTCCATACAGATTTTTTGGAAAAAATGTTTAACTCTAATAAATATTGCAACCAATCTAGTTCAAGCACTAAAATAGTTATAAAAACATTTTAAAGTTATAAAATGTGGGTTCGAGATTAGAGGAAATCTTCTGTTGGTGTTAAATACCTTAAAATAATAGTGTTTATGTATCTATGTAAGGATGATTCGAAAAATATGTTTTAGAGATACGAATAAAAGCTGACTCTCCCGTTAAATCGACGTTTCGACAATATTTTTGTCTTCCTCAGGACCAACGAGATTTTTTTGTTTTTCGTTTTAATTGTTAGTAAGACATTAGGTACTAATTCACAGGTACAGGTTTCGAAAGTATTCTAGAAAATGGGAAAACTACAGAAAGTTTTTTTACATAAATGTCCAGTGACATTTCTATAGAACTCATCAAAAATGCAAGATTTGCTTTCTTATAATATATCAGAGTTATTTTACATTTCATGTGAGCCAGCTTGAACATTGATTTTCTTTTTAGATTTAAAAAAAATATAATATATAAATCAGGTCAAACTGTTTAGACAACCTGCAGCATAATTTTGATTTTGAGGAGCGATAATCTTATCAATTGACTCGAATCAAGTCAGTGAAGTGACCTATAATAAAATATGGGGGTTCCATACAAAAATCGAGAGTTGACATTACTTCTGCTAAAACCAGAAACTCGAGAAAGATAATTTTTTTGTCAAATAGTGACCATTAAAAAGTACTTCCCCTATGCCAAATTTGAAAATTGTATATAAAAAATAAGGGGGAAAGAGGTGTATATCATGAATCTGTGTCACACTGTATACAACATTCAAACCTAATCTTACTGATATGATTGAATAAAGAATTACAAGACCTTTCAAAAAAGCTATTGGATGACCCACATTTATATTTAAAGAAATCGTGGATGACGTCGTCAATGTCACATGTAAAACAAATATCTCGCAGAACGCACTTTTAAAAATAAAAATTTATCCGTTTTTTTTTTTGTCTTTAAACCATACTGTATATCTGCCCCTGTTTTTTTTTTATTATTTTATACGGGTGGTGTAGATATTCCCAAAAGGTAAGTGATAAATGGAATAAATGAGGATATAATTAGTTAACACTATTATTAATAATATCTGTAACTTATTTGTGGTGTTTTTTCTTGATGACGTTATTTCAAAATTTCTCTGAGCCCAATAATACACCTTGTTTACAACAGAAAAGAATTTTTGTCCGTAGTTAAGTCAATATTTCTACATTTCTCTTGTTAAGTATACTATTTTACCACTAAACCAAGATAGATTATACACCATAGAGTGTAGATAGGTCCTGTTAGCATGTTATAAAATAATTTATTGTTTCCAGAGCCAGAATGTACTCTGGTAATGGATGTTACGGTTGAAATACAACTTGTTTACCGAAATTTTGTCAGGTTAACGCAGAAAATATATTTTTATTGTTCGTGGCTATGTAGGCTATGTAGATCATTTAAACTAATTAATAATTATTCTCAGCTTTCGACCAACTTTGTAAGTATATAGTAGATATTTATTGAAATTATTAAAGTTTTTAGCAGAGGTACGTACTACGAGTATTAGTATAGTTCTTATACAGTCTGTCCATAAAGTCACCCCCCCCCCCTGCTAACTTTTGAACGAATCGAGTGAGTTTTAACAAAATACAGGGTGAATCATGTAAAATGGAGTTGATTCTGACGATAAATTCAATTCTTCAATTTCAAAGATGGCGCCACGGGCGCTGTCAACTCAATTTTTTTAAATGGCAAAGTGTGTCGTGTTGCACCTCATTTAAAAGGTAATTCAATTCTCTACATTCTTGTTTCTGAAAAATGACAATCGAGTTATCCGTTCTCTAGTTACAAGCATTTGTATTAACGATATTTAAAAATGTTGCTTTTATCCAGTCTCCTTGCCTTTGCTTGCCACTGTCACTGAAACGTCAATAAGATTCGAGAAAGTAGTTTAGCGTTTAATTTAAGAGTGTTTGAAAGTGTCTACAGGTTTTTTTCTTAATTTTTTAAGTTATTCGATTTGATAGATTTGATAGATTTAAGAGAAAATTTAAGAGGAGAGCGGTACTTAAGAATGCTGCAGGAGGAAATTTTTCCAAAGATAGAAAGAATAGCAGGCAATAACCTTCAAAATATTGTATTTCAACAAGATGGGGCCCCGCCTCATTTCTATGGACCTGTTACCGATTTTTTAAATAACCATTTCCCGGGCAGATGGATTAGCAGAAGGGGCCCGATAGAATGGCCGGCTCGTTCCCCGGACTTAACTCCTCTTGATTTTTTCTTATGGGGATATTTGAAGTCAAAAGTCTACAGAACTCCTCCAGTAAATATTGACGAACTACAGCAACGTCTAACACATATGTGTAGAAATATACCTACAGAAATTTTAGGAAATATCAAGCGAGAATTTCGAAAAGTAGACTTTTTATGTGCCAAGAAGTCAATGGACAACATTTTGAATAACTTATTTAATTCTTTTATTTTTTGTTTTAATGAATATTTGTTCAAAATTTGTTGTATTAAAATATTAATTAACATTTTATTCATGGATCATATTAGAAACTGAAACGCTTGTAACTAGAGAACGGCTAACTCGATTGTCATTTTTCAAAAACGAGAAAGTAGAGAATTGAATTATCTTTTAAATGAGGTGCAACACGGCACACTTTGCCATTTAAAAAAATTTAGTTGACAGCGCCCGTGGCGCAATATTTGAATTTGAAGAATCGAATTTATCGTCAGAATCAACTCCATTTTACGTGATTCACCCTGTATTTTGTTAAAACTCTCTAACTCGATTCGTTCAAAAGGTAGCAGGCGGGGGTTACTTTATGGACAGACTGTATATATAGGTCTATATAGCAGAGACCCTTGATTATTCCGTTCTTGCCAAAATAGTTTATCAAGGAAATGATCATTTCCTGGGCCTGTTTTCTCAAAGGTTTCGGCACTGCGGTTTGTGTTGAAAAATTGCCATAAAAAGTGTTTAGTTCCAAAAAGAACTGTTTTTAAAAACTAGCTTGTAGTTACCGAAAAAACACAAAATATCGAAACGTAATTTAAATGCAAATACTGAACATGTAAACGGACTGACAAGTAACAGCAGACAGAACAGAAATGATAGAACAAATTGGAAACTTTGAAAACTGTGACCAACGTGCAAATGCAAACTCATGAACAATGTGCAATGTATTATAAACAGCCTTATACAAGTTTGTTTAGAATAGTATTCATTTCCTTACCAAATTAATTATATCCTTTTTTGTTTGAACAATATTCTATAATTTGAATTTATCCTTTTGGATACTGTACTTTAATTGACATTCGTCCAAAATCACCCTCTATGTGTTAATGTGTGTGTAAACAGTCAAGTTATTTCAAAATTTCTCTGAGAGCCCAATACAGCTTGTCTACAACAGAAAAGAATTTTTGTCCGTAGTTAATTCAATAATTCTACATTCCTCTTGTTAAGTATACTATTTTACCACTAAACCAAGATAGATTATACACCATAGAGTGTAGATAGGTCCTATTAGCATGTTATAAAATAATTTATTGTTTCCAGAACTAGAATGTACTCTGGTAATGGATGTTACGGTTGACATACAACTTGATTACGGAAATTTTGTCAGGTTAAAGCAGGAAACATATTTTTATTGTTGGTGGCTATGAATATATCATTTAATCTTGTAACTAATTAATTATTCTCAGCTTTCAACAACTTTGTAAGTATACAGTATTTATTGAAATAAACAAGTTTTTGGCTGGTGTATAACGAATATTAGTATATTTATATAGCCCAAAAAGTTATAGGGGAGACCGGGGCTAGTTGGCACACATTTCATACTTTATTTTTTATTTAGCACTACAGACAATTGAACTGAATTACAAAATATGTAGAACAGATTTGCACAATTTCCCTACACTTTAGGATATTTAAAGTGTCTTTATAAAAAAAAAGTTAAATAGTTATAATTTTTTAAAAACATCAGTGTAAGTGTGCCAACATACCCCAACTTGGGGGTAGGTTAGCACACTAACTGGAGTTAGTTGGCATATGTAAGTTATATAGAGAAAAACAAGTGTTTTTATAGTTTTTAAAATTTATTACCTACTAAGAGAATTCAAAATAAAATAGATTAGAAAAACATCTAAAAATAAAACAGAAAGTAGAATAAAGCTTACAGTTATGTAAACACCAAAAGTTAATAGTTAGTCAGAATCATCCGAGGCACAATTTGAGCATAGGTATGTATGGCGGCTCTTTGTTAGTGCATGCCTCATGAGACCACATATGGTATGACACACACTGAACCCATTTTTCCCTTGGTTCACTGCTGGTAAAACTATCCATGCAGATCTAGCAAAAAGTTTTCTCCTCTTCATCAGAATAAGATTCATCTGCACAAACATGTTTAACGGTCGTGATTTTCTTGTCTACCTTTATTTTTCCTTTTTCATTTTTATTTTCAAATACTGCCTTTTTCCCTTTCCGGTTTCAACTTCCTTTTTGTTTTTATAAGCATTCTGCTCTTCTTCCAAAGCATCTTTGATTGGGGTATCCGTAAGAAC
Organism: Pogonocherus hispidulus; assembly: GCA_963924545.1. NCBI lineage: Eukaryota > Metazoa > Arthropoda > Insecta > Coleoptera > Cerambycidae > Pogonocherus > Pogonocherus hispidulus. Next base: position 22,149,350 of record OZ004700.1, read on the forward strand.
AGATGTGGACCTTCTTTTTCGCCGCGAAGTGCCAGTTTTTCTTGGTGGCGCTTTTGGGAATGGGCTGGGCGTATGTCTTCTGGTGTACCTAGGTGGTGGTGTAGTATTTCTACCTTGAAGTAAACTGGGGTCTGGAGAATCTATGTCGGCAACTTTTTCAATTGGCGAATGGTTTGGTTTTTGGCAATATTTGGCTAAAGTTCTAAATGCTATGTCGAAGTCTTGTCTTGTCTCTGTAAGGGGTACAACCCCTTACAGTCTTTTTTTGTAGGTTCTCATATCTAAAACTGTTTTTTTTTTAATGATTTTAATTTTGTTAGTTTTATATTTAAATCCGGGGTTAGTTGGCACACTGTGTCAACGTGCCCCGAGACCAATGTGCCAACCTGCCCCTACATAGGTTTTATAACAACACATATTTTTTCCAAAAAACAAACAATAATTTGATAACTTTGTCTAGCATAGTATGTCAACTAGCCATCTAGCAACGAATTGTGGTGAAAAAAATCAAGTTATACGTTATATTAAACAGATTATCCATAAATCTATAAGGGGACAAACATTTACTTACTGGTATTGAAAACAAACGAACACAACTTACAGGTGTTCACCGCATGACTTTGCGCGCGCAACGTTTTACATGGTTGCCGAGAGTTGTCGATTTTATATTTTAATGGTATTTGCATTTACACATCCACACCAAGATATAAGCATTGTGCCAACTTGCACCTGTAGCCAACTAGCCCCGGTCTCCCCTACTAAAAACTGTATGTAGTGTAGTGTGTAGTCAGTTTTAATAGCATACTATTAACCAGGAAGTGAGGTATATATTTTCAAGAGATTTTTCCATTGATTTCACTCCGAACTTATTTTGTAAAGTGCAGTTAGTTACACAATATTAGTTAAGGCATTTCATTTTATAAAACGTTCATTTAGAAAATAAATTCAATATTATTAACTGCTTTAAAAAGCCATTTAATACGTCTTACACAGAAGTCGTTAAGTTCGAAATGATGCCAGAAACAGGGGGTTTCCGAACACTGTACCATATTTTCATGTTTAAAATCCCCTCGTCATTTCATTTTTATGATACTTTCCCAAACTTTTTAATAGGGATGAAAATAAAAGAGATACCCTCAAATATTAAAAACTTCATAATTGATTCCTGACGAACAATCCTGGAAAAGTTCTACGTCTCGACGACAAGAAGAAAGTTGGAAGATTATTATTATTCTTATTACTTTTTGTTTTCAATTTTATTATGCACTATTTCGTCCTTAGAGGGTGGAGTGGCTATATTTTTCATTGTCTTATTTATATATGCTATATTGTATTGGTTTTCTAAAGTCCTTTTGAAAGAATATAATAAATGTTCCTCTCTGTTTTCTCTTTCACATCAACACCAATACACACCAGTAGTACCAATTTTCTCTTTCTACTTTTTTTTTCCGCAATTAACCCAAGATAGGGTTAATTCCATGATTTACAGAAAAATATAAGTGTTCAAAATTGTAGCTTGAACTGACCCACGGTCCCCGTTAGTTCAAATGGTAGAACTTGCAAGCGCAATTGGGTGGTTGTGGGTTTGAATACCACCTAGAGTAAACAATTTTTATTTAATAAAGTTGTTTGTTTGCTGAAGAAGAAAATCAGTACTCCTTTTGGATATATTTCCGGATATACACGGTTTAAAAAATAGCTATGGTACATAGGTAAGCTAAATACCACAAAATCCAAATATTGGTCGGTGTAAAGAATGTTGCATGTCAATGTTTTATAATAGACCTAGCAAATATTAAAAAAAAAAAGAAAAATGAGGAGAAGTTGCAGCGATCCAGCCTCTACACTTTAGGGGTGAAAACCCTGAAAGCTCTCGATCAAGTTCTCTAGTTTAAGTCACATATCACGTCAGTTCAGTTTATAAAACCTTGTCAAATCTTATGCGAGGTCTTGGTTATTATATGTTTATTTTGGCTAAATGTATAGATATAAACTTTATTATTTTAAATGGGACACCCTGTATTTTTTTACATCTTTGAAAATACCTTTTTTCTACTAATACGATCATATATATAGTTTTATGGGTCTATGCCTAATAGTAAGGGAGATCACCCAAAAAAGTGGACCATAAGAGCGATGTGTTGGAGAAAGACTTATCTAGCAACAAATCGATATTCTCTTTCCAACACATTGCTCTTATGGCACACTTTCTTGGGCTTCTCCCAGATTATTAGAGATGGACCCATAAAACCTTATATGACCATATAGTAAAAAAGAGTTATTTCCAACTGTATAAAAATACAGGGTGTCCCATTTAGAATATTAAAGTTTATATCGACGTAGCTTCATTGAGTCACCCTGTACAAAATTTAATATATGCAAAATAAGGGAAAAAATAAAAGAAAATCGACGGGGCCGAAAGATTTTTTAAAAAATTTACCATTTTGAAAATAAAGAATTTGTACGGGACTTTGTGGACTCACTGTATTTATATACTGTGTACATTATTTAGGTATAGAAAACACGGGCCCTCCGCAATTCAAACAAAGATTGTATATATAGCCACAAACATTACTTTTTTGGGACAGATCTTCAGCGATATTTTTTTCATTATTAGAAAAGTTATCATTGCTATTTTTTACATTGATGTTATATTTTCCTGAAAGCTATGAATATTAAAATTTCACACAGCTATTTAATGATTAAACACAAATGTTTTTTTTGGTTCTATATCAGATTCTGGTTTTCCATACTTAAAGTCTAATTTAAATAACGATACAACACATGAAACCCCAACGAATATTTCCAACTAAATAGAACAAACTTAGCATGCTGCATCTGTTAGAAATTTGCATCGAAGTTATGCTATCCAATTTAAATTTTAAGCGTTCCATTCCGTGTAAAACTTATTTCACTTTAATTTAACAGAACCACATTATAACTTTAATAACTTGAAAATTAAATTTGCGGTAGTACAGAACAAGCATGTCAACAGAGGAATTGAAGTGATTCGGGTTATTTTGGTGATAGACTGAGCCTTTAATAAATATCATAAAGGAGCTACTTTTTAAAAAATAAAAAATCTGTTAAATTATTCATTCTCTTTTTTCCATTCTCATAGAAAACATTTCATGAAATTGTTTGAATAAAAATAACAAATATATTGGGGTACTTACATAGTAAAAATAAGTTTTATACATAAAACGAGTTATACATTCATTTGTCAGAGGTCGATTATATTCTGAAATGATTAATGAGTAAATGAGTAATGTATAGTGTTTTAGCATATTCCGTGGCTAGAGTAGAGGAGGTCCCATCACATGGCCCGCGCGTTGTCCTGATCTCAACCTCCTGGATTTTTTTATTGGGGTCATCTGAAATCTTTAGTCTACGAAACGCCTATTCATAATGAGGAGCATTTCTTTAGCAAGAATAATGGCCAGTTGTACATGTTCAGCCGTGTAATGTAGAGTCTAATGTTGTGTGTTGATTTGCCCGACCGCTATAGGAGGGCGCTGCTTATGTATGGCATGTCTGTGTTCTCTGGAGCGAACCAGGGTGTCGTTCTTCTGTTCTGTGTTGCAATGATGACGAATGTAAATGTCGATGGTGTAAATCAAATAAAATAAATGCAAATATACAGTCCAAAACCAGCGTATTATTGAGAGACTGGTCCTTTGTAACATTGGTCCTTCGAGCCGGATCTGAACCAGCAACCTATGCATGCATTTCCAGCTATTTCCGGAATATTCCATAAGGTCTGCGAGTCAATGAACCGACGGTCCAAGCGCTGTATTGAAGCAAATTGTCAACATTTTGAACTCTTATTGTAAACCATGATTTATTTATCAATCAAACATAGTCCAACACATTTTTTGTAAATTATATTATTTATCACTGAAATAAACAAAACTTACCAAAACCATTTGTCCTTTTTTTGCCAAAACGGCTAATTTGCGAACATAAGTATGTTTATTAAACAAAAAATGTTTGTTTTCATGCCCCCTACCACCCCTTATAGTTTGTCGGTATCTTTTTGGGACAACCTCTATATCACTTGCCTCGTAACGAGTATTTTCAAAAATTTCGTCAAATTCGTCGTCAGTTATTTACATTTATTTGAACGGTTTATTATTTTACTGAATTAATCATGTCTACTTCTTTGTGCGATGTGAGGATGCGCTACTAGTTTTATTATAATTGATATTTTGTGGAAAATATTATGCAACTAACGATCTAAAATCTTGTTTTATTTATAAGTTTGCCATACGTCTTTCTTGGCGATTATTTGACTTCTAAGTAGTAATAAGAAGATTATGAGTCGACTCGCAAATTACGTGACCGCTTTATCGAACTATTATAAGCTGAGCTTAAAGTATCCGCAGTGAACGGCTATACCCTTATAATCTACCGTAGAGGCACATATTAAAAATATATAAGAAACCTTACTTCTTTGTTTTATGGTTTCTTTGAATCGATAAAGTTAAGACTCTATAATGTTATTAAGAAATGTTGAATGCATGAATTATTCTTGACGTGGATATTCATAAATGTCAGTTAGTATCGCGAAAATAATTGCGATACATATTCATCAGCCTTTAATGCTGGTAAGTAAATAATATTTTATTGAGAAGTGCATTCATAGACCAAATAAATATGTCTAAGAATATTCTTAGTACATCATGGGTCACTTCATTGGTCGTTTTAATTTCAGATTCATCTTTTGATTTCGATCAAACATGTTTTTACTATAATATACTAGAAGCACAAAACACTGTTGTTTTTTAATATTTCATATTTTTTAAATATTTAAATTATAGAAGATCTGAAACATTAAAAAGCCAAAGTGGCGTCTTCTACTTCAATTATTAAAAATATAAAGGATAATCGTAATACCAAATAGTGATGGAAAAGTAAGTTACTGTTTTTTAACAAAATAAATGCATTAAAGCTGAAACCGGATACCCGGCTGTATGTACACTTTGTAGCAATTCTCGTCGTTGCTGCTGATAGATGACGTTACAGAAAACTACTACTAGGCAGTATATAATATTGGAAACTTTGTTGGCTGTTAAAATAGAATTTATTTCTTCAACAAAAAAGGACTTTCAACCAGATACATGGACAAATATCCTACGTTTCGTGTTACGTTACGAGTTTTTAGATTTTTCAACGTTACCTAATAGCTAAAAATATTGGTTTTACATAAGTATTAAATTAGATTAGTGAAAGAATAAATATCCAAAAAAGTGTTTTCTTGCCTGATTTCAATTTCCTATTAATTTTATTGTATGCGGGTTGGTTTTATTTTGTTTTTCATGTTTCTTTATTATATACCTAAAAGAATGCAATGTAGCTACCTGTAGTTTGAAGAAATAAGCAGAGAATGATCAGTAGTACTTGGTATCCCCGTTGATGTGTTTCTTTTCGAGAGCCAGTAATTAAGAACTGATAGCATATATTGCTAGTCTGAATGACAGAGGGTTTGTAAACATTCTCATGACTCAAGAAAGCCATTGAGAGGGAGGGGGTTTTACAGTTTGTACATATATCTACAGGATGTTTAAAAAAATATACTATTGTATAAGATTGCGATATATGTTACTTAGATTTTCTATATCTGTTGGATAATTTACTGTTTTTTGTTGTTTTCTTATTTCAGCCATTTTCAAAAACATACGTTTTTTGGTATTTGGTAAACATACGTATACCAAAAAACGTTAGCTATTATAGGTAATCTTTAAAAAGTCCAAAAGCTCGGACGAAACGTAGGATACATTTGTCCATGTGTCTGGCTGAAAGTCCTCTTGTTTTTTGTTGAAGAAATAAATACTACTAGACAGTGTGTTTTTATAAGCTTTGTGTTTATAAGCACTATTCGCGAAAAAATCGGTCATGGATGGCTCTACGATAATTAATTTGTATTGGCGTGAGCCAGTTAGCCCTGAACCGTGCCTTTTCCATAATATTACGTGTTGAATGTACTATAAACTTACTACAATTATTTATAATTTATCCTTTAAAATTATGTGTGTTCGGGAAAATATTCGTTAATTCGTTAATCCGAAGTTCCGAACGAATTAACGAATATTTTCATATATGTCGGTGTTAGACAAAGGCCAGTTAAAGAAATTATTATCTACAAAACATTAGTAAAATCATTATCCATACAATGTTGACTGCATACAATAGGGAAATAATGTTTTTTAGTCTTTTTCCAATTTTTAAATATTTTTTCCACTTCAGACATATTTTCTTATCCTTAAAAAAACAAGTGAAGGGGAATACTTTCTGAAGCGTAATTATTACAATAAGGCACTGAGCAATACCTTCTACTGTTGGATTGTAATTTAAACAAACCTGATAGTAAGTACAATTAAGTTACGTATATATTTTTCATTGATAATAGTTAATTTGTTTACTTCTTATGAAAAAGTAAGCAAAACTATCAACTAGACGTCATCTAAGATTTGAATTTCATGTTCGCTATTTAAACTTCACAGTTGTGCTCATAGATGGAACACTCTTCACTTTTTCGCAAATACCTACTACGTATATTTACAACGCCATCTGGATATTCCCTATACTGTCATTTATTAACCTCAAAAGTCAAAATGATAGTGGCTAGAATAAAAAAATGTTAGAGCAATGTAAGACAATCCAAAAATGTCGAAAATAATTGGACTTAACATTATCGTTTTTATTTTTTCAAGTAAATAAAAAAATCATTTACTTAACAAGGGTAATGTTTAAATTTTTGTCCATCCGCCAATCTCCTCAAGAACCAACAAATTGATTTTCGATCAATCCCAGTTTTACTTTTAATGTATTTCTTGCTTACGTTATAAAAATTATTGTACTATTGAAATCGGTTGAAAGTTTTATCACAGTTTGAATACCAATTCAAAAAGAGGCATAAACAACTTTGCCATAACATGTACCTATTTATAATTGAACAATGATCGTGTTTTTAAATTCAAACAACTGAACATTTGTCTGAATGTTTCATTTTAGAATAGAAAATATGGGAATAATAATAATGTGTTACGTGTTACATATTATTTCATGATACCTAGAGACCAAGGTTTTACCGTTTTAGAATGTTCAAAATACTTGCTAATTTTTATTTGATACCCCCTATTAAAATTGTTTCAAAAAAAGATATTTACACTGTTATGCAAAATTAAAAATTGTGACCTCATTGAATACACTCAAGCACTTTTTACTAATGTTTGCCGCAGGCGCATAAACTAGCTTAAATCTCCCCCAGTTTACTGGTGACCAACTAGTTGTAAATCTCCTGTAGTGTTTACCGGATTAATGTACTGGCTGTGGCCGAGAAAATCCTCTGTCTCTGCTCTAAGCTCTTGGAGATACATACTTCCCGACACTTCATAAGCCAGACACCGCTCCCCTGAAATTTGATATCAATTTTTAAAAGCAAGAGATGGCGTTTCGAGAAGCTTTCTTCTCATTTGTAGGAATAGCTGCAATAGCAGTGTTATTTCTAACTCAACATTGGATAAAATTCGTGTTTTCAAAAGTTAAATCCGCTATATTTTTTTACAAGAACTGATTTTTTGTTAACTAAACAACTTCCAACTCCTGGGCCAAAGGGTCCAGAAGGTCCGGAAGGAGATTACACATTGAAAAATCGCAGACAGACACCCCATACCCACCGACAATGCCAGTGTCGGAGTTGGGAACCGAACGCAGACCAATATAAGCAGTGTGACCAAGAAATGCTGCCATAACACGCTCTAGCCTACTGCTCCACCGTCTCGATAATTTACTACCTAATTATTATTATTAAACTAATTTTTTTTTTTATGAAAAAAATCCTCTGTAACTTGAAAACGAGTCAATTTGAGACAAAAATTTAAAGAACTTTTTTCTTGTTTCTATTCACGCCCACGTATTTGTGACATAATGTGATGGTATAACACCCTGTATATTGTTTAAAGACATTTGGATATATATTCAGCCAAGGCAGTGTTCTTGATTCCAGATCATACAATTGCGCATTACATTTACCATACCATCTCCTTGGGAATTGCAAATTCGCCTGATAGTTCCCAATGCTCGAAGAACTTCTGTATTGTGTGTGTTTAAATTCTATAATACGAAGGAATACGTTTAAGGAAAATGCATATAAGAAAATATTATAATAACATTTCTTATTCTAAATCTTGTCTAAGTCTAAGTGAGCATATGAATTTAGAAAAACACATCATACTTATTGTCTCTAACTTCTATCTCTGTAGCTATCAGAAATTGTTTTGAGAAAATTGGATAAAAACTATTCAAGTCTCGTATTCCCCCAAATATTTTTTGATGCCCACTTCATGGTGTCTATTGTCTCTTTGGTATCCACCTTGAAACTAAATAAACACTACTTTGTCATGACGTTTCAGTTTATTATTATAATAAACCTTCATACCTGTAGAATGTATAATTTTACAGACCTGATGAAGGTGTAGTATAATAATAAACGGAAACGTTGTGAATGTAGTATAGTGTTTACTCTACTTCATAGATTCATGTATTGGATTTAATTATAAGACCCTGTGCAAAATTAAAGAGCAAATTAATTTTAATTCTTATAAAAAATATAATTAATTAATTACAATACCTACCTACTTACAACTAAATAGGTATAATTCTAGGTATATGATAATTTTTATCCTACTCAAGATAATGATTTTTTATTTACCTAATAACGTACAACTTTCTCAGGAGTTTTCTCTTTTTCACTTTCTCTATTTTCTATATAAGACCATAAGGGTTCTTCAAAAAACATGTGTCATAACTTGTGGGGAGATTCCTCACCCAAAACAAGGCAAATACTTCCTATCAACAGGGGTCTCTCCACTATGGGTCAACTCTTGCTTCGTTTCCAAGATGCCGGGTGTTAAAGTTTTTTTAATTTGTTTACTTTTTCTTCAAAATATCATGAAACCGTTTTAGCAATTTGAATAAAATTTGGGTTCTGAAAATTACTTAAAATAGTACATATTTTGGCATTAAATAATGATGGTCAACTTCACCAGGGCCGTGCGTACGGGCTGGCACTGAAATAATTTTGAAAAAATATATAGTCATAGTATATAGACAAACGCCTTATAAAAGTCTTCTCTTGATATATTTTTAGTTTTTGAGCTTCTTTCAGAGATAAATGCAATTTTTTGAGTAGGGTACTAAATAACACATTTTTTAATAGTTAAGATGAATTCAGTTTGTATATTATTTATTATTCACCTCAACATGATCACGGAACCGAAATATTATTCAAACTGCTAAAGCCGTTTCATGATATTTTGAAAAAAAGTAAACATGTAAAAAACCTTAACACATTATATCTAAGAAACGAAGCAAAATTGGAGTCATGTTGATAGGAACTTTTTGTCTTGCTTTTTAGGTGAGGAATCTCCCCACAAGCTATTGCACATATTTCTTGAAACACCCTGTATACTTTACTACCTACATATTTAGTATATATATTTTATAATTCCCCAGAGTGCTTGAACGTATTTCGCACTCTTAAAAACAGCTAAATATGACTTCATTGCGTCAATAACAGGAGTGTTAATTAAAAATGCTTTCCCCTTATAAAGTCTTTCAGTTGTGATTAACATCGTAGTAGCAATTTTTTATAAGTAATGTAATAAGGTCTTTTAATAAAGTTCCTCTACGTGTATATTCGGCCATGGGAAGTTCCTAGTTTATTAACTTTGTATGTTCCTGGGTATAAAGAGATGTTCGGGAAAGCTATATTGTGAAAGTTTGGGATATAAATAATGCTTACGCATATTAGGTAGGCGTGGTGAAATTTCAGATGGAAATAAAATATTTATAACTGTAATTACGTAAATTATTACGTTATGCAAAGTAATTGAATTTAGTAACATTCATAATGAAATTATTGTGAAATATATATTTTAATGTAATTAACTTTTAATAGTACATTCTTCTTATTATACCTATTGAAAACTTTAACTTGTATGCCAATTTTACACTTGAATTTTATTAACATCAACTACATATCCATACATATAATATGGATTTATGAAATAATGATGAAGTGCATCGCAATACACGCCTTAAAATTGTATTATGAGTAATATTTTAAATATGTTAATATTATTTTTCAAAGTCGTTATCATCATGTGTGGGCCATTGGCTATATTTTTATTAAACAGAAATAGAACGAGAGCATCTAGAGGTCTATAGTCTCTTAAAAATAATTGCTTAATTGCTTTCCGAGAGATATCTACCTATACACTGATAATAATTATTTGTAAAATTACAGAGTGGATTATTGGTTATTTATGGCCTACGTCAGTATGAAATAACACTTAGATGTAATACTACATACTAAACGGAAAATTACTAGTTGATATGTGTTATAGGTTACCAGCAATATGTAAAATTTAGATGTAACTTTCCATTTCTCTAGTATTCATACTCTGTACATTTACTAAGTGTACCGTATATTCTTCATATTTAAGATTTATAAGCGTTTCTCCAGTTTTATTGTGTTATTACTATGTAATTTTACTCAATCTTGTAATATATATGTAAAATTTTGATGTAATTTTTCAATTCGTCTCTATTTATTACTCTGTATTTCTACTAAATGTATCATCTAAATAAATCTGTACATTTATTTTGTAATCTAATTAACACCAATATAATAGGAGTAGGTTGTCTCATAATTTAGCTTAGTTTTTCCGCTATAATTAATTAACAAAATAATGATTATTTACGTCTTGAAAATGTTTGAATTTTCCGAATTCTTTTTACCTGTATATAAGATGAAATATAATTATTTCACGTTATTGAAGAATTTTTTTGAAAAATCAGTAAAAAAGTTGTCTTTATTATTTTTAATTAAAGGTCATAAGAAAAGTACTTAGTATTTCATTTTGAAGAAAAATTAATTAAACAGAAACTGGAAAGGACAATGACAATGGTGATGAATAAAAGAAAACTAGTATGTACATTTTCAAACATCTATATTTAGAGTAAATAAAAATATACATTTATTTTTATTACTTTAACATAAAACACAAGTTACATACCTTTAAAAATAAAAGAATAGTAGTAATTAACTTCACACTAGCAACAACAAAGCACCGTTAAATTAAAGACCAAAGCCACAGTAAAGCTCATGCGTACTTTGGTTTAACTATGTCTACCACATGATTCAATGCAATGATTCTATTTACATTATATGATGTAAATATACATCTTGCCTGTAAGAATACTTGTAAATATGTATTTTTTTAAAGTAAAATCGCATTTTCATCCACATAAAACGCAATTTTACAATTTCGTTGGTTTTTTATATATATATATATATATATATATATATATATATATATATATATATATATATATATATATAGAAAATACCCTTTGAAGGGTATTTTGCTACTATTACAATCTGATCAAAGGGAGATAGATCAATGAGTAATTTGGTTTTATCCTAATTTAACTAAAGTTGAGAATCTTAGAGCTAAGGTCATAATTTCGTTATGTATTTTTAGAGAAAATTATGTATTTATTCAGGGAATTTGTAATTTTACCGCATTAACGTGGTATTTCTTGTAGTACTGGATGTCTGTGTGTGTATTTTTTACATAAACAGATGCTGTAAATAGCATATAAATTTACTATAATTTTTATCAGTATACTTGTTTAAATGCTTTGTTGGACTATCACGAAAATTCACACAAGGCAAGTGTGTGGCTGCTCTGGCTGCTGAGCTCAATGTTTCTCAAGCGACAGTATTAAAAACTATGAAAAACACGAATGGCACCCTTACAAAGTAATGTTGTTACAAGAATTGAACGAAGATGATCCCGATCAATGCTTAGAATCTTCTGAAACCATGATGAATATGAAACCATATGAATATTAATAGACAGAATTGTAGATATTGGGCCCCTCAAATCCACATTGGTTTATCGAGCATAAAGGGCAATATGTGCAAAAGGTGAACGTCTGGGCTGGAATTATTTATAACAGGATTATAATACATTGTACAATATTTATCAGTGTACTATTATACTAGGACTATATTATTTGGACGGCACATTGACGGGACCACTATATTTACATTTTTTACAAACAGAACTTTGGCTGCGTTGTTTCCAAACGCGGAAAATCGAAAGATTCCTGCAGATGCATTGTGGTTTCAACAGGACGGAGCTCCGTCACATTACGCACAACCAGTGAGGGAGTATTTAAATACATCGATTTGGAAATACATTATTTCCGAATCGATGGATTGGTCGAAGAGGGTCAGTGGAATGGCCGGCAGGATCTCCTGATCTGACACCTCTAGATTTCTTCTTGTGAAATTATCTAAAGAGCCAAATCTATAAAGAGATGCCAAATGATTGAATGAAAATTACAACAATAATAAGAATTTGAAGGAGATGTCGAAAACAACCACTCCACGGGCAATGTTCCCCGACTGGGCACATTGGATTACTTCGGTATATCCATAGGAGTCGCCACATCATTCATTGAGACCCACTAACAAGAGCAACAACTAGTAGCAAACACCCAAAGAGGGCACTATGGTGTGTTTCTTACCACTACTGACGATAATAAGAATTATAACTGCAAAGGTTATTCATAGCACAATTCAGGAATTTGGTGGTGGAGAGCACTTCGAACACCTACTGAAATAGTGATTTTTGTTTCCACTAGTTGTTTCAGTTCATTTTACAGTTGTTTCATAATATTTTTTTTAATTAATTTGGGAATTTGATTCCCAAAAGAAAATAAATAAATAAAACAGTCCCCCCACAAATTACCACTGTCTATCGGCCTTATAAACAATCATAACCTATATTTTTATACAATCACACCTGCACAAGTTGTAATTATAATTTTGGTGTTGAATGGAGAGGTCAGACACATCTTTTTTGGGTTACCCAGTATGTCACATTAGAAATACATTGTAAAATTAATTAAAATCAAAAACGTATGTTTGAGTTTTATATCAAAAATTTTGTTTTCATTGAACCTTTATTGTCTCGCAAACTAATGATCCAAATCTAAAAAGAAATACGTCGTTGGATAGAGCATTAAATTCCCTTTGACAAGAGGTGTTGTCTCCTGTTCCCATTTAAAAAATGGTAAGGGGTCGTTACCCCTCCGTGGGAGTTGAAAGGGATAGTAAGATATTTACATAAAAAAACTGTAGGTAGGTATTTTAAAAATAAAAATTGACTATTAAATTTAAAATTTAAAATAGCTATTTTGCTTTTCATTGAATTTATGCGGGACTTTAAAATCTCACTGTAGAGGAATTTATTACCAAATTTCACCTTCTGTATCGTATATGAAATGAAACGCCTTTTATGTTTGCGCTTATTATCTCCACCTACAAATTTAATAACAGCATCAGTGACACTATATCGTTACTACAAAAACAATCACATCAAAGGACTTCTCTCTCAAGGATCAACAATCGAACGCACCCCAAATCCACGCTAACCGAATATTAATTCGCAATAACGGAATGCCGCGGCATTTAGAGCGGGAGGGTCCTCGAAAATGCCTCTGGCGAGGGGGACAACGAGCGAGAACCTAATTAATAATATGCCGTCGAGTGTGCTGTGGATCGGGGGTCGTGCTTATTAAAAACCGCATGCATATTGCATGGCCGTGACTAACGAAACAATTGCAGTCGCAGTCGCAGATGCCACGACTGTGCTTGATCGATAATCTAATCAAACAGTCTTAGCATGCATTTTAATAACTTCGGTTGCTCTCTTAGGTCAGGGTGACCGACAGGCGCTGCGCTACTGATTTAATTGATTCTAATATTATCTGAAGGTAGATATTTAAAACTTGTATAATAATAAAACTATTCTTATTTTTAGTTGCAGTTTTCAAACACCCTATATACATTTGCTAAAAGGTTTCATTATGAATATTATGATGCAGAGCTTCATTGTGAATATAGAATAGACGTTAATATAAATTGGTTGGAATATATTTCATCGTAATTTCTTTTTGGATTACACCACTTGTCAAATAATAAAAAACGGAAACTAGAAGTATTCAAAATAAAGATTCCGAGCGTAACATCAAGGCAAACTTTCAAAGTTTTCCTCAAAAACACTGTAATATACAATAAAAACGTATATATGACAAATTAAGTAAACTTCATAATCTTGAAGCACTCGACGCGCGTTTGGCCAACTAAGTTGGCATCATCTGGAGATGATTAAAACTTAACTTATGCTAACACTTTGTCCTATTTACACCTAAGTTATTATTATGATTCAGTGAACCGTGATTGGCCCTCTGTCACTATTCATACTATTTTTACACTTTGCAAGTTCCAAACACTCAAATGCATCCAGCTGTCTGGAATTTCTTACATTCCTAACTAGTTTTAAATTGCTACTATCTATATTATGGTTGTTCTCAAACGCATGTTGGGCGACACTAGACTTATCTATTCTATAATATTTGAAATGAGGATGTTCCTTCAATTTAGTTTGAATTGACCTTCTAGTTTGTCCAACACTTCTGATTGCAGTCTTTACAGCTAATTTCGAAATTAGCTGCACAACATGCGTTTGAGAACAACCATATTATTATCAATAGTAGCAATTTAAGACTAGTTAGGAATGTAACAAATTCCAGACAGCTGGATGCATTTGAGAGTTTGGAAATTGTAATGTATAAAAATTGTATGAATAGTGACAGAGGACCAATCCCATACACCACAGTTTATTGGTGTAAATAAGACATAGTGTTACCATAGATTTAGGTTTAGACATCGATAGGAACGTTGATAATGAAAATACGATTTGGAAATGTACAGGGTATTCTTTTAAAGCAAGGAGATAACATCCCAACTTTAACAAAATTACACTTACATTTTGTATTTTGCACATTAAGTTGTATTCCTATTTAATGTTGTACCCCCGATTTCACGAAATATGAATCATGTAATACCTAATAAGTAAAGAATAAGGTATCCAGTGTAAATAGTGATATAAAGCGCTCAATTTTAGAGTTAATAATAAAGCACTATATGTATACTTTTCAACAGAAAGAAAATACTGTATTTAATAAGTGTTGTTATAATGATGAGCTCTGGAATGCGACAACATGAAATGGCAGCAAGTTAAATACTTACAGGGCTACCGTCGTACACTAATGTCTTTTTTATGGGGTGATTACAGGCCTACTTCAACCGCACTTCTGCGGTTTAACGTTTTTTGAATTCCCGACAAGCTTCTTCGCCAGATTTACGGAGAATTTGAGCGATTACGTTCCGAGCTCTGAGGGAGGTCTAACGATTTGAAGAACCTTCTAAATTGCGCGGCGTTATCGCCTTACTAGATGTTCAGCATCCGGAGGAGTCAGTTTTTTCTATCATGACATTTGCTTCAAGTCTGTGTAACTGAAATTATAACTTATTTGTAACGGAGTTTTATGTTTAATCAAACAATTCTTTCAGAGATAGGCCATCCGTAAAATAATAAAAAACAGGTGAACCGGTACTCACAATCTAGATTGCAAGTGTAGTAATAACTTTTAAAGTTTGTCCCAAAAACCACTACAAAATTGATTTACTACAAAACTACAAAACTACAATATGAAATTTGAACTACAAAACGGTTTGCACATTCCAATCTTAACTTTTCATAAACTATCGTTTGACACTAACTTCAGATTTAGCCAGAAATTAAAAATTTTCGATTAAATTTAATCTCGGTTAAATCTGAAATTAAAGTCAAGCGATAGCTTATGAAAAGTGAAGATAGAAATGTGCAAACCGTTTTGCTTGATCTCAAACCGTTTAGATTTTATGTGTCAAAGTTGCAAAATGTCAATATTGCAATCCAGAAATGATACAATATACAGGGTTTTTTACGTAACCCATACATTAGAATATTTCAGAGACTACTGCGATCTAGATTTTGAAACTTGGGGCACTGGAGTTTGTAAGTATTCTCGTTTCAAAAAAAGTTATGACGTCACTGTAGCACTTCCGGTTGTACCGGAAGTTAGCAGCAACTTCGTTATTTTAAATGGAAAAGTATAGATTTTATTGCATTTTTGAAATCTACGGAATTTTTTAGAATGTTTTTGTTAATATATCCCTATACCAAATATGAACAGTTCTGGAGATATTTCGATTTTTAAAAAAAAGATTGGCGATACAAGGCCATTATTGTGAGTGTAATATCTAGAACTTCTAAAAAGCTATAACTTTCAAAATTTAAGCAGTAGTACTGCTTCTGTCGATAGTCCATACGGGATGTTCAAAACTCAAGGGCCAATATTAAAAACTTCAAACACAAAAAATTTATTTTTTTCAAATGGAACACCCTGTGTTTAATCTCATCAGTAGATGCAGAATTAAATTCTACATCGATTGGTATACGCATTCCCTATACCTATCTCTAACAGTTTTTGAGTTATATGCAATTATTTATGTGAAAGAAACTTTAGCATCGAAAATATGTGTATCTCTAAATTTTAAAGAAAGCTGAGATACCAAAAAATTTAACTGTGTTTTACTATATTTTAAACGAGAATACTCAAAAACACCAGTGCCCCAAGTTTCAAAATCTAGATCGTAGTAGTCTCTGAAATATTCTAATGACCGGGTTACGTGAAAAACCCTGTATAGGGTATTCCATTTAAAACATAACGAAGTTAGGGTCACTTTCACCTGGAAAATATTTTCCATAGATAGATGTTATCGCAGAATGCACGTTGCCAAATTTTCAGATCAAAGTAATTTTCCGTTCTCGAGTTACTTCTAACAGACGGCCAAAAAAATCACCCTGTATATACCCTTCATTCTAATCACATTTATTATGCCAACAACTCTAAGATTGATGTGGAAGAGGGGGCAGCATATTGTTATTCATATTGTCTAGTGCCGCAAACCTTAACCATCATTTACTCCAAGAATGTGCAAAACCTGGAAAACTTTATTAGTTAGTGGGAGAATGATACACACTCTTATGTTAATGTCCCACATTAATACCTAGTAGGTATTTTCCATGCTCTCAAAACTTGGTTGCCAATCCATATCTTTGTGGAAATTAAGACCATGTAACAAAAGATTTTTTGTAATGAAATTATGCAAATATTATGATCCGATGAAGTTTTAATAATTTAATTGTTTTCTATTGTTGTGTTCTTATGGGGAAACAAACGCGTTATCCTTGGATCTGTTGACCAAAACTTTAAGTTTCAATTTCGTCAACTTCAAGCGCTTGCATTTTTGTAAAAAGATATGTATAAAAAAATCTCCCGTAGATCATCTCCATTTCGTAGACTTTGAGAGTATCTGATAAACTTAAAGTGCTTGGTAATAATTTTAACATAAAATCAATTTTTAAAATGACAAGTACTTAAGCACAAGTACAAGTCACATGTTAAAACACAAGCAAAAATGATTCAGGCAGAAGAAAACCAAATAAAAAAAAGATATTAAATTCAACTTAATGGTACGATTGTATGTCGCCTTTTTGAATCAAACATGGCTTCCTTTTATTAAAGAAAGTTTACCTGTGGTAAATTAATTAAAAATAAGATAGTATTAAAAATAATGCAAGTGAAGTTTGAGTAAGAAATATCAAATGATTTTTCAAAAATCGTACACAAAATTTTCACTGAACTGCACATCTTGTGCCGAAGTGTTTCTTTTAATTTTAAATTTTGTTTTAATTTTATGTTTAATGATACTTCTAAATATGATTGTTCTATTAAAATATTTACCAACTACATCTCATTTGTCAACCCAAAAAGAACAATGATACAGTCAGTTTATTTATTAAATACTTACTAAATATATTGTTTTGAACAACTTTAAAAGTACGCGTTGGTACTATACTTGCAAGCTTTGAACAATATTATTTTCCTGTTTTATTTTTAATTATTTTATAAGTAGCCTGATATTCAAATTAACCACTGCGAAATTCCAGCAGAAACATTATGGAAATTATGATCTTGTGAAATGAAGTTTGAATTTAGTGAAATGCAAAAATAAATACTCTGAAGTCAAATACACAAACTTCTCTTTTAAAACCAACAAAAGAAACTTTAGTTTATTGGTTTGGTTTCAGTTTTGTTCAGATTGTAGCTACATTTCGCTCATATCTTTTGGACTGCATATTATAAGCATATTTTTTATATGAGCTACCACAAACAGATTAAATTAAGACAAAAGAGTGTGCAATGTATCTAAAATATGTTTTAGATACATATTATATAGGTACATAATACAAATTATGTTTTTTTATTTAAACTCATTGATGGTTTGTACATTTTCCTATTTCATATAATTCCATCTATACTAAACTTCCTCAGGGTAAATTGTTACACATAGCAGATAAATTAAACAAGCCCGAAAGCCAAAGGATGTCCTGAAAGAGGTTACACATTGAAACAGGCAGACAAACGCCCCATATCCACCCACATTGCCAGTGGCGGAAGTAAGAATCTAACCTAGATCATAATAGACAGTGTGATCGAAAAAATACTGCCCCAACACGCCAATCAACCCAATTTATTATAGAATTGTAATTAAGCGAAGTTATCCAAGTACAAAGTGACCGAGTCTTCATGAATCATTTCAAACTGCGCGGTTCGCTGACATCACACTCTAGTAGCCAATAAAATGTAGACAAGTTAAAGAACGACTATAATTTTACTTTTTTCTTGGCAACGATATAATTTACATTCTGGTAATTTTGAAATGAAAATATTATGTATTTTTAAATGAAATGGTAATTTTTAAATGAAAATATGTATTTTTAGGTGAAATATTCTCCATAAATTATTACTAAAGCAAATCAACATGATTATTTTACAATTTATCACTTGAGCAAAATAATTTTTAGGTATTTTTAACCATTTCACTGTCAACTCTTGGAAGGTTGTCTGAATCAGTCTTAAGATATCCCTCTTCAATTTTATAATTTTAAATCAAATTAATCAAAACACAAAACGAAAGTTAGGTTAAGCACACTTCACTTGACAAAACACAAAATGCAGGGCAGCCAACAGACAACAACGAACTGGAGTATGACGTCAATGGCGAGTTATTTGAAATATATGATAATTTTAACAATTTTTTCAAAATATATCTGGCGAAGAAAAAAATTAAAAAAATACTTTTTAGACATAACTAAGTATTTATTTTATAATAAGCAAATAAAAAAAAGATGTGGAAAGGGCCCATTATATTTTATACATTTTTATTTCTTATTATCTAGTATCCCTATTGAAATATCTAAATGTTCCCACCCTGTACATCTTCACAAAGAATGTAACAATAACTTTAGAGAAATGATTAAAAAGCCAACCTGGCGACCACCACGTACTAAACGTGACGACTCAAATTATTGAGGAAGACATAACTCTTACCTCTTCTTAACCAACATCCTTTTTGTTGCTAACAAACGAGATAATTAATCTGTCTTTATTTATTACGAAACGCTTGTAATCACCAATTATGTTATTCTCTGTGGATATTTGTCCACCTCTGTAAAATATTACATGCTAATCATGCCGAGGACTTTTTCCTTGCCTATTTCATCCATTGAACTGACCATCCTTCCTCCCACTCACGAAGGCTCACTTTGGAATAATTCGCTGTGCAAATATAATGCGGCGATGGCAGCATAATCGATTGGAGAACCTACGCATTCATAATAGGCAATTGATAAGGCGATTAATCTGCTACTCGGCAAGTATAATTGCGTAGGCACATTTATGGAATAAAGCAACAATCTGTATACATAGTTGCTCGATATGAGAATACAAGAAATCATTTTCTTGCATAAAGCAACTGATGTTGCTATTAAAAAACAACTGATGTTGCTATTAAATAGCAACAACAGTTAGTCCCCTAACTAATGAGGTTTTCTAGGTTTCCCTCATTCCAGCACTGAATGGTGGTTAGGACCTACCAAAGTAAGTCGTTCCTGAGGCGCAAATGCGGCCCGCGAAATAATAATACGCCCTCTTCTCTCCCACACACGTCTCAGACTTTCGAGCTAATATTAAGTATTAAATAAAGCACTGCTCATAAAGGTCTAATTTTTTTTCGACCCTTAATAGTTCATTGTTTCATAAAATGATGTATAATATCCATACAAATTGATTTAGAACATACCGATGACTTTCTTATCAAATAAAATATTACTAGCAACATGTAAAAGACTTTATAAAAAGAATTTATATGGTTGCCAGTTGTTAGAAATGTGATATATTTAACCGATATGAAATTAGAAGCTATTTTCTGGCAGCAAAAAAAATTTGCAGCTAATTGATATTCGTGTATGTTAGCAGGCAATTTTTGAGCACCACTTTCTGCAAAAAGAACTTTTAGCATATTTCAGAGTAGTTCAACTGGCAACACAAACAAAATTAGTTTATACATAAAATTATCATGTTTATATAAAAAAATACTATACAGAAATGCAACTGAAATTGCAACGGTATAGCAAATCTATTTTTTTGTTAAGTTACAAATTGTATCATGAAATTTAGTCTGTTTACTCTACTTTGGCATACAAGTAAGCATCTTAAC
Source organism: Pogonocherus hispidulus (assembly GCA_963924545.1). Taxonomy (NCBI): domain Eukaryota; kingdom Metazoa; phylum Arthropoda; class Insecta; order Coleoptera; family Cerambycidae; genus Pogonocherus; species Pogonocherus hispidulus. Next base: position 22,169,943 of record OZ004700.1, read on the forward strand.
AACTGCTTAATCCTTATAGGTATCTAAGTGGTATATCCACCTCAAGATCCATCCCTCAGTGATAATATAATTTTTTTTTAACCAAATAACGAAAACAGTTGCAGAAGAAACTCTGCCTGTGTATTCTGCTTAGCCATATAGGTAAGCAATCCAAGTTTCAAGTTGTAGGTTCCATGATATTGAAATTACATTTAATTGAAATAACATTAAAATTAATTTTGGCATTAGGTGCAATACAAATTAAGATCTCGAGGAGAATATAAGCATTATTTATGTTCATATTATTTTAATTTTTAACACTTGGAGAGCAATATGTGTTCGAACAATTAAAGATAATATGGTCTCATCCACCATCTAGTGTGCATATAAATGTTTAATTGTTTGATAAGGCGCATTAACAGCTATAGTTACTTATTATTTTTAAAATAAAAAAATTGCGTTTGACATAATGAGGATCCAAATAAAAGAGAACATGAAATTTTATTGGCCACTGGTTTATATTCTAATATAGAAATTAGAATATAAACTAGTGGCCAATAAAAGTTTTGTGCATTAATAGTTATAGTTACCTATTATTTTCAAAATAAAAAAAATGCATTTGACTTAATGAAAATCCAAATAAAAGATTCCACTTTTATTGGCCGCTGGTCCAATAAAAATTCGTGTTCTCTTTTACTTGGATCCTCATTAAGTCAAACGCAATTTTTTTACTTTGAAAATAATAAGTAACTATAGATGTTAATGCGCCTTATCAAACAATTAAACATTTCCATGCGCATTAGATGGGGGGGGGGGGGGATTGGAAGAACTGTAGGAAGAATCCCTCATAAGTCCTCAATAAATCTACGTTTATTTTTTCTTCAAATTATATTAATTCAGAATTGTTGGGAACCCTGATAAACAGACTGATGGCAAACCTTTCCTTTATTATCTTACAACTGAACTGTTATCCCTTCTATATACACACCTCTGCCTTATCTATAGGGCGTGTGGTTATACACCGCATATAAATTTTCCATTGTGAATACAGTTCTGCATGCAGGTAATTTTCTTTAGGTACACCGCCATTTTCCTTCAAGCAAATAAGAACAAATTAGTCCCCCCATTTGTATAATTTGGATTTTATTAACAGTATAAAGAATGCAGTTTAGAATGCTATATCAAATGTACTTTTAGCATTACCTGCTGAGAAGATGAAACAACGAACTCTTTTCACAAACTGAAGCTAATAATAAGTTTTAATGATACAAGAGATATTCTTGAAAACTGCAGACAAAACACTAATATTACAGAATTAAAGGAAACAATAGCTAATTACATTAACAGAAATGTCTTTCTGAAACTGTTAGAACTCCATTAAGTGTCTCGTTTTAACAGGTGAAAGACACGGATGTAAAAGAACAATAAGATCTTTAGAAAACTTGTTCACTTGTATTTGGAATGGTTAGTTCCTCTAACATTTAACTAAGAAGGAAATTTCTATAATTTTACATAAAATCGGCTTACCTCTTTAATCTTTTATCTCGGTTCCGAAGGTGATATGATGTATTACGAATTTGGTAGGTACTATAAATACCTAATATTTTTTTATTCTGTTATTATATTATTTAAATTTAAATATTATTTATATTATTATATTTACGCATTCAAGTATTTAACATAAAATAATACACAGCATGTGTATGATTTAGATTGTATAATACTAAAAATAAAATTCGTATTAAAACTAGACATTTAGCGCCTTCATAAAAGCCCATTGGCAAATAACAGTTTATTCAATTTATTATGATCATTTTTAATACAGTAAAACCAATTAAAATTATCGAAAAATTGACCATATAACGAATAATAATAAAAAAAATGTCGTAAAACATCATAAAATTTTCGTTTCTATTTTCAAAACCCAGCAACGAAACTTATTATTATATTTTATTTAGTTATTATTATTATGTCATAAAGTCCCGCTGTTAGCTTATATTATGTCAAAAAATTTCCACTGTAATACCTTCCAGGGTACCCCAAGCAGGAGAAAATTTCCGAAGAAATACATAGATTGTCATGACAACGAAGAAATGCTCCCGTTTTATTGGTTAACATATGTTGGCGTGAAATTTTCGATTTAATTTACACGGTAAATCCGGTAAACAAGAAAAACAGCTTAATTATGAATTGAAAACCAAACAACCAGTTTAAAGTTTTTAGTTTTACATAACATAAACGGACCATCCCACAAAATCACCTACTCCAGTTATTACACCAAAATAATGGTGCATTTACATCAAAACGGAATTTGTTATTCAAACAAGAGTCCCTCCCCGTCAAGAAACACGACAAAGTTTAGACTTTTTCCTGTAACATGCGGCCCTTCGACTATGAAGAATAACATTACAACTTTTACCCAAACTTCCTGGTGGGTGAATGTGACATCTCGACGTACCCCGCTGCGTGGCACTGCAAGCCATCCCTTATGCCTTCAACCCTTCCGCGCGGGCTGTCTGCATCGGAAATGCACAAAAACGGGAATCGGCCTCATGGAGATTGATCGTTACGATTTGGTGGAGGACGTGAAACAATGGTAGATAAAAAAGAGGAAAAGTTTAGGTTTAGCATTGTCAGGGTGGTGCAGTAATTAATGATAAATTAGAAAAATATGTCTAGGGGGTTATTTTTTATCCTGATACACCATTAATTTCATGTAAACTGATACACTAGTGGATTTCATCAGATGGCTTTGTTTAGCTGTGTTAGGGTTTCTTAAAAATCTATAAGAACTGTATAAACCATCGTTTCTCAACCTGGGAGTCGCGGACAGGTATAGAGGGAGTCGCAATCTGTCCAAAAAATTGGCATCCATACGAAAAATCCTTTTATTAAATAGTATACCTTAAGTTATAATCATCGTACTAAAATAATTAAATAATATACCTTAAGTTACATCATAATGTAGTTTATTTATTAATTAATGTGAGGGTTGCATTTGTTTTTCATTTAAAAGTTTTTCTGTATGTGGATTAAAATCGGAAACACACAGTAGATTACACACAGGAAGTTAGTAAATTATTTTCAAGTGATTTCTAGTGATTCTATATTTAGTTTTAAAAGACACCATTGAGGAAAAAAACCTTTTTCATACAAGAAAGAAGTAGCAAATGGAATTAATGTTTTAAAGCTTCCGTTACTTAGTATCCGTATTTACATCGTCGTGCAAGCCAAAACTTATCTAAATCTTGAGACAAAATTCAAGTTGTAAAGTTTTGTCTGTCGATATTGTCTGTGAGGGGTCGTAGGGCTTTTTACTTTACTTTTTTACTTTTTAGGGGGTCGCGACTCAAAAAAGGTTGAGAAACGATGGTATAGACTTATCTTCCAATAGAATTATATTTAAAAAAATACACAAATTGAGTGGTAAAATAAATTAAGCAAATGTACTGTTGATGTACAAAATTATTCTACAAAATATGTGCTGAAAAATATTATTACTGATTTATTATGTAATTGAACATTAGAAGTTGTGTTGAAGAAGTTGTTGAAATTTACAATATAATAAATATAAATTATTTTTATTAAGCAGCTCAGAAAATAATGTTCTCAATAAGCTTTTAAATTTCTTAAATAAAAATAATTTTATATAACAACTGTAAAGTGAAATCACAAACCATAGTTCAAGAGACACGAAGAAGCTTACTTAAATAGGGCAAAATTGCATAATTATGGAGCCAACATAATGTCCCAGAAGATTAAGACTAACTCGATTAGGTTTTGAAATATTTGAAAAAACCCAAATTTTGTAAATTCGATTTTTTTTTTACAACATCTAAACACCAAAAAAGGGTTTTAGAGAAATTTCTTAAGTGTAACTTTGAAAAATTATGTTACTTACAATTATGATTTACTACCAGAAGAATATAGAATTAGAAGGTAATAATGGATTATAAAGAAGCGCAGGAAAACATTTTCTTCTGCAGTAGGTAAATATGCGATGTTTATGAGAGTAATCTCAAATAGTTTTATATAAATTTTATTATTTTCTTTAAATTTAGCTTGGTAAACCTTCATAAATTTCATATTTGTATCATTGTCTATGATACCTCTTCTTTACTTTCAGCAAGCAATAAAAAATTTATTTAAAATAACACAGGAAAGGGCCTTAAATATATTTTTACAGCAATCACTAGGTATGTACGTGTCTGTAATAATTTGCTCGCTGTATTCTATGTTTTTATTACCAATACGGACCTTCATCCAGCTGAAACTTATTACTGCAATTTAGTTTTGTGATACATATTTTGTCTTTAATATCAAGATTTAGAATAAAAATATTTTATGTTCATTATTTCACAATGTCGTCACATATTACAAACAAAAGTCGTCAATTTGTTATTGACCTGTAAGAATAGGTGAAATCGAAATGCATGGCTCTTAAAATAAATGTTAATTTATTAAAATATTAATATAATGTTAATTAAATGTTAATATAATATAATAAAATAATTTAATTTAATAAACACGTTTATTTCTCAAAACCTCCGTAGTCTCTAGTATGGTTTTGTATGACCAAAAGCACTTGATAATATTATATGATATATTCTCATAATATAATATGGTATAAATTTTTCATCGTTGCATTTTTCGTTTTCTACATAAGAGTGCCATGCATTAATTTATTATTTACTATTATTAGATACATATGATACGTAAGCAAATAAAGATACGACCCATTATCTTTCAAAACTTGGGCATTAAATTTATAGTAGCAGTTAAATTTATAGTTATAGCACATGTTATAGTAAATAAGTATCGACATATAAACATGCATTTCCGTGCATCTTTTACCCTGCCTCTTTATTAATCACCTCGTGATTTATTTAAAATTAAGCGACCATCTAAAAAGTGCACCACCTCCTGCTCGGAACATCCATCATCCACATTGTTAAATTAAGCAGACCGTTTCGCGGAAGCCTGTCCGAAAACCGTCTTTTTTAATAAAGTTAATCCGCCAGGACGAGCAAGATTATTGAGTTATCACGGTTATTATCCCAGTTGCCTGCAATTTAATGGCATTTCCACATGGGCCGGCGTCCACACGCGGGCGACACGTGCCGCGCCGCTATGGACGACCCGAAACGGCGGCCGTCACAACAAATCTTAATCAGCGCCGCCGCTGACGCGCCGGCTCATGAATGGAAATTGGAACGCAGCCATAAGCTGCCACCCGGACGCGTAATGACGCTACCCGGTACGATTAGAAGCCTTAAATACATTCAATTATCTTCAGTATCTAAGCTATAAGCGCACGATAAAGAAGAATAGGAATATTGGGAATAAACATTGGGGATGAAATTATATTTGTTAAATCTATTTTAAATCAGTAAACTTTACAACATTCTAATTAACATAAAAATAAAAATTTTACGATGATACCCAGAATAATTTTAAAATTAAAAAGTCGTGTCTGACCAACTAAATATTTGTATAGACTACTTTTAATAAGCTTTCATTACATTGTGTCATGACTATCTTTAGCCCTTTCACTGATAAGTGATAATGTATATAGTATATAGTTTACCGGTGATAATGATTAAATATATTGTATAGCTCCGCTTAATTTAATTAATATCTTAGTGTCTAGAAACCTGATCTTTAGATCTATATACAGGGTGTCCACCTAGTGCGCGTAAGTCCAATATCTGGGTTAATAAAAGAGATAACTTAATTTTTTTTTTCTACAGGGTTGTCTAATATCCCGAGCTGCACAAAATGAAAATATATTTACATATTCAGGGTGTTCAGTTTTTCCTGGACAGGTACCAACTTCATTTTTTTAAATGGAAACCTATATTTTTTATGGCATTATCGAATTCTACGTAAAAAATTAGTGGGACTTTGTGCATAACACTGCTATTGAAATATTGATAGTTTTCGAGATATTTGACTTTTAATTTTTTTTTTTTATGTTTCGTCACTTCTAATAGTTGACATAATTATGGTTGTATGACAGCTAGAAATTATTTTTTTTCAGAAACTGTAGAGTGAAGATGGCTCTTTCGAAAAACGTATCAAAAGTTGACCTGCGATATACAGGGGGCAACAGAAATCGTGCCAAACCTGATGGTTTAAATTTAAAAAATCTCGACTTTTTCAAATGGAACACCCTGTGTTTTATGATTTCATTAGATGCCTTTCTGTAGACTCTACAATTTTATAATAGCTTTCCCTATACCTAAGTTTGCTGTTGAAAATCCAAATATTAGTGTCAGGAAAATCAGTAATAATCTTGGAGTTTCCAAAAGCTTGACAAACAAGATACTGAAGAAGAATAATTTTCATCCGTATCATATTAAAAACCATCAAGCACTGTTACCTCAAGATCACCTAAACCGCCTGCAATTTTGCCACTGGGCATTGGATAAAATTCAGGAAAGTCCAAACTTTTTTATGAATGTCTTGTTTACTGACGAATCAACATTTTCAAACACATGCTTACCCAATCGTCGCAACTTTCATCACTACGCTGACAATAATCCAAGATTATTGAGGGTACTAGATAATCAGCATCGTTTCAAAGTGAACGTGTGGGCTGGAATTTGTGGAGAACATATTGTTGGACCGTACTTTTTTGAAGGCAATTTAAATGCCAATGTGTATTTACATTTTTTGCAAAACGAACTTCCCCTTCTACAGCTACAGAATATGCCCGCTGATTATTTGGTTCAACAATGGTTTCAGCATGATGGTGCCCCTCCACATTCCACTTTGGCGGTACTGTGATTATTTTATTGTTGTAGTACTTTTCTTATTATCTATTCATATTTCAGATTAGAGAACACCTAAACCACGTATATCCAAATAAGTGGTTAGGTCGTGGTGGTCCAGTTCCTTGGCCTGCACGTTCGCCTGATTTAAATATTCTGGACGTTTTCTTGTGGGGTTATATCAAGGAGCGAGTATACGAAGTACCACCAACGGATATGCAAGACTTGAAAGAAAAGATCCAAAATGAGTTTCTAACCATAACGCCCGAAATGTTAAGAAATGTTCACATTCATTTTCGTCGTAGATTAATGCTTTGTGTTGAAAACAACGGTGGACATTTTGAGCATTTACTTTAGGTTAGCTTGCTTGTATGAGTATTGCGTATTCTTTTTTCAATACTCTATGTATATTCATCCATTTCACTAATAATTTTTCTAACTACGGTAACACCGTTTGGTTTTCAATATGATACGTATGAAACTTCTTCTTCAATATCTTATTTGTCGAGCTTTTGAAAACTCCAAGATTTCTACTGATTTTCTGATACTAATATTTTTGGATTTTCAACAGCAGAAACCACAACATTAAACTAAATATTATCGTTGTTACTCCCATGTCTCCTGGTAGTTTTCTCATAATTCCCATTTGCTGTTCTTTCAAATCTTTCTTTCACATTTTCAAAACAGTCAGCACGTGGGAATCTCTATAAATACGTGCTGCTAGCAAATAATTCCCATGAACTTCTTCTAAAGCATACGCCAGTTTTGCTAATTCTTAATTACATGTAGAGCTTTTATGATTTTTTACTTTTATTTACAAATAAATGGTAACTTTCCATAAAGACTTGTTTATTAAACTGAAATTATCTAAATTTTTCAGTTATTTTTATTTTAAGTAGTGTAAACTATTACATTTTATAAAAATAAATAGCCTTACAATATTTTTTCCGTCAAAGGAGTGCGCAAATCGGATATTTTTCATAAAAGTGGGTTTTTTGCAAAAACTACGCAACTTAGGTATAGGGAAAGCTATTATAAAATTGTAGAGTCTACAGAAAGGCATCTAATGAAATCATAAAACACAGGGTGTTCCATTTGAAAAAGTCGAGATTTTTTAAATTTTAAACCATCAGGTTTGGCACGATTTCTGTTGCCCCCTGTATATCGCAGGTCAACTTTTGATACGTTTTTCGAAAGAGCCATCTTCACTCTACAGTTTCTGAAAAAAAATTATTTCTAGCTGTCATACAACCATAATTATGTCAACTATTAGAAGTGACGAAACATAAGAAAAAAAAATTAAAAGTCAAATATCTCGAAAACTATCAATATTTCAATAGCAGTGTTATGCACAAAGTCCCACTAATTTTTTACGTAGAATTCGATAATGCCATAAAAAATATAGGTTTCCATTTAAAAAAATGAAGTTGGTACCTGTCCAGGAAAAACTGAACACCCTGAATATGTAAATATATTTTCATTTTGTGCAGCTCGGGATATTAGACAACCCTGTAGAAAAAAAAATTAAGTTATCTCTTTTATTAACCCAGATATTGGACTTACGCGCACTAGGTGAACACCCTGTATAGGTAGCAGGTCTAGTTGGTGCAAACCATGATAGAAAAATATGTATGACGTGTTAATATAAGAGATTAACACGCGGGTTAGAGTTTTATTGCCCCCCTAACTAATAAATAATAATTTCCATGTTTCTCTCATTCTTGCACTGAATAGTGTTTAGGGTTTACTAACCAAAGTTGTTTCTGAAAGTTAATACAGAGTAATATTGCATCATTCTAATCCTAGTGATTAGAATGAGGGGTATATTATTCTTATTATTATTACTTTTCTATTACAATAAGGAAAAATTGTTGTAAGTGCTGAAACATAAGGTAGAATGAGATACTATTTTACAAATGCTTTAGGATGTAAATTTTCCAGATTTTAATAATCGAATCCGAATATTCAAACAATCCATATTAAATTAAATTAAGTCTGATATTCAAGTAGATGTAAATACGTTTTTCGTATAAACTTCATAGCATATTTTGAAGTGAACACCTACTTGGCTTAAACAAAAAAGTACATTTAAATCAAGAAAAGTAATTGATTACATATAAAAAAGGATGTATATATAAACAGGTTAAAACGTTTCCGATTACAGGAAAAGATATTATAAATATAAAATGTTATATACTTTCTACTTCATTCATGTCGAATTTTCGATACATATTACAAGAAGGCTCTTCATTTATGAAAATTAAAAGGCAAACTGTCTCTCAGATATTTTTCAAGCAAGTGTTGGTGAACCTACGTATGTTTTGATTATTTCGATTTTTTTATCTTTTGAATAAACCTTGCTGTTTTTGTCATTCGAAGTAAATGTATAAGTGCTACACTTGGGAAATTGAAATTTTCCTGGTATTCGAATTGTCCTATTATCGAAATCCTTAATTTGTCTGTATATAATGATATAAAATGTTTTTATAATATTCGTATGTCAACTACATAATACAATAACTACTTCTACAGCAACAATGTTTTTAATTTCATAAGCAAAAAAGATTCTTCAAAATCAGAAGTTAGATATGGGCCTGAAGAGAATGTTTTTCTATATTGCAATATTAAAATTTACTCAATAAATTTAAAATAATTCATATTCGAATACTCAAATTATTTCTATCGATTTTCAGCCTTACAAATAGTGTGAAATACTAAAAATTGTACAATTGTTCAGCATAGAACAGTATGCTAATTGTTTAATACTGTTACTGATATTAACTACCTACCACTTGTTTTGCAAAATTAGTATAAGTATCAGTTGTTAATAGGTAATTAAAATAATCTTAGTATAAATCCAGAGTACATTTGAATATCCATAGTAAGTTATTAAGTTATTATGTATCTCTTGGTCTTTGTTGCGATTAAGGCATTGACATTATGCATCCATGTTCGTTTATTAATTCAATTACGCTGCATTTCTGCTGCATCTGGTCAATGTGCCATTAACCGGAGGAAACGGCATTCGATAATAAATAAGAATTAATTTTGCAGTATCTGGTCGGTCCTACGGTGATACGATTTTAGTTGGTTGGGGCAGGATGTAGAGAAGTATTTATTAGGTAGGTTTACACATTCATATGTACACAATATGCAAATAGCGGCGATGCCGAATTTATACTTCACAAACTGCTGCCAAAAGGTGCTCATTAAGTTTAAACATAACTTATTAATTACATACTTTAATATTTGTATGGCGAGAGGTCAAAGGTCTACAGTTAAAAATATTTCAACAGTCTATTATAATCGAGATTATAATATAATCTTTCCGGTTGGTAGCTTAACACAGCGAGGCAGGATGTTTAAGACAATCATATAAGGTGTATTGTTTTTCTTGGTTCCATGAGTTGTCGTTTGGTTATCGGTGGTAATGTAATATCTCTTTGGTAGTAATAAATACGTATAAAGAAGTATTATCACAGATTTTGTTAGAGAAATCAATAGTTATTTTCCTACAGAAGGTGATACTTTTCCGCAAGCGACTGCAGTTGTCCGAACGACGCGAAGCGGAGTTCGGACAAGCAGTGAGTGCGGAAAAGACACCTTCCACATGTTAGGAACAACGTTTTTTCTACGGGCGTGAAGAAAATTGACATAAGAAAAATAAATATTTTAATTGAACAGCACACAATGCTGTCTAATAATTAGAAGTGTCAAGCATTCCTTTTTCTTTATGTCAAAATCTGAACAGTGACAACATGATTTTTTGGAATTAAGATAATATTATGATCACATTGCAAGTAATACATAGGTATTTATTTTCCGCACTAGTGCGAAAAAGTGCAATTTTCTACACTCAAATGCGTGCAGAAAATTATAACTTTCCACACGCCCGTAGAAAAAATTGTTTTTTATAATTTTAGTGTGTGTCGCTGTTCCACTCTATAGATATGGGTTTGAACATATATCTGCAACAAATATTTGTATACAGGGTGTTTCCTAGTTCCGTGCAATAATTAAGTGAGTCCTGTACTGTTGTACTCAAGGATCTGTTGTACTGGGATACTGGCAACTTTTACTGTTGTACCAAAAAGTTACTTCATTCATCCATAAAAATGAAACAGGAAAGTGTATCGGTTTTATTTTGCCGAAGGTAAATTTGAGAAGTGCCCGTGGAATCAAAACTACATCTGAACTGTTATCTTCCTCTTACGTTTTTGCTCTTAAAAACAACGCATACAAATTGATCTCGTCAGAGTTTTACACCCCTCCGTTTGTAATTTCTACCACATCCATAGGTAAATAGGGAAAAGAGTTAATTTTGTGTAGGGGAGACCGGGGCTAGTTGGCACACATTTCATACTTTATTTTTTGTTTAGCACTACAGACAATTGAACTGAATTATAAAATATGTAGAACAGATTTGCAAAATTTCCCTACACTTTAGGATATTTAAAGTATCTTTATAAAAAAAAGTTAAATAGTTACAATCTTTTAAAAACATCAGTGTAAGTGTGCCAACATACCCCAACTTGGGGGTAGGTTGGCACACTAACTGGGGTTAGTTGGCATATGTAAATTATATAGAGAAAAACAAGTGTTTTTATAGTTTTTAAAATTTATTACCTACTAAGAGAATACAAAATAAAATAGATTAGAAAAACGTCTAAAACTAAAACAGAAAGTAGAATAAAGCTTATAGTTATGTAAACACCAAAAGTTAATAGTTAGTCAGAATCATCCGAGACACAATTTGAGCATATGTATGGCGGCTCTTTGTTAGTGCATGCCTCATGAGACCACATATGGCATGACACACACTGAACCCATTTTTCCCCTGGTTCACTGCTGGTAAAACTATCCATGCAGACCAAGCAAAAAGTTCCCTCCTCTTCATCCGAATAAGATTCATCTGCACAAACATGTTTAACGGTCCTGATTTTCTTGTTTAACTTTATTTGTCCTTTTTCATTTTTATTTTCAAATACTGCCTTTTTTGCCTTTACGGTTGCAACTTCCTTTTTCTTTTTAGAAGCATTCTGCTCTTCTTCCAAAGCATCTTTGATTGGGGTATCCGTAAGAATAGCTGTGGATCTTCTTTTTCGCCGCGAAGTGCCAGTTTTTCTTGGTGGCGCTTTTGGGAATGGGCGTATGTCTTCCGGTGTAGGTGGTGTAGTATTTCTATCTTGAGGTAAACTGGGTTCTGGAGAAACTATGTCGGGTGTAACCAACTTTTTCAATTGGCGAATGGTTTGCTTTTTGGCAATATTTGGCTAAAGTTCTAAATGCTATGTCGAAGTCTTTGTGGCAACACTTCGTATTGACCTGTCTTCATTCTTTACCATTTCTACAGCTTTTGCAATTACATCAGTGGGTGTTGTACCCCTTACAGTATTTTTTTTTGTAGATTCTCATATCTAAAACTGTTTTTTATTATTAATTTTAATTTTGTTAGTTTTATTTTTAAATCCGGGGTTAGTTGGCACAATGTCAACGTGCCCCGAGACCAATGTGCCAACCTGCCCCGACACAGGTTTTATAACAACACATATTTTTTCCAAAAAACAAACAATAATTTGATAACTTCGCCTAGCATAGTATGTCAACTAGCCATATAGCAACGAATTGTGGTGAAAAAATCAAGTTAATACGTTATATTAAAGAGATTATCCATAAATCTATAAGGGGACAAAAATTTACTTACTGGTATTGAAAACAAACGAACACAACTAACAGGTGTTCACCGCGTGACTTTGCGCGCGCAACGTTTTACGTGGTTAAAGAGAGTTGTCGATTTTATATTTTAATGGTATTTGCGTTTACACATCCACACCAATCGCAGATATAAGCATTGTGCCAACTTGCCCCTGTAGCCAACTAGCCCCGGTCTCCCCTACATTCACTGGACACAAGCAGGGGCGGCTCGTAATAAAATAATGTACGTAGGTGTTCTGCAAATGTTGACTACTCATTTTCTAAAAATTCTCAAGCGGTAGAAAACAGAATACCTTGCCATTATTTTTCATTTAATTTGCATAAAATAAGCTACAGACCATTTTAAATTTAAAAGAACTACTGCTGGTATTCGACAGCTGGAAGCTAATTTCTGGAATCGCGTCGTCCGATCTTTGCAATTGGCGGGTTTGTCTTTTATCAGTTTGTATAGCTTACAGCTACACAGTGGTAAAGACCGGCATAACTGCAGTGGAAAACTTCGTTTAGTGAGGAAATTAGTTTTATTCATAAAACTTTATCTAATGATAAGGTTAAGTTCCATATTTATATCGAAAACTCCCTCATTTATTTTTATAATTGAGTTTCAGAAATGCACTATGCGCAAACGACATTTCAAATTTTTATGAATAAAGTTTTGTATGTGAAAAATATAATTTATAATAGGATTTAAACGTAAATAATCATTGTACTATAATATATAAAAAAAGGTTTACCACAGCTTGTATTTGTTAAATGGAACACCCTGTGTATTTGTAGAGATTTGAATAGAACATCCTCTCACATTGATGTAATATTTGATGAATCTAGCTCTCATAATATTATAGTCTAGCAACGAATCGATATTCCCTTTCTAACCCATTATGCTTATGGAACCTTGTTTACGGTATATCTCCGTCACTATTAGAGGTAGATCCATAAAACCCTAATCAGTGTACTCGTGAGAGGACGTTCTAACCAAATATATAAAAATACATAGAGCGTTCGACACAATAATCCTGTCTCTGAAATTTGCTTAAAAAAACTTTTATACCAAGATATTCAAGGTGGACTCTTGGACTCTGTGGGCCACACTGTACATATATATCGCGTTGTATCCTTAAGTTTTAAGAAATGTTAACCCAAACACAAAGTGTTTTTGAGTAATCTATCACGCTAGATCAGTCAGGATAATTCGGAATATAACTTAAGAAACGAAATAACTTGACCTCCAATTAATATCTCAGGCCGATAGATTCTTATAAGCTGATAGATATTATTAAACCAAAACAGATCTTGACTCTTAAATGACTTTTTCGAAAAATGTTACTACTTTAGTATCATAAACACACTCTTAATCTACTCTAGAAATATATTCTAGTTTATCTATAGTGCCATAGATGCAATGTAAACTGTTGTTAGTACTAGACAATATGCATTATGTTGTTACTTATGATTGTTTCAAGGAACACAACCAATAGTGATGGGAATTTACGAAAGAACAGGCTATTTTTTAAAGAATAGGTCAAACGTCCACGTTTCGTTTCAGAGATAGATGGTGTATTGAAGCATATAAAATAAATTGGTTAGGTATAGCTGTACCTCGGAAACAAATCAACCAATGCTTTCCAGATGTTACATAGTTTAGGATAGTTTACATAATTTATCATTTTTTAGACCTATTCTATAAGTACGCCTTTATCACCACATACAAATTCAGTTTAAAAAAAAAACTAGTGATGTGCAGCCTACGATGGACAATGATATGTAAAGTAAAACCATATTTAGAAACATATTTATAACAAAAAAGATATGTTTGTGCGTAAAACCCGCCGTTTTCGAGTAAAAAGACTTTTCTTGAACTATGACAGCTTAAAATTTATTTTAGTTTTCTCAATCAAACAAATTCAAAATCAATATCTCTTCACTCCTTCCTATCCTATATCTGAAATAAAACATTTATCGGCAAATACTTGTATAAAGTACCCTCCCAGTTTCATTATAAAATCTAGTGGTGCAGATTATTTTTTCTTAAAGAACACTGTCTAATGTCCTGATATTTTTGCATGTAGCTAAGGTAAGTTGGTAGCTTGGAGTGTAGTGTTTCGATCGCTTAACCCAGCAGAGGTCGTGGATTCGAATCCCTATACAGACAGACAATTTTTTATTAAATTGTCTACTCGTATATTAAGGCTTGTTCACAGATGTGGGTTGAGAACAAGGGAAGAATGTCAGCTCCTCCCTAAGTATGAGGTTTTCCAGGTTTCTCTCCTTCCAGCACTGACCTGTGGGCCTATACCAACGTAAGTCGTTCCTGAGGCGCAATTACTATTGACCAATAATATGCCGTGTCTTCTCCCACTCAAGTTTTAGATTTCCGGGATAATCCATATAATTGGAACGAGGATAGAGATATACTTTATGTTAACATTATCAGAAAAAGAACTTGCTTCGCCGGTTTGTATTAAACTAAAAAGGAGTGGTGTTGTGGCACTAATGCCTTCTAAATATTTTTTGTTCTGAAGAAATATCAATATCATTTTGAATATAATCAGGAATTGACATTATACCTAACATTGATTAGAATCGTATTTGTACTGAAAATATTGAATAAAATCAAAAGTATATAAAGAGTAGTCATCATAAAATTACACAAATTTTATTCAACAGTAGCTATAAAATCAGTTGAACTCATTCTACGTTATGGTAATAAAATGCAAGAGTTTTTTATTCCCAGTGCTACCAAATAGGGATATCATTATAAAAAGTTTACATACAAATATTGCAATTAGCGGACAGACAGAATAAAAGTACACGCAAAATATACGAAATGAAACATTAAAGCTCGTTATGCAAAGGTCTCTGGATTTTATTGGACCAACATCAGCCAACAAGGTCAATGAATCTTTCAGACTGATCGCTTTTTATTTATCAATGAGATATTATATGCGTAAATTATGTCCTCTATAGAAACCTAAATAGACCCCTACAATTATGTACTCTATTAAGTATAGTTGTTAAACTTATCAACTATGTATTCTAGCCTGAGATTTATAGTAAAAAACAACTGTAGGTAAGTATGATTAAACTATTTTACGATGTCGCTGTTTGAACTGACAATAAAATCAGTGTAAATTTCAATTTGACGTTTTCATAGTAGCAAGAAACCGTAGTAAATATTATTTTAATAAAATGCAATGCAAACAAACAATGCAAAGTCAGTAGGTACACCGAAAGAAGTGTCCGTCTTAAAATAAACCATATTTAGCAGGTTCCAATATTTTTCCAACGAATATAGATACCGATAAAAAACTGGTTATGGGCTTGTAAACTATACTTTTTTTAAAGAAAATTGGATGTAAATGCTCATTTCATTCAATATAATCAATGTCTTAGTGTACACAGAATGTCCTTAGAAATGGAAAACAGTATATTTTGTACAGTACTATACAATGATGTTCTAATTTGGTAGTATAGGGTGTCCAGCGACATAGAAAACCGGGAAGACCTGGAAAAGTCAGGAAATTTGATTGACCAGGCAAAAGTCAGGGAGTAGTCAGGGAATTTTGACATATTTCTGTATTTTATCTTTTTATATACATATACATATTTGTATAAAACTGTTATACTCTGATGATATTTGTTTTCAGTTCATATGAGTTTCAATTTTGAAAACCTTTCTTGAAATATTACAATTAAATTTATTATTTTTTCGAATTTTTCATGAGACGTCGCCGATTTGCCGGAAATTTGTGTCGCGGATTTATTTGAACAATAGTATAATTTCAGATTTTAAATAATTCGTTTCCTTTCGACTTCTATTCTAAGGATTCCGACAATATTTGTCTTATTTATTTTAAATGTTTTCTTATATAAATTTTACAGAATGAAGTCCTGAAAAATAACATGTTGGAGCATGAAAATATAAAAATGTTGATATTATTCAACATAGAGGCGTAGAATAGAGGTTAGTCAATTAGATAACAAAATATTTATTCAGTTTTGTATATTGCAATTATTAGAAATTATAAAAGTTTTTGTTAACCATAAAATAGTGTGCGATTTTTTATCGTACAAACCATTTAATTACTGGAAAAAATAAATATTTGTCTGGAGAACCTGAAAAAGTCAGGGAATTTTATATAGCCATTATGCTGGATACCCTGCATTATGCTGGAGACCCTGCTTCTTACGCCAATTTAAAATTATGTTTAACCTCTCAAATCAAATTTTAATTCCAAATTAAGAGAAATTATCATCGGTTGACGTTTGACTGTCCTAACTAATGAGGTTTTTCATGTTTCCCTCATTCCAGCAGTGAATGGTGTTTAGTGTCTACCAACGTAACTCGGCCCTGAGGCGCAATTGCGGCATACGGAATGATAATAATATGCCACCCACCTCCCACACAAGTGTAAAACTTCCGAGATATTCCGTGTGATTAGAAAGAGGGGAATAAATATTATTATCACATTTACGGAACATGATACTGAATATGTCACAATATGTCAATATTTTTTTATTTAAAGGAGACGTCGAAAACAACTACTCCACGGGCAATGTGCCCCGACTGGCATTGCATTACTCCGACATCTCCATAGAAGTCGCCACATCCTTCATCGAGATCAACTACCAGACACTGACCGGTTTCGCGCTGATTATGCGCTCGTCAGAGTGCCATAGGTAGCGGAATCAATGAATCACAATATTTGTCAGACAGATAGTAGCAAAGACCCAAAGAGGGCACTACAGCGTACTTCTCACCACTACTAACATTTACTATGTCAATATATTACATGCATCTTAAGACTGAGCAAAAGAAACTTATTTCAGTGTAAACGAACCTAGACAGTAGACTCAGTAGACTGTAATAAACCAGTTGATTGTTTTCCGTGTTTTGCGAATTATAAGACTATTTCATAATCCCAGGCTAGGTAATAAAGTCAAACAAATCTACTAGACTCCCGACTATACTAGAATCTACTAGGAACACATAAATTTCGAGTGTAGTGAACGTAATATGAGCCTGCCATCTTGGCGTTTCTCCTCAGCTTAATAAACGGTACACATTCAGCGACAAAAAGTGCTTATTGTGCACGGAACACGTCAGAGTCATTAGCGGAAGACGTCTTAAACGTGCCATGAAATGCATTTTGTCTATTCTTTGCAGTTGCTCGTTTTTTTTTCAAAGAGCTCTAATGATGTGCAGTCATTAGAGTTCTCTGCAGATGTGGCAGTTTTACCAAATGGAGAAAATTGGGTCGATTTGCTTTTAGGTCAAAGTAAAGACAAAATTAGAGACGGTATACCTTTATATGTTCTTATGTAATTTCTAGAAGTTAGCGAGTAACGAAATAAAATTTTAAGCGGGTTTTTAGACATATATACCTACAAATATTTTCAAGAGTAATTATAGTCCCAATTTGAATTTTAGAGAAGTAATTACTCGCAACTTATATCGCCCGTCCAGGAAGTAATAATGAAACTCATTCTGCAAACATATTTATAAGTATAAATTAATATTTTATCTCCTTCAAAATAATTCTCACTAATACAGCCTTCAGTTACTTGTAATATTAGATAATTACTTTTATATATTTATCCACTTGTATGACATTTTAACAGCCAGTTTCAAACAATTTG
The DNA here is from genome assembly GCA_963924545.1 of Pogonocherus hispidulus. Classification (NCBI taxonomy): domain Eukaryota; kingdom Metazoa; phylum Arthropoda; class Insecta; order Coleoptera; family Cerambycidae; genus Pogonocherus; species Pogonocherus hispidulus. The sequence goes on from OZ004700.1 coordinate 22,188,050, forward strand.
TGCAAGTTTAAAACAATTAGGTATTAGTATCTTGTCCACCTTACCACAGCTTGTGATTCCTCACTCAAAAACAATAAGACAAATAGTTCCTATCAACTTGGGTCTACGTTTGTTTCCTTTTTTAGATACAGGGCGTTAAAGTTTTTTTTTTGTTTACTTTTTCAAAATTATCATAAAAGGGCTATAACAATTTGAATAATAGAGATATTCTAATAATAATTTGAGATATTCTAATCAGCATATCCAGATATACACCGACAGTCAGGCGCCTTTACATGCCTTGATCTCCTACAGGATTACATCCAGGGCGGTCCTAGAGTGTATTAATGGTCTGACACAATTGGGACAGAGCAATCAAATAAAATTGACCTGGGTACCCGGTCATTACAACATAACTGGAAATAAGATGCCGATGCACTGGCTAAAAGAGGCTCAAGTATACAGTTTGCAGAGCTCGAATCAGGGCTCGGGCTTCCGCCTAATTATGTAACAAGGTCTATTGAAAACTGGATCAGGAAGAGATCAGAGGAAGAATGGTCGAACGGGACTGAGAGGCGACTAGCCAGGCTCTTAATTGAAGTGACTTGGTCGAAAGCAACTCGATCAATACTTGCGCTAAGTCGTATCAGCGTAAGAATTGTCATAGGAGTGTTGGCAGGTCACGGACACCTTAACAAGCACTTTAATACTATTGGCCTCAGTGACACTAGAAAGTGCAGGTTTTGCAACAACGATGACGAGGATTCCATTCATATCCTCTGTCGCTGTGCCTACCCCAGGACATTAGAGAGCTTCCATTAGAACTGGTGTTGGCCTATGCGTATAGAGCGGGTTTCTTCCAATAGCTCTTGTCTAGCGCCAGGCACAATGGGTCAAAAGGCCCGTTCCGCCTTCCAACAACAACGACTGCTTCGTCGACAAAGGCATGCCCCAAGTCTCAGAGCAAAAATATATATGTATATTTTAGAATGTAAACATATTCAAAAGTAGTTCAATTACAATGTTATGAAAATATAAAGTGCAGATAGTTGTGGCGGAATAAACCATATTTGTATTTGTTTCTGAATCATCAAAATTCATGGTGGATGATCTTGTACCTATAATTTATTGTGTAATGAACTACTGTAAACCATATGCCATATAATACTATTTCATATGCCAAACCCCCATGATTATGATTTGGGGGAGACTAGACCTACCTTCAACATAACTTTTTATTCCAATTGAATTAGTTAATTTATCTTTTGCAGCATCAGTAGTTAGAAATATGTCACTCTATAACAGACTTCCAATAAAAAGGCTGAAAGTTAGCAAACGTGCTCCAACAAGACCAACATGTAACACAAAACTTCCTTGGACCGAATAAAGTCGATGAGTGGGACACGTTCTTTTTACGAGATGTCGTGCAATTTATTATTTATGCCCCAGATGAAATTTTCAGCGTCTGCCCGGAGCCCGGACAGTGAATACTTTAAAACAACTTCCAAATAAAAGTACGCCGTAGCGCTGTCCACTCACAAAGGCCAAGTCGGTGAAGTCGACGACGTCTACATGGAACGGGCGGAACTCTGGGGGTTCGTTGAGGCCACGGCAAAGCCTTCCTGACGCCTTTGCCTTGTCAGCTGACACAAATAACTTTGAAGTTTTGCATCAATGGGCTTTTTTTATTTGTAATTACTTTTTTATTTCACCAAAATTAGTGGTAGCAAACGTAGCTTGTTTTGTTTGAAGTGTAAAGTGTAAAGTTAAAGTGTTTTTGTTTCAATACATATAAAAATGTATATATTTCAAAATATCATAATTGTTTTTTATAATATTTATTTCAATCGTGAACTCTGATTCATTCATTGTGATACACATTTGTCTTTTTCTCTAACACTCTTACTTAATACATTTTCGTCAAGAGGCTAAATAAAATTTTCATTACTTTCTTTTTCCTCAACAACCTCATTTATCCTTTGGGCAATTTTCAATCCACCTCCCATCAGATAGTTACGAAGGCGTAGAAGGACCACATCGAAAATTTCCTCGCTTTCGCAGATTTCAGACTTTAAACTCTGAATTCAGACTTTAAACTCTGAATACAGTCTTTAATATTAACAGCTACATTAATTTCCTGAAAGTATAATACAGAGTCTTCAAATTTTCAAGTCACAGTCAAAATCGAAAAATCACCAAAACTCAAATTTTTCAAATGGCAACCTCATCATGTATATATATTTTTGGATTTAGAGGACAAATTGAAGCCTAGTTTATGTAGACATTACCTATACCTCTATACCTAAAATTCGTTCCTAAAATTCGTTCGTACGGAATTTTAGATAAAGCAGGGAAAACTTTATGATTCCACTAATAATAAGAGTAGTGCCATGAAAAATAAATGAATAATTCTGCCAAAATTCAGTATATTAATTATCATTTTCATAACAGTAATTTAAATTACCTAACTAAATATTAAGTTAACAAATTTACATCTCCCAAAAAGTGTTTTTTTCACTAAGATACCGCTCTACACTCATAGACGATATGAGTTACTTGTTCAGAGTCTTCATTACAGAGTCTACGGATTAATTCCTCGTTATATAGGTACGCCCCTATTTTGTATATACTTTCTTAAGGCACAGTGTCCCGTTACCTAATTGCAGTCGTATGTTTAGACATGATAGTTCAGAGTTCAAAGTCTGAATTCATAGTTTAAAGTCTGAATTCAGAGTTTAAAATCTGAATTTAGAGTACAAAGCCTGAATTCAGAGTTTATAGTCTGAAATCTACGAAATCGAAGAAACGTTTTTGACGTGGCCCTTCTACGCCTTCGTAGATAGTCGATCAGGAACGTATTATATCTAATTTTCATATTGAACTACTTACCTACAAATATTTGTAAATTGAATCATTTCCTTCTAAATCCTGATAAATCCTGCGTGATGTCCTTTACAACCAAACAAAATGTGTTCATATTTGATTACCAGCCATATGGATGGACTCGTCTATCAGATTTGCTCTATCTATGACAGATTCACAGTAACCCTTGAAAATCGACCAATTTGAAGCACCCTCTACTTTACGCCCCGATGAACAGACACCGTTTTTACAATTTATTTTAGTTATTGAGATGTATAAAGTTATTATTATTGCAGATCAAACCAATGTAGGTATACGTGTTCATCGATTGACTCCATACATACTCCCAAGAAGAACCCAGCTTAGAAGCAGGTATACTTTTGATTACCTCTGGATTATTTACTGCTAAAGTTCGCCTTGCAGTTTTTTGCCACGTCATCCCTGTACGCTTTATTGCACTGTGTAGCGCCCGAATCGTCTTGTTTACGGAAATCGGCGAGGCATTAGTCATAATAAACTTCTAAAATATCTTTTGTAAGGAATTTATGCGGAGAGATATTTCTTCTGAACATCCTTTGCCGGATATTTAATGTAAACATCTATCGGTAGTTGGGTGCCCCATGCGACCGCTTTGTGAATTTATAAATGCCAGAGAATGGATTTCAAGTTTCGTCTGGTTATAAAATGAAGTTGTTTTAAATATTTAACGGAGACAGTATAGTAAATAATGTGAAATCTCAGCTGAAATATATCCTCAATTGTTTTGATAAAGTGTTTCCATAGTAATAAAATTCTAAGAAATAGTAATCAAACGAAAATAGTTTGAAATGGTATAAGGCCATGGAATAATATCTAGATAGATACAGTCTATATATATTTTGATAAGGTTTTCAGTGCGGTACATCATGACATTTTATCCATAAAATTGTACCTATTATTTTGGATTTAATAAAAACCTGCTGCTATTATTTTATTTGTAGGTATCGAATAGAAGTGAATGTGAGGAAACAGGTCTGAAACGTTTGATACAAAATCAGGTCTACTGCTAGGTTCAAAATTAAGATCGTTGCTGTTTATATGTGCGATTAATTATCTTCTAGAGATCTACAGGTAGTTAAATATTCCCAATATCAGTTATAAATTTTAAGATTTATATGAGTAGTCTACTGATAACTATGTACTTATACTACTTACACTGACATAGTTTTCCACATAATACCAAAACACTATACTGTACTCGACGCGCGTTTCACCAACCAATTTGGTATCATCTGGAGATCATTAAAACTAAACATATGCTAACATTGTGTCCTATTTACATACCTAAACTATTTCTACAGTTGAGTGAACCGTCGCGACTGATCATTAAAAATGAACTGGATACAAAACATGAAGCTAGGGATTTAGGTGTTGTATTCAATGTGAATTTCACATTTTATTTGACTCATATGACTCTGAAATGTATATAAATGCATATGTAAGAAATGTATTAGAATATACAGTGTGGCCGATTTTTCATTGTCTAACTAATATCTTCTGAAGTATTACATATATAAAAAAAATTCAATATGAGACTTATTAAAATAAGCCTGATTTACAAAACAGCGTATACAATTTTTTCTCGAAATCCTACCTATTTTCCGGAAAGATATCAAGATAACTTGTTTTTTTAAATCTTATTTATTTAATTTTTTTAATAAATAAACACCCTATATATTTGTACGGATTTATATAGATAAAAATATCCTCTCGCACAAATACATTGATACAGAGTTTGATGGCCCTAGCTCTAATAGAAAGGGAGTGATGGGAAAGGGAATCAATGAAAAACCAAATTAGATATTGTTCTGGAGAATAAGTAGTAGGCTTTGTAGAAAAATTGTAGCTTTGTTTATCAGGTTTCGTTTGATAAGTCTCCTGTATGTTGAAGATATTTGAACAAGTTCGCTACAGTTTTCTATGGTAATAATAATAATAATACCTCTACCCCCTCATTCTAATTACAATGATTATCCTGAAAGACTGAGACTTGTGTGGGAGAGAGGACGGTAAATTATTATTTCGCGGGACGCATTTGCGCCTCAGGAACGACTTAGGTTGGTAAGTCTTATAATTATCATTCAGTGCCAGAGTGAGAGAAACCTGGAAAACCTCATTAACTAAGGGGACAGTCAAACATCAACTGGTTACATTAATACAAACTTGACATTCTTCCTATCCTAAACCATCGCCAGGATGGTTGCCAACCCACCCATGCGAACAAGCCTCAATCTACGTGTAGACAATTTAATTAAAAATTATCTGGCAGAATAGGGATTCGAACCCACGACCTCTGGGTTGAGCGATCGAGGCACTAAACCCTAGCCACCGGCTCACCATAGGTACATTCAAGTTGGATACGGGACTGCATACATCCAAATTGAACAACAGATATAATATTAAAAATGATATATCAAGTAATGTATGTTAGTATTATGTTTTAAAAAATGACAGAGAGAAGGCAATTCATGGTTATTTATTTTCGATATACTTTATATATCCTCTGGAGCACATTCAGTCGAGTCGGACATGATCCTATATTAAGCCTTGTTGGCGATAGAAATGCAGACCCCTACCTGGGTACTCGCGTGACTGAGTGTAATGATAATATAGATCCGTTTCGGTTTTCAGTTTTTATGGTTCGCTGTTGGCGACCCCCAAAGGTGCAGACGATTTTTTTTGACAAGTGGTTGACTAATCGTCTAGTCACCGCGTACTAAATAGTTTCGTGTAACTTGCTGAAAATATGACGTCCGGAAGCTGTATTTTTTGCCTGACTCATTTAATGAAATAGGTACACGACCCGTAAGTGCACGATTTACAGTTTTATGTTTTACATTTAGGCTTAGCAGTGTATGTTCTGAATAGATGCTCTGACTGGTTTTTGATGGTCAAATTCATTCTTGTTACCTTCTCACATTACGTTAGACACACTGCAATCAATTGAAAGCACAATAACAAGCTAACTTGTTGATACCAATCAGAGAGTTTAGAATTTGAACAAGACTAGTTAGCAGGAAGGTACGTTGTATTGTAAGGTTAGCAACAAATTGTAGGAAAATTGATGTTAAGAAAAACAAACCAGTTAGGTATATCAATCAACATGCTTTCGGATTTGTTGATTTGCGAGGTTACTCCTGAAGAATTGAGCCTTCAAATTTGTTTTTTTTTATAATATTATCGATTGAATATCAATTAAGAAAATACGCGGAATATTTTTGACAAATAAAAATTCTGTTGAGAAAATTTCATAACATATTTTGTTCACGACAGCAAACACTAGGATGCTTTAAGGTTTAATCCCACACTAACCTTCTAATTTTTGTTTGCAAAAACTAGCTGAAGGTTTTTAAAAATTATCTGTGTGTCCACGTTGGAATAATGCTTCAGTCGAATATATAAACTATGTAAACTAAGTCTAGGAATGTTTCACATTTTGGCGTTCGAATATTTGCTCAAAAAATATTATGTTGTGCTAGAATAATCCAGTTATTCTGGATATACTCGATTACAATTATTCGATTCGGTTAGGTTGGTAATTATAATATATCCGAATTATCTGAATTTTTAACAAATCCATTATAATTTGATTTATACGACTTCCCAGATCCCTACTTGAGTGTTTACAGTTTAAATATTAGTGACTATTGAGATTTATTCGAATATTCGAATTATTTCTAGTGTTTGAATTAATCAAGTATTCGAATTTTTTCCAGTACTCGAATTTATTCGAGTATTAGAATATTTAGATAATACATATATGTAAAAAATCCGAATATATTCGAGTATTCGAATAATTTTACATTGTAATAATTCGTATTCGAATACACGAAATTCGTATTTAATACCCAACCTTAATATAAACTACAAAAAGGTGCAATTTATCCAACATATTTGTATTCATTTTAACATGTATTTGCAGCATTTTGATCAAGACTTCTTGTTATGATATATCGAAGTTAATATACTTACTTATAATTTTATAGAAATATTTGTTTATTTTTTTACGACCAGAGAATCAAAGTATACAGGGTTATTCACGCAAAGCGGGTATTACACGTTTTTAGGGTTCTGTTAACGATAAAAATCTGATTTTTTTATGGGGGAGGTTTTCGATTATTTCCGATTCAATGAAAATATTTTCAGGTTTGCATCACTTCCGGTTATACCGGAAGTAGACCATAACTTCGTTATTTCAAATGGAACACTCTGTATATTATTGCAATTTTGAACTCTACGTGATATTCTAAACACATTTCATGTAGGATGTCCTATACCTATCTTCAACTGTTTTTGAAATATTGACAGGTGAATATTGACATTTTGCAACTTTGACACCCTGTAAAATCTAAACGGTTAGAGATCAAGCAAAACGGTTTGTACATTTCTATCTTAACTTTTCAAAAGCTATCGTTTGATACTAATTTCAAATTTAACCAAGAGATTAAATTTAATCGAAAATTTTTATTTTTTGATAAATCTGATATTAGTATCAAACGATAGCTTTTGAAAAGTTAAGATAGGAATGTGAAAACCGTTTTGCTTGATCTCTAACCGTTTAGATTTTACAGGGTGTCAAAGTTGCAAAATGTCAATATTCACCTGTCAATATTTAAAAAACAGTTGAAAATAGGTATAGGACATCCTACATGAAATGTGTTTAGAATATCACGTAGAGTTCAAAATTGCAATAATATACAGGGTGTTCCATTTGAAATAACGAAGTTGTGGTCTACTTCCGGTATAACCTGAAGTGATATAAACCTGAAAATATTTTCATTGAATCGGAAATAATCGAAAATCTCCCCCATAAAAAAATCAGATTTTTATCGTTAACTGAACCCCAAGAACGTCTAATACCCGCTTTGCGTGAATAACCCTATATATATTCAAAAATTGTTTGGTACCAGACAGAAAAAAATTAAATAAAAACTCATTCACAAACACTAAATTTTCTTTCAAAATGAGTATAATGAATTTAGTACTACGTGGTTTTATAATTTGCCTAAATATGTATTATGTATAATAATTTCTTATCTATTTAATACAATTTACAAAAATCAATTGTTTTTGTTAATACTGAAAACCTGACTATGCGGATTACATACTATACTTTATCTATAAATACGCAAAAGATAACAAAGTAGGCCTAAGTATAAAGAGCGCAAAAACAACCATCGCAAGACCATGGGAACACCGCGATACAACGAGTTAATAAATTGTTTACTGTATTATCATCTCGTCAACATTATCTAGCATAATTACTTGGCTCTTATCCAGCAACGAAACACATACCGAGTGTATGCTTTATCTCATGTTAAACATCATGGACCACCCCATGTGGTACCACGGTGGTCCGGTACGCGTGTGTCAGTGAGTACTGGATCGATGGTACATCGTAGGCGAAATTTTTTCTGTGTGATGAATAATTAGATTTATCTCAGGCAATTATCGAGACAATTGCTAATGCATATATTATATACTTTTTGCCTAAGATTAATTATGTATTGGTTTATAATTGCTTGCAGTACTGCAAGAGTGATTTTTCCAATTTTATTTTACCTCTTTAGAATTGAAAGTGTGTTTTTATTTTTGCGAAAAATCGCCTACGTATCAAACGCCTAGATTAATCTAGGACAATCTTATACAGGGTGTCCACCTAGTGCGCGTAAGTCCAATATCTGGGTTAATAAAAGAGATAACTTAATTTTTTTTCTACAGGGTTGTCTAATATCCCGAGCTGCACAAAATGAAAATATATTTACATATTCAGGGTGTTCAGTTTTTCCTGGACAGGTACCAACTTCGTTTTTCTAAATGGAAATATATATTTTTTATTGCTTTTTCGAACTAAACCCTTGATTTTAGTAGGACTTTCATCAGCCTTCCCTATACCTAACTTAAACTGTTTTTGAAATATTGACGGGTGAATATTGACATTTTTGCAACTTTGACACCCTGTAAAATCTAAACGGTTTGAGATAAAGCAAAACGGTTTGCACATTCCTATCTTAACTTTTCATAAGCTATCGTTTGGTACTAATTTCAAATTTATACAGAAATAAAAAATTTTCAAAATTTTCAGAAAATTTTAAATTTTTGGATAATCCTGAAATTAGTACCAAACGATAGCTTATGAAAAGTTAAGATAGGAATGTGCAAACCGTTTTGCTTTATCTCAAACCGTTTAGATTTTACAGGGTGTCAAAGTTGCAAAAATGTCAATATTCACCCGTCAATATTTCAAAGACAGTTTAAGTTAGGTATAGGGAAGGCTGATGAAAGTCCTACTAAAATCAAGGGTTTAGTTCGAAAAAGTAATAAAAAATATATATTTCCATTTAGAAAAACGAAGTTGGTACCTGTCCAGGAAAAACTGAACACCCTGAATATGTAAATATATTTTCATTTTGTGCAGCTCGGGATATTAGACAACCCTGTAGAAAAAAAAATTAAGTTATCTCTTTTATTAACCCAGATATTGGACTTACGCGCACTAGGTGGACACCCTGTATGTTTATAGATATTAAAGGCTTTGAAAAAAATGTACATGGTGTTCCCTTTAAGATTGAACCCCCTTATTTCGGTTACTATTTACTTATTTTTCTCCAGTATTTGAATATTTAATATATTTGAAAATTCGAATATATTCGAGTATTCCAATAATTTTACATTGTAATAATTCGTATTCGAATACACGAATTATTTGTTTTCGTAATAGATAAATTCGTTTTCCAGAAACGAATCTATGTTGAATTTTCCTACTGAATTACCTACTGGAAAATATGAATCAATCATAAAATTGATATAACCAACAAAAAAAGTTTATTATTTTTTTTGCCACAGCTATCTTAGTTCTTTTTTTAAGTACCTATTGTAAAGTTTTATTGAGAAAATAATAAATATTCCAAATAGTAACATGCAAAAATATTTATTTATACTTTATTAAAAATTTACGAAGCGAAATGTTATACGATTAATTCATATTTTTCAGTGGGTAATGCGATAACAATTTTGAATCAGGATTTAAGGTCGGTAATCGTCAAGTGCTGTTTTTATCAATATTTTCGTTAATAGTGAAAGAAATATATAACTGTTATATATTGTTGTAGGCAGAAAGACGCAACGAATTCAAAAATGCAAAAAATATATAGGGTGTTCCATTTAACAAAACAACTTAATAGTGCCCCCTGTATATTTTTAAAAATAGAAAAAATGTAATGGCATATTTGAAAATTTTGGAAAATTCTACATAGATTCTTTATTTTTAAAATGTAAAATAAGTAAATAGTAACCGAAATAAGGAGGGATGTTCCACTTTAAAGGAAACACCCGGTACGTAATAAATATGGGATATAGATAACTACTTTACGGTTGACAAAAATTTATTCTTTAAATGCCATCTTATACGGCTCACAGCCTCAGAGTACTTACAGCTTGTCCAAAAGTAGAAGTGAGTGGAAGAACAAGAAGAAAGAATGAACCAAACGAAAGGAAGAAAGACGCACTGAGATTTCCATAATTGTTTCTATTCTGGTTTAACTATACACAGGATGTGGCATATAAGATAGATTCCTTGATATCCCTCTGATTTTAAAAGATTCATTTTGTGAACTATTGTGAAAACAAGTCCGACTTCCGGTTATACCGGAAGTTTATTGATTCCACGAGTGATTGTAAGGTCACTTTGTGAAGAATTCCCTATACCTACCTACCTACGGCCGTTTTTATTATTGACATTTATCTGTCAATTTTGACAGTTATGGAACAATTATACGTCGGTTTCTAGGAAATCACACAAGCCACAAATAATACAAGGGCAAAGATTATGTCATGGCAAAATGACAATTTTGCCATGAAAGAAAATTTCAGAACTGGATCTTTTAAAATAAGAGGGATATCAATTATATCATATAATATGCAACTTTATCGGGCATTAGCCAAATTTTACGAAAATCTAATTCAAAATCATGAGCAATGAGAAATCCATCTTAAATGCAGCTTTATAAGGATTCTCCATATTTTTCGACAGTATAATTCAAAATCATGAGCAATGATTCATAGTTTCTTTTGGGATTACACCACCAAAATAACAAAAAGCAGGAAACCAGAAGCATACAAATTAAATATTCAAAGTGCAGTATAAAAATTTGATTTGTATGCTTCTGGTATTCTGCTTTTTGTTATTTTACACGTGGTGTAATCTCAAAAGAAACTATGAATCATGAAAACGCACCACAAATAAGTTACAGACATTAATTATCATGAGCAATGAGTTAGAGAAATTTCTGGTTTGTGGTTAAAGCAAGAAAATCTTCGTGTGATTACATGGCTTCGAGAAATTTTATGACATGGATATTATGATCTTAACTTTTATTAGAATATACTCGCCAATCCCTATATCAATCAATGTATTCGTGACAGACTATCCCTATCTAATGATAAAGTAATTGACAGGTATTATTAAAATAATTCTTGTCACCACCCTATATTATATTGTCTATAATTATTTATTTTTCACCATTATTCACCAGTTCTGAAATATAAGAAATTATAAAAAAGGAATTTAGTTATTCTATCAATGCCATTGAGTCAATGGCAATGATATATTTTAGACAATCTGAGATCTAAACCTAGTATTTTTTCAGTGTGCGTGTGCTAATATAACTTAATTGTTGTATCGACACCTTTTTCGTTTTTATGTAACGGAAAACGTATATTTTAAGATTATTTGTATCTGAAAAGATTGTTTTCCTGCAACGATTTATTTACAAATTTAAGAAAACCTTAATAATGAGCGAAGAATCTCTAAGAATCCTGTTTATTTAATTTGTCCTCTTGTAGACTTAAAAGATCGTATAAAAAGAATTATAGCTTCATTAAGGCCCCGTTTATTTTACTTAAGGAAGTAAAACAACAGCACAAGGCCGCTCTCCATGTTAAATTAGATCTGACAATTAAAATTAATTGGAATTTTGTTTATTTGCTTTCTAAAAGTCCCCCCAGTGTTATCTCTTGGAGTACTTGGCCAGTCGATTTGTAAACAAGGATTCGCCAGAATTATTTTTATCAGCTAAAAGAAAATCCTTGTATCATCATTGACAAAGGAGAACCAGCAATGTAGTAATCCTTGCACATACTTCGAGTCCAGTAGCTTTTATACGAGTATATCCCCTGAGGCAATAATTGCATCAAAAATGCCCTATACATCCTCCCAAGATATGTTTTGGGGCTCGTCAACATCGATGTAAGTGCTTTTCATCATCTACAAATATGACTTTTAGAATGCAGCATTTATTGGAAATGTATTTCCTGTGGTATAACTGAGTTTTTTTTGTTAAAAAATTGGATTTTCGTGATGCTTATAATTTATTCTCCAAGATATAGCACTTATTTGAATATAATACAAAACACAGAGAGATATTTTAAAATGTCTACTTGCTACGGTTGAAAATACAAGAAATTTATTATGATTAAGAAACTAGTTTATATGGATAATGTAATTAGTATATTGCTGCATTGCTATAATAATACATGCAGCAGTATTTATAATATCGTGTAAACTCGAGTGTAAACTAAATAACTTTTGTTGCGGTGCTTTCTTATCTTTATATTCAATAGCATATACAATTATATACAATAGTAAATAGGTAATAATATGCAGTAAGCAAGCAGGTTTAGCAAACTTAGTATTATATTTGTAAGAAAATGTCTCACTGTTACATATAAAATATAGAAATCCACAATTCCTCATCTAATTCCAAAATAAGAGTAAAAACGTACAGAATAATTCGATTTGTATGAAATTCCAGTCAGATTTTACATAACAAATCCGAATGCCTACAGGGGCCAGACTCAAATTCTGTCTGACATTGATCTACATAATTTCAGCTTCCAGCCGTCCGGTCCCTTATCACTCAATATAATATTCAGATGAGATGAGAATTTACACGGACACTTCGATTTTCAGCTCTGCCTTTCCTTTCCGATTCAGAGGCTGTAGAAAACTTTGACATAAAAACACATATGTTGAAATTCTCGCATTCGACTTAAACATTAATATATTTTAACCGTCAAAGTTTCATGCATTTGTCTACAAAAACATATCATAATTGCTAAATTATTTAATTTGAAGAGAATTGAGCGCAAGTATTTGATAATATAGCATAAATCAGCAGAGAATATAGCAGGCAACCAATAGATTACCAACTGTACAGCGACTTTTTTTTAATTGACTCACTCGTCTCACTAATTGCACAACTTTTCTATTTGTTATTTTAAAAAATCAAAAACTGTTTCCAAACTAAAATGTCTCGATGATTCCAAATATGGCTTCAAAAATTTCTCATGGCAGTCGGTAATATCGATTCCGTTAGCAATATTTCTCGTAGGAAAATAACCTATCTGAAGTTTAATTAATTTTGATACAGTTTTCGTATGAGTTGCTTGTCGTGTTAGTGCAATCTCACATCGGCAGATAAAATGAGAAAGAAGTTGAGACGGACGCGATTCGAGATTTTCGAGGACGAAATAGACGCGGAAGGACTCGACGTACGGTGTCGAAAAAAAATCTCAAAAGATTAGAGAAAACACGAAACTTTCGCGTGAAGCGGTTCTCGAAGCCGTAAAATTAGAAAAAGGGTCTAGGCAGTCCCGCGAAAAATCGGAATTTCGGCAGGCGTGACGGGGCCATTAAACGCGAGGACAAACGCCGGTGCTAGCCGCATCTCTCTCGCCGAACGGCGATCGACGAAAATTTTGCAGAGGTTTTTTGAAAAGGCGTTTAAATTGGGAAAACGCGTAGGAAACAGGACTAAAATACCCCTACGCATTAGAGAAAGGCCGGGGGAAACCTTCGGTGGCCCGCGGGGATCGTTCCGCGATCGCCCCTCGGAGGAGATAGCTTTGAAACTTTGTACATTCGACGACGGAATTTAGAGCGAGACAGAATCGACGCGATTTAATATATATGGATTATAAAACTGAGCGTGTAAGTATTGGTAAGGAACACTTTGCTACTATCCATCTAACAATTATTGTCAAATTAACAGAGAGTTAGCGACCAGCTTTTCCGCAAGTTTCATTATACACTGACCTCTATTGTCTTTCAGGAAGACAATCCTACTTATTTATTTGAAAGAGATGCCGAAACCAACTACTCCTCTGGTAATGTGCCCCGACTGGCGTTACATTACTCCGGTATCTCCATAGAAGATGAATAAGAAGCACAAAATAAGTGCTGAAACTGAATAACTTTTTGAAAACTAAGTGAATCACATTAGTCAGTAAAGTATTGAGCAAAATAAAATGACACAAATCATAATAATTAGATTTTCTTAGTACTTATATCTCTAGATTATTAAAAACAGTGGAAAAACAGCTTGTCGCTCAGTTTTACATACACTATTTAAATGTTTCAATTTATAACGAAATTGGTATTAATTAAATTAAATGTCATTTGCTGATTATGTCGAGGACGAATTTTGGTCTACATATGACATAACAAGAAAAGCCACTAAGAAAAACTGATTTTTTTTCTAAAATGAAAGCAGCTCCTATTGCGGATCCATGGCAAAGTGCATGGCTGCAATATAGGTGGCGCTGGTCGCGTAACTCAAAGCGCTGCCACATTGATAGCTTTATCTTTACAGCGTATCGGCCGCAAATGTGCAATTACTTAGCGCTAAATGGGATGTATGTGCCACAATCAGTGTGGCTGCCAATGTGTCCGCTGGATATATAGCTCGTTGCACGCTGTTATGAAACAACACTCTTCTCTAAGTAGGTATGTACCAATATGTCCGTTCGATCAAAGTTTACAGATTATATCTCTAAACTTTGGTTCTATTTTATCGTTCCGTTGAGATTTCTTCTAAATCAGATGGTTGCTCACATTTTCTTTTCTTTTAGTATCTACAGGTTATGTTCATCATCTCAAATTGATTTTCTTACACTTCTCGCACAAGAATAAAATAAAATGCTGTTATGCTGACCGAACCACATAAACATGAAATACATTTTTCATTCTGTTCAATTTAACTGACAAAATAAATTACAGAAACCAAGTTACTTTCAAAAGAAATTGTGGTTTTCATTATATACCTGTGAAATATTTTTAAACTGATTTAAACTTCTAATATGGAACGAATCAAACGAATTCTAATATTCAAACTTCATCGGTTCCTGCGACCAGGATAAGGGTGCAGTTACACGACGCGTAATTTGGCGAATCTATCTCAACGAGCCATAAACCACACATGCTTAGACATGGTTGCAATCATGCAACCATGCGTGGTTGAATGCTCATGCATCAAGTTAGTTTTTACATTTCCCACAGGTTCTGTGAATTCCTAACTCCTTGCAATAAAGGTCGAAACTACAAAAGTCATTACTAGTACAGTTGAGTGTATTATTATTGAGGAAGATTATTTTTGCGATCATATTGAACAAATAAATACTGGGTGATAAACGCTTAGTACGTATTTAATGAAAATATACGTTCGGAAAGCTGTGACGTGTAATTTGATTAATTCTGGCAACTGAATTATTAGGTACGTCATAGTTTTCACAGTTTTGAAAATATATCACATTAACACAGTTTTTACATATCTACATTATGTCTTTTTATTACTAAGTATACAGGGTGTTCCATATAAAAGTCCTCAGCCTCGTATCTCGGCAACGGAAAGATATATTTTGATTTTGAAAAAAACAGATGATAGAGCTCATCTATGGCTTCGTCACGGAGTTCAACTTAATTTTTTTCAGAGAGCAAATTGGAGATGGCGCTGAAGTCGAAAGAAATTGTTCGTTGGCAGGAACTTTGCAACAAGGTTTATCCGATACTTTGTTCAATTCTACAAACCTCAATTGTTTGTTCATTTTTGCCAAATGACTATTTTACAAAAACTTAATAGTTTCAGAGATATCGAGCTCTTCATTTGGTGAGGCCCAAACTCAAGCGCATTTCAGAGTTATAAATTATTACCTTATACAATGAAACAATAATTATCCAAGTCAATTTAATAGCTCTTTTTAAGGAATAGGGAAATAATATGTATTTAATTTTTTTTGTTTCCTTCTAATCAAAGCCTACTGTGATGAAGTTTCGTTATACATTCATAATTTATTTTAGGACAAACGTACAAATAATTATCAATTATTATACAAAATGAATTAGGTATTTAAAAAACTCTTGCCATATTTTATAGAAATACATATTATTTCACTATTTCTTAAAAAGAGCTATTAGATTGACTGGGATAATTATTGTTTCATTGTATAAGGTAATAATTCACACCTCTAAAATACGCTAGACTTTGGGCCTCACCAAATGAAGAGCCCGATATCTCTGAAAGTATTAAGTTTTTGAAAAATATGTATTTGACAAAATTTTTTTAGAATTGAACAAAGTATCGGATAAACCTTGTTACAAACTTCCTGCCAACAAAAAATTTCTTTCGACTTAAGCGCCATCTTCAAATTGCTCTGAAAAAAGTCAAGTTGAACTTGTGATGAAGCAAGCCATAGATGAGCTCTATCATCTGTTTTTTCCCAAATCAAAATATATCTTTCCGTTGCCGAAATACGAGGCTGAGGACTTTTATGTGGAACACCCGGTATATAATATAATGTTCCATAAATACTCTGCTAATCAAAATTTGAAACTTTGTAAAAGAATTCCGATTTTATAAGTAAATGCTATAGAACCATGGACTTTCAACTATTATTTACCAACGTCAGTTTATCGACATTTAGGTATGAAATTTATGAATTTTTTTAAAATATCCTTAATGTCGCTTGGTCCAAACGTGCTTGTAATTAGGCCAAGGCAGTATCGGAGACCTCCTATGCAGTGAGGCGCAGAAAAAGCTCCTTTAATTAAAACCTGGACTAACATTGTGTGTTTCCAACAAAGGGTATTCCGGGGTCCCGCAGTGTAACACGTTATGGCATTAACAGTGTTGTGGTTCGTTCATAAATAAATGATGGAGCCTAGAATTTATCTAGAAGAGAATTCGGAAATAGAATCATATCGGGATCAATGGTAACGCATATAGCATCAGTAAACGACGTGTCTTTTCAGCAGCTATTATAGTTACTATTTAGTAATTGCAAACTCCGCTTCTACAGGGAGCAGTCAATAGCAATAAGAATACGTGTTAAATATTCTGTTGACGTACAGTTACAGTTACATTATTCACGAAATAAAATTCAATGTCTATAGATCTAAATACGAAGTTCTGAAAGAAAATTACTAGAAAGCTATTCATTTTCGAACTATTAATAAACGCAGTTAAAGTATACATAGATTAGATTCAATTAACCAAAGATAATTATTGTGCCGTCTTTTATTTAACCAGCCTCAGGCGTGTCTCAATTTTTTAGAATAATAATGCGCGGTTTTTCTAAATTGTATAGCAATGCAGAAGCAGGTAGAGCATTAATTAATCTGAATATATTCGCCTCCAACACCACAGGGCGTGAAAGTCGAGCTAGAAATTAGTGTTTCAAGTAATGAGCACTTGTCTCGCCTTGTGTTGTTTTAATTTATCCTGTTAAAGATTTATAACTGCTACCCGGTGATTTACGTTACGTAGCTCCTTATTTAAAATGCACGGTAACACGGTGTCCCGTTTCCAATATATTTTAATTATTTCCAACATGTAGAACATAATATAATAAATTTGAATGTTTTAAAAGAAGAAAGTCAGATAATTTATTAAGTATTTTTCTCCTAAAATAAGTACCACAGGAATGGGCTGCCCCAAAATATCAAAGAAACAATGCTCGACTATTCTACAGTCCGTCCATAAATATTACTTTCTGTCTGTGCCTAAAATAAGCCCCGCCCCACCTTATCTTTTGAACGAGTAGAGATATCGACCTCAAACAAAATGTAGGATGAATTGTATAAAAAATACTATCTATCTTCTACCAGCAAACGGAATTTTGAGAACTAATAGATGGCACCAAGACCGCTGTCAGCAAATTATTTTTAAATAACACATCACACATCGTTTGAAAGATATTTCAATTCTCTTCACACCAGTTGTTGAAAAATTAAAATCAAGTCATCCGTTTTCGAGTTACAAGCATTCCTGTGTCTCATTCTTCGAGTGAAAAACCATCGTTCTCTCTAAATGTCTAAATATTTTAACCGAAAAATGTTGATGTAATGTAGTCTAAGAGGTTTGCATTCTCAAAAAAAAATGTATCTATAGGTATTAAATCAAGGGAATCATCTGCATTCTCAAAAAAAAAATGTATTTGTAGGTATTAAATCGGGGGAATCATCTACAAATGCTTGACCGTAAATGCTTAGCCGTATAAAGAATAATGGGCCCAGTATCGAACCTTGAGGCACACTCGCTTCAATATTCACTGTCTGTGATGTTTTCTGTACTCTAATTTTTTGTTGCCTATTTAACGAATATGATGTTATCAACGCCATTGACTTATTATCGAAACAATAACATTTTAATTTAGAACAAATTAGTTTATGATTAATGGTGTCCAACTTATTGGGCTATTTATTTATCGTATTAGTAGAATTTATTTTACATTTGAGAATTTCACAACTCTCCTTGTACAACCGAGTACAGTGAACCAGTCGTTCTATCCTACTATCACCATTCACTATAAAATTTATTCTCACAGACCGAGCTAGAGTTATCACCCGTCACTGTTGAGAAAAAGCGATCCTGCCGTTTATTTTACTCAATTATTTTAGAAAAACCGCCGCAATATTTCAATCGGAAGTAAGAAACGCGGTCCCGTTGCATCCCATGCTGGATTGGAAAGGTTTAGTAAATAAAAATTTTTCAGGTCGGATTTTTACTCGAACTTTAGGTCGAACTAAAACTAAAGTAAACTGAAATGAACTAAAAAAACTACTTGAAGGTTGTTTTAATAAACCATTTAAAATTTTACTTATAATTAAAATCCTTTTACTCCTAAACAATTTCGACTTTTAAGTGGAAAAGATGTGGTTACATATTTTGGAAATAACTGACACACACCTAGTGTCTAAGTGAAATTAATCCCTCTTCTGAAAGAAATTCCTGCCATTCTATCGATTGATACCACTAACAAAAAATGGAAAAAATGAGTTAAAATTTAATAAAAATCTTTAATATATAAAAGTATTACGAAAGAATACGTATAACTAAATGACTATTTTGTTACAAACATTTTTTAAGTGATTTATCTTACTTCCAAGTTCTGATTTATTTAAAAAAACTAAACATTTTCATATGTATCCCGTATAAAACGTTAAATCTTCGGTCTAAATAGTTATTCTAAAAATTTACATTTTTTTTAATATTTAATATATTTTTAACATGCAAAAATATGTGGTTTTGGTTCTGGATCTTGACAAGTAAGATAAGTTTCTGATAATGTTTAGTTTGATACTAAACTATTTTCATGGAACCATATTCAGTGGTATTTAAAATGTTCAAATTGAACTGTCAACGATTGCAAATGGTCCAACAACTCTAAACGTAAAAATAATATACAAGATTTTCCAATTAGTTAGAAAAGTTGAGTAAGTTGTTAAGCTCTTTCTAAAGGTGGTTGAAATCTTTGAAAATAAAACAGATACATAGCGAGACACTTTCCTATTCCATTCGTTACACTTAGATATCCTTTTTACATCTTTCTTTATATAGGAATTAAGCCAAAAAGTTAACTAAGAGTTAAATTATTAATGAAATTATCAAATACCTATTATAGTTCTATTAAGTTTTATATTTCCTCGTTACCTATAATATACTTATATATTGCTTGTTTAATATTTCATTATTTAAAAAATGTAGACAACACTATTAAAAATTCTCAGATTTCGCAGTTCTTCCAACCGTCGGAGTGCATTGAAAATTAATTAAGGAAATTTGGAACTATAGAAAGCTTGCAAAAGTTACCTTTTAATTTGAGAACTTACCATTTGCGACAGGCTTTGCCACCTTGTATATCATATTCACATGAGAGCTCAGATTCTCAGACTTGCAATTTGGAATATACGAATACGAATGCCAAACTATGCGCCCACCCCGCCCGCTCTACTCGGTCCCCCACTACGTAATAATGTCGGTGTGACATGCTCATCCAGATATAGGATGGTAAAGTGCTACGTCTGGTCCGTTCTCTTGTACGGAGTCGAGACATGGACGTTGAAAACAGCAATTATCAACAAACTTGAGGCCTTCGAGATGTGGACACTGCGACGAATGCTTAGAGTATCGTGGGTTGACCATGTGACGAACGAGGAGATACTGAGAAGAGCTAGTTTAGTAGACCGTGAACTTTTCGGAAACATCAAAAGCAGAAAAACTGGCTACCTTGGACACATACTACGTGGAGAACGTTATCATTTCCAACGTCTTATTCTCCAGGGTAAAATAGGAGGAAAAAGAGGAGTGGGTAGAAGAAAATTATCCTGGCTACGAAACATACGACAATGGACAGGAATACGGGACTTCCAGGCACTGCAAAATGCTGCAATAAATAAGATTATATGATGAGAGAAGCGATGGACGCCTACGCAGGAATCTGCATGGCACTTTAAGAAGAAGAAGACATGCTCATCGCGTTACACTTTTCATTGAAACATACCCGTATACGAACCTTCGCGATCCTATAAGCATTTTCAATGGTAAAAGAAAAATGTATTAAATATAATACGTTGAGGTTATGTCAAGATATGCCGATGTTGAGCGGTGCATACTGTACGCAAAGTAGTTGTTTTCGACATATCTTAAAAATAATAGGTTATTCCTTTGCATACCTAGGACTATAGGTAACAAGGGAATATAAAACTTTATTGAAATATAATATTTGATGATTTCATTAATAATTTATCTCTTAGTTAACTTTTTGGCTTAATTGATATATAAAAAGAACCAAAGGATGTAAACAGTTAAATATGCCAATAAATAATATTAAAAATATACTATTTAGATATCCTGTTCATTATTAAGAGTAAAATATGGTGGACTATTATTGCATAATAAATGTAAATGTAGATTAACAAATTATTTTTAGATTAATGAACAAGAGAACGAAATGACTATGGTCATTTCGTTCTATTGGCCTTTAAAGGAATGATTGTTCGCTGTTTCAGTCTTCAATTTCCGTTAAGTCTAAATGATGTTATAAAAAAATACTAAATCAAGAGAACTTTAATTAAGAAAAGTGTGTAGTAGTTTATATTAACAACTGCTATTCTGTACTGGAATGGATTTTCTTCAGGGTTACTTTAGATTCAAAATTTCACAATGCCTCTTCCGTGGAATCTCCTTACCACTATCCACTGCTCCCAATAAAATTTATTATCTCAGACTTGAGCTAGAATTATTACCTTTATCCAACTGCGCCCATCAAGGAGGGAAAAAACAATCCGTGCCGTTTATTTTTACTCGATTATTCTAAAAAACCGCGGCAATATTTCAATCGGGCGTAAAGCCGCATCTCCACCAAAGCAACATTTTCTACGACAAAGTATGTAACTAATCCGACAGTTTTTATCAGTTTCTATTAAGTTTATCGAGG
Source organism: Pogonocherus hispidulus (assembly GCA_963924545.1). Lineage (NCBI taxonomy): Eukaryota > Metazoa > Arthropoda > Insecta > Coleoptera > Cerambycidae > Pogonocherus > Pogonocherus hispidulus. The sequence goes on from OZ004700.1 coordinate 22,209,482, forward strand.
AACTCTCCATCATAAAAGGGAAATAATGAAAATGGTAATCTGATTTATTGAAATGATTTACTTTAAATATTTTTCTTACAATTTATTATACAGAAACTGTCTGTATATAGTCAGACCATATGTACTTGTAGTAATCAACTATGTCATAATATGGGCGTTAAAATATTCTATTTGCTTTTTTATCAAGCAGAGCATTAACTGATTCAGCTTATTCTTTCAGTTTAGAAATAATTTTGAATGTACACTGTTAAAAGTAATTTGAATTATGGTTATTTCTTAAAATTATCCTCTTTCTTTGATGTATTTATTTATTTATTTATTTATTTATTTTGATAATTGATTTTGAGATGATTTGATTTGTAAAATTAAAAAATACTACCACTACCAAAATACCACTAATAAAATTCCTTGTCCTTGGATAATCTAATAATTTTTTATAACATTATTTTAGTTAAAGTTTTTTGACTTTGAATTTATTAGAATCTGTAAGCTCCCATGTAAACTGAGATTAGTGATAATTTACTTTATACCTTTATTTCTATTAAAAGTTTTAAATTATTTAGTTTTATAAGATCTGTCGTCTCGTAAATATAATTCCTGTCTCGTTTCGTCTCGCATCGATTCAACTCATCTCGAGCTCGTAGACAATCTAATTTATTATAAGAATCTTTCGTTTAGCTTCTGATATGTTTATATGTAAACGTAATTAGAAATTTGTAACGTAATTTCACCCAGTTTTCGTTAAACTATTGGCGGATGACAACCAACTTTTATATAATAAAAATTCGAGATACAACTCCAAGATAGCGTCCAGATGGATGAATGGAGTTTTAGAGTATTTTAAGATCCATCGTCACATCACTAACAAAAGCTCGGTTGTGTAATATTTAAGTTAGATATTTTCCTCGTATCTTTCAAGATAAATTTGAAACAAGAATCCAAGCTATGCACTTCATAAAAGATCACAATGTTATTTTCCAGAAAGTTAGATTTGTATATATTTTAGTTTAAATATTTGAATTAAAATGAATCTTCAAATATAAACTTTTTAAGAAAAGTCTATTCATGTCTACAAAGGCAAATTAGATTTCTCTTATCACCGTATTACCCACTTTTTTTTGTTGATCGAATATTTATTTTTATATACCTACCTACAAATTTTTTAAAGATTTTTTCATCGATATCTTGCCTTGGTGGAAATGCGCCTTAAGAAAACTCGTCCGAGTCTTCATTCGAATGATTTCCACGTTTTCTATAAACAAAGCCCTAGTAAATGAAGCGTGTACTGAAAAACATTCCGAAACAATGCACTCTCCATCAGCGAGCGCGCTGCAGAGCCAAGTCACTCCCTCAATCTTGAATTCAAACGGCCGCCGATGCAAATGCACTTTGTTGCACATGCAGCGTCGATCTGGAGTGCGCTGGTTGGGATGAATGGCTAAATTGGGGACGAGTTGTTGCTCTTTTGTGAGATGCGACGTTTGTTTTAATCTTAGAGAAGATTGGTGTATACCAAACGTACTTCTTTTAACAACACTTTGGAATATAAAATACAGATTATACACGGTCGAAAAAGTCCTGGAATCGCAAGACATCTTGATTAATGATAAATTTCAGATCAGATGCACATGTATGTTGGTAAATACGATAATTTTATCATTTTTTAATGTATAGGAGTAAACTTGATTAAACACAATAACTCAATGCTAAACATAATTCATAAAAATATTTGATTAAATCAAGATTGTAGCGTAATAACCATGGAAATCACATTTATAAGTAAATAAGAAACAAACATATATTAACTTTTAGTCTGGATTATTCAATATTAATAAAATCCAAATTAATAGTAAATATATTTTTGGGAATACCACCAAATAAAGAATTTACTAGAAATGGGAGAAAATCGCTATCGCGATTTTCGTTCCCATTTCTAGCCCTACCGGGTGACAAAAGCCTCTAGAATATTATTTTTAAGAAAATACATACGTAGTAAAGAAATTTGAGGTAATTCCTTCTATATAAAATAATAAATTTAGAGACAGAAAGCTAAAATTTTTTATTTGGAATGATGATGTAATTTTACCAAAATTACCAAACGATATTTTTTAATAATATTATTATTAAAAAAAAGTACTCTATTCTTGATGGTAAAACATTATTTTTTAAGTGCTGAAAGTATAATTCATTTTTTAGTAAACATTTTGTGAAACTGTTTTCTCGAGAAAAAAAAAATAAATTCATAACTTGTATTCTTCCATAATTTATTATAACGGTAACTTGATCACTTTATACCCAATATATGTCTACAATGCTACTGTTAAAGATACACAGATTTGGTGTATATTGAAGGAAATTTTTTTTTTACAATACACTTACTATGAACTAATAAAGGTAATTATTTAATTAAGCATAAAACTCAATTTTTTTTTAAATTTGAGTTTTATGCCTGTTTTCGCCCCCTTATATTGCTGTCATAATTGTTGTAACAAATAAATATTGTAGAAGATATGTATTTTTGTAAGCTAAAAATGATGAATTTTACAGACCGCCACAATGAACGAATTAATTCCAAACTTAACCTGCAGAAAGAATAAAAACTACGGTCAATGAAACAGAATAACTAACCACTAATATCAAAGTCTACATATTATAATAATACTAATAAATAATTGGGATAAAAAATTAAAAAAAAGTTGCCTGCGTCTTGATTCGAACTCGCAATATCAGGATTACGACTTTTGAAATCCTACGACTTTACCATTGCGCTAAGCTTCCTATTGTCACTTTTTGCCGCAAAATCTGTTAAATATGTAAACTGTACGTGTTAACCTGAACAATAAATTTTTACGGATTTTCTAATTAGAAAAGCATTTCGCATCAGTATTTTGGTAATCAGGTGTTTGGCAGTCGGTACTATCGATTTCGTTAGCAATATTTCTCATAGGAAAATAATGAAAATAACCTATTTGAAGTTTAATTAATTTGACAGTTTTCGTGGGAGGTGCTTGTCTTGTTAGTGCGATCTCACATGGGCATATAAAATGATATAGAAGTTGAGACGGATGCCACTCGTGATTTTCGAAGACGAAATAGACGTAGAAGGAGTGGACGTACGGTCTCGAAAAAAAATCTCAAAGGATTAGAGAAAGGACGGAACTTTCGCGTGAAGCGGGTCTCAAGGCCGTAAAATTATAAAAAGGGTTTAGGGAGTCCCGCGAAAAGTCGGTATTTCGGCGGGCGTGACGGGACCATTAGGCGCTAGGACAAACGCCGGTGCTAGCCTCATCTTTCTCGCCAAACGGTGATCGACGAAAATTTTACAGAGGTTTTTTGAAAAGGCGTTTAAATTGGGAAAACGCGTAGGAAATGGGACGAAAATACCCCTACGCATTGGAGAAAGGCCGGGGGCGTCCTCCGGCGGTCCGCGGAGATCGTTCCGAGATCGCCCCACGGAGGAGATAGCTTTGAAACTCTGCGGATTCGGCGACGGAATTTAGAGGGAGACAGAATCGTCGCGTTTTAATATATATGGATTAAGATGAAACATTTCCATTAACTATTAACATTTTTACACCAAACAAAGTATTTGTTTTTGATAAGTAAACTATATTTAGAAGAATATTTATAGTAAAAAATATTTTTTAACCTAAAATATGCATTATTTATTTTAAATAAATGACATCCAAATAAACAATTGTTAACTATATCTAATCCACATCTTTTCTTTCAGTGTAGGTAAAAGAAATATCTTTATGTGTCCATGTGCGTCTGTATCACCCCGTATATAACATAATAAAGCCTAAACAAAAGAAAATCGACGGGTCCAAGCATTTTTTTTTTAAACTGAACGTTTGTGAAAAAATTAATTTATGCAACACTTTTGCCGCTCACTGTATACCGATTTAGTCAAATTTATTTTAATACACCTCAAAGTTCGTTAGTATATGCATTGATATATATACTTTAGTATTCCCCTCAAATTGTGAAAGAATAGAATATTTGTCTCCCATTTTAATGTACTCAATTGCTTATATTTAGCCATTATATGCAAAGCCTATTTTTCCGTGCCGCATAATTTGGAACCATACAATTTTGGTTTATTTAAGGTTATACCGATAAAATGTAAATTCTCCAACCCTGCCACTTAGCATTATCGTTCCACTTGGGGCTCTATTTTCAGCCTGATTAACATTTTACTTTATCAAATCTGAGAATAAGTGAGATATACACTGTTCTGTTTATACTACCATGCCACGTCGACATTTGTAACCTGACGTTTTACATGGTTTAGTACTTTTGTAATAATCACGCGACCCTTGATTTATTAGCAATCATTTGGAAAACAAACTACAGAAAACTGTGACAACTTACAACGTTTATAGTTAACACACTGCAATTAGTTTCAAATGAGATGGATGGTTGTTGTGATCTCGCTATATACATTCTAAAAAATGCACAATTAGTCCTGTCGTAGAATATTAACCACAGCCCCAGAATACCTAGGCCTACTTACTGGCAACGTCTTATTCATATAAATACATTATCTGCCTATTAAATCAATGATCCTAACTAATATGGTTCCCATGTTTCTTTCATTCAAGCACTCAGTGGTGGTTAATGTTTGTCAACTTCCTGGTTGTTCCTGTACGTCCTTCAGAATAATAATATACCATGCTCTCCCACACAATTCCCAAACTTTCTACGTGTAAAGAAACAATTAACGAGACAAATAACTAAATAATTAATTTAAACACGTTAGAGAACAGATACCATTTAAATTATTATATAAATATATAAATATACTTGATACCGTTGAGTGATAATCACTAAACGCTAATACGTAGAATACTTAATAAGTTCATCTAGGTTCATAATATCTGGATATATAAAACTTTGTACAACATAAGAACTAGAGAAAACCATATCTACGCTTATATGGAGACAGAAAATATTTTAAATGGTAGGTGCATTTATATTCGTGTTTCCTATAATATGATCCCTTTTTAGAAACAATTTTTCAATTAATTCAAAAGCGATGTAATAAAACCGTTCCATTTATTGAGCCAAATGTAATAGTTAAAAGCGATGTTAAGAGTATTTAATTTTTTATTTTTTAACTTTATACTGTTACCAATGGTGGAGGTAGAGATTTAAATTGATACGTTTTAAAAATGTGTTTTTCCTACTTTGTTTAGGATTAAAAATAATATTTTCACACATAATCGCAATGACTTACCTATAAAAAAAAAATTGTGGTGAATAAATGGAGTTCTTGGAAAAATCCAAACGAAGTAAAGATGTCGAACCAGGATGTTGAAGGTGAATGTAAATAAAAGAAATAACCCCTGAATGTTAAAAACAGTATCTATGTACTTAACACAATTCACTAACAATCAAGTTATCTTCGAAAGCAAAGTATAATTTGTATTATAAATAACAAATGCCCATGACGACAGTTTTTAAGAAATTCAGATTTTTTTTAATTGTTATTACACAATTAAACATACACTCAGAAGTTTGGTAATTATTTCGTTTATTTTACCAAATGGTAAATTTGAATACAGGGAAATAAATATCTATCTGAATTGTCTCTATGGTTTGTTTACTCACTTTGACTAGTATAATTTTGTTATTTCGTTATTATTACCAAAGTATTATAATACTTCAATTTTTTTCATTTGATAACTATGACCAATTCACTATTTGCTTTTATTTAATATTTTATTTGTAATTATAGCCAAACTTTTACTAAGATTAAAATTGTAATTACTTCACCTGATTTGATATTTGATATTAGTTACCAAATCTGCTGCATATATGCACCAACCAAAATTTTAAAGTAAAATTAAGTGAAGTGATATGCCAAATGTTAGTAAAATAGTGGCTATATTCAACGTTACTTCTTATTTACTTACCTGAAAATTCATATATTATTATGTTGTGAACGAGGTGGCGAATATGGGTGACCTACATATTTACAATGAATACAAACAATACCAATAAGTCATATTTAACGCTCCAAATTGTATCTTCTATTAATGAAATCAATATGGCATCAAGGGAAATGAAAAATTTGTAAAATAATGGCTCCTTGACACATATATAAAAATTACTACAAAATGATGTTCTCATTTATTCACTATAGATTCATAGTTCCTATCTTTCCTATTCCAATGTAAATTATAGTATTATTTTCTGAGATAGCCAGATTATTTTTAATACAATCTTGATTAAATAGTTCTATTTGTAAAACCGCAACGTAGTTATAATAATATTATTTTTTTTTTCAATAAAACTGCAACAGATATTAATGATTTCCTAGAGCAATTTATTTAAGAAAACTCTCATCATTAATAGGTAATTTTACGTTAATGGGATTAATGAATGAAAAAATACGGAGGTTTTTAACTGGGGTACCCAATTTAGACAATTTTTAAATGCCAATAAATAAAATTGTCTACGTAAAAAAATACTTCTTGACACTTTGTATTCTCATACTATATTTAATTTAAATCTATTATGGGAAAAAAAATCACTTTTATACACCTCTAGCGCCTTAACTCTGCTTTTTTTTATATAGTTTAGATGGCTAGAATGGTGATATTTTGATTCAAATAATTAATGGTTATCCGCTGATAATATAAATTTCAGGGGTTCCATTCATATACTATCTTAATATTCTCATCTCAGTAACGCATTATTTATATTGCTATTACCATATACTCTGTATAGATCAATGCCTAACTCCTGCAACGTCAGTTTGTTAATCAAATTATATTCCATTACAATTGGCCACGTTTGGGGGCCCCAAAACGTTAATATGACAACATGTCCGATTCGTTGGATTCTGCCGTTAATAAGGACCAAATGGACGTAATTAGATGAAAAAGAGTATCGCGTAGGTGTGCCGCTTTCAATTGAAACTGACATTGTCAGTCACTTTCGCAATTTAAAATAATCCGATTCAGTATATGGACATTAATTATTTTATAGGACAGTAGATTAGTTGAAAAAATTGGAGAGCGATGAGCTTGATGAAACCATTATATTTCTTGTTCAAAAACCATATTGAATAACACGAAATTTATGCTGTTTAATACCGTATAATATATATTTTCTGGGTTTTGACGGCGAGTTGTCATATTTAGAGTCGTCTAAAGAAAAAACCAAACACTAGCCTACAAGCGTTCAAGATAGGGATGCGACATCAAAACAAAACATCCACGGCAATATCAGCGCCCTACTATCGATAGCAGGAAAGGATCGAAAGAAAAACATCGATGCTTTTTTCATCGAAAAATATCGATCTCGTCTACTTATTGTTTTGAGTTTGTTATTATAAAGGGTTTCTAAACTATTAGGAATCTGTCGTATTCCTAAACCTGGAATACTACAGTTAGTTAAATTTAGTTTCTAAAAACTTTTGCAAAACAAAATAAAGCGATGTAAATAAACAACAAACATAAAAAACTAGCATTTGCAAATTTTAATTTCCGCTAACAGCTTAGGTCCAGGCCGCTGACCGCCACTTTAAGAGTCCATTCACTAGTCCGAAATAAGCCCGAAATCGGCGTTCGGCTCGTGTCTAATTATAAAAAAACTATAAAAGATAGCGACTTTTAGTAAAATAGTATTGAAAGATAAGACTTTAATCTAAATCCCTATAGTAGTAATTTTTGGTAATTCTTTTTATTTTTAAAATTCCAGGCAAACAATCTTGTACTAAAATAGCGTATTTTCAAAAATTATTTTCTCTCAAATACATGTATTAAACAAAAATTTGCTACTATAGGGATCTAGTTTATCTTTTGATCTTTCCGGTGATATATAATTTACAACATTAATAAGAAATTTTGTTGTAATTATAAGACAAATCCGGTAACCTTGCAATAAGGGCTAACTTTATTTCCATGTGCCTTTTTACTTCGGCTTTACGTGCACCTCCGAAATCTAAATAATTCGGTAGTGGGCATATGTAAATCTTCATCCATCAGCTACCCAACCTCTCAACCCGACCCCGAATTCATGTCTGTTAAATCTACAGTGAACGGACCCTTAAGTATTTCTGTCATAAGGAAGTTGTCAAGTTGTACGTATCATTATACAGTACAGTACAGGGTATAGCAGAGCCACTGGCTCTGCAAAATAGTTATAGTTTGGTTTATTTGTAAATTTTAAAATTGCAAAACAACGTAAACTCCAATTTATTTATAAAACATGAATGTGTGTGTGACTGAAATGTGATTTTTATTTTCAAAACTTTCATTAAATGTAATGTTTTAAAAACATCGAACATCGAATGCAAAACATCGATATATGTCATGCGTCGATGATTATCGCACATCCCTACTTCAAGATATGAAACGATTATGACCTACTACAGTTCCTCAGTTTCAGCAAATTGAGTAATGAGTGATTTAAAAAGAATGTATTTCAATCAGCTACATTAAAAGTGTAATGTTTGTATGCACTAGATCATTTCCATCAGCAACTGACTAATGGCTAGGGTTTAAAGTATGAAATAATTAAGTTCTTTCAACAATATTCAACCCCTTAATAAATAATTTGTTAAATAATTTAATAAAATTAATATAAGAGATATACTCGTATTATTACTGATTTTCGCAATTGTTTAAATATTTAAAGTTTATATTTTCCTTATTACTTATAATTTAGGTAGGTATGTAAAAAGGAAACCTTATTACTTATAAGAAATTGATGAATACAGCTATTCTAGGTATCGCCCCCGACCAGTTTGAATTACATCAGCTTAACTGAATTTCAGAAATATAATATAAAGGGTATGTAAGTACCTAACTCTGAATACTACTTTTTAATTTAAAGTAATAGATGGGTACCTTCATATTTGCATATTATTATCTAAAATTTACTCTAGTATAAATAAAATATAGGAAATAAATGAATATGAGGTTTTCTAATAATATACTGGTGTAATTCAATACTGGTCATGACTTTCACCTGCAAAAGTAATTACTTCGACATTTCCTATCTATCAGTAATGAGGTTATTTCCTTTCCATACTTAAGTTGAGGTAACACGTAAAGTAAAACATAAACTCGATCAAATCATAAAATAATTTTCATATATCATACTTATCTGTTTTTTTGCTAGATACCCAAATATCTAAATACTTTAAAAAAATTTGTCTATATAAAGCCTTTCGGCCTATACTTGCCACAAGACTTAAATCATCGAATAAAGTTTCAGTCAAAATTCACCAGCAAGGGTATAGTCAAGCATAATAACCTGAATATTGTATTTACATGCAATTGTGAACGATGGATGAATATATCCCTCAATTAATTTCCTTGAAATAAGAGTACATTTTTTAAATATTTCATTAGAAACTATTCCAAAATGTAACTAATATTACAGAAATTTCATAAAAAAGAGTTCTTTCCAAATATGTAAAAATATACAGGGTGTTCCATTTAAAAAAAAATAAATTTTAATTTTTTGGGAACAACTGGTAAACTTGGTAACATTACCAATACTTTTATTGGATCGGGTGTTATTTGTACACTATGTGTACAAAATTCTGTTCCTGTATCTCTAGTAGTTTCCGAGTTATTTGACTCGTGCGCTACTTCTGACTAACCCAGTATTTTACGTGTTCCTAATGCATGTAAAACATAATGTGCAACATCTGCAGTTTGGGGGTTTTCTGCCCGTTAATATTTCTACATATTTTTTGTACTGCTACTGACTATTCAAATTTGAATGAAGTAGAACCCAAAAGGCAATAATTGAGACTGAACTATTTCGACAAAGCTTTCTGTAGTATGGTATAAAGTTGAAAGGGTTTAAGTATGTCTGTAAACGTTTTGGTTATTATTTAATGTCAGTTTTTAGTACTTTCAAACTGGACTATTACAATACGTCCAAATTTTTACGTGACAGCAACAAATGTTTATCTGATCCATTATTAATATAAACCGCACAGAAATGACAGGCGGATTATTCGTATGGAGATTAGATCCGCGCGGTAATATTATTTATTTAATTTAAATGCATTTAAATATTTACTCGGAAGAAATGTGTATAATATAATATTCATGAAGCAACTTCATAACGAATATAAATGGTAAGGACTTGCGTAATGGTACAGACGTATTGTTGCCCGTTTGAGTTCTACTTACCTATAGTGTTTAATTTATCGCCACAAAAAGCAATCGCTATAAACATGGCCACAATGGTTTCAGACACCTACCGTTGTATAAAGCTGCATATTTACAAAAATAATAAAATGACAATAAACCATAATATTATTGATATAGAATGTATCTTCGTTTTACATGACGTGCTTTAACGGTCTCGTTTTTAGTAACTAATAAAATACCTTTCTTAGTTGATTTAAACTAATAATTCTTATCTCATTCTGTGTTTTTACCTTCTTGTTAAACACCAATCCTGTATTTAAAGTATTATATGTATTCGGTGTATATTAAGTGATTATAATCCCAACTTCACTCTGTATGTTTGTGCGCTAGGTCTATCTCAATACATAGTCTTAGGGTTGCATAATCTAAAGTTTAAAACAATATAGTGACGCCATCTCGTGTTACGAAGGTGAGCGGATGGGCAACGAAGGAGAACGAGGAGGAGGAGAGAAAAAGATGGCGAAAATTGGCATTGGCGAGCAGGTTCAGTGAATTGGGCAGCTTCCAAAGTTTAAAGTTAAAAAGCTGGAAAAAGCAAATATAAGAAATGAATTAATCTTAGTAACCGAATTCTACTATTCCCTATTACGAGAAAATAATCATTTCAGTACGTTGATTTGTGAATTGACAGCAGAACGTATGAACAACGTTAACCCCGAAACCAACTGTTCTTATGTGAGTACTTTATTACTTATTTTGGAAGTGCATCTTCAACCACGTTACGTATACCGTGCCTAATTAGACTAACTTACCCTATCTAAAAATAATAACTAACGAAAGTTGTCGTTATAGTGCATTGTACTAAATTTCAGCAGAAATACGGGAAAAATATATTTGGCTTCTACCTAAGTAGTTTTAAAAATTACATTGTCATTCAAATTTTTCACATAACAAATTAAGGTAAAATGATTTATTTGGAAATTATGCCCTATTGTCGTTTCGTCCAACATAATTCCACCTGCCGATCCTTTAAATGCTCAATTGTTAAGTTACTAAAGCAGATGGAAGTATCTAACAGTGTCACTTATTTCAAATATACAACCCTTCAATAATTCGTAGAATAACAATTAATCGAAAAACACAGAAACACGTCAAATCACCCTGTAACTTGGGCTTGATGGCGTGAAAATAAAGTGATACAAGGGACCGAGTGGAGTAGTTGCTGAGTTTCCACACTAGAGTTTTTCTTTGGGATCATCTTTAAATCCCATATTACTGGAATATATTTGACGGGGTGGATGATTAACCGATTATCACTGATGTAGTTTTCTACATAACACCAAAACACTACTGCACTCCATGCGCGTTTCTCCAATCAAATTGACATCATCTGGAGATGATTAAAACTGGTTTGTTTGGTTTGGTTTTTGTTTGATTTGGTTTTTCTGTTTTAATACAGATGATGCCAACTTGGTTGGCGAAACGTGCATCAAGTGCAGTATCTATAGTGTTTTGGTGTTATGTGGAAAACTATGTCAGTGTTATCTTCACATCAAAGGTTCCAACCCCCTTCAGGATTAACCGATTAGTTCTTCCATTTCAAAAGATGTTTGATAGATTATATACAAGGTGTAAACAAAATAGCGACCCGACTTCGAGGGGTGATAGATACTACATCTAATAATAAAAATAAAACTTACAACTTTTAACGTAAAAAAAGTACTCACTACAGAAAACCTGAAAACGCTACATTGTTCGTGTCAAAGGTATCTAGGTTTGACAGTTTCAGTCAGTTGATTTTATGCGAATTCAACTGACAGTTTCGTACACGTTTAATACTTTTAGTGCTCAAAAATTTTCTAAAATTAAAAAAAAACGTCCTTTTTATTCACCGTTTAAAGGACCATAACTTTATTGGGAACCATTTTATAACATATGATTATGTTCATAGGAACTTTTATTTTTATTTTTAGAGGTAATTTTTCCACCCTGTATAAGACAGATTTAGATGTGTTTATATTTTTCTACGAGCTGTTGGGAATATTGACTTAAATGGCACATGCATAAATATAATAAGTCGGTAGTACCAGGTTTTCATCAAAAAAAAAAGTTATTGATAAGTAGGTTGTAGGAATATAAGTTTGTTAGATTTGCATTTCATAACATTTATACATAAAAAATTTTTTGATATTATGTAGTAAAACTAAAAACATTAGTTATTTTTAAATATACCTACTTAAGTGCGTGTACCAGCATACTTTGCTTCAAAGGCTTACGAAAATAAAACACAAATCAGCATGTCATTTGACTTATCATACTCATTATTAACGTGTTTATCTCTTTAATTTATGCTTTTTTATTTTGTTCCAAAGTAACAAATGCCCAGGTTTATCTTCAATGCGAGACTAAAAAATTAAGAACAACTGTTTATCATGCCATAAATGTAAAAATAAATTCAACCTCGAATGTGAATGTCCTGGTTACAATCAGGATATCGTGCCATTTTCAATTTTTCATTCGGCGTGTCAACAGAAACACTTTCCGTGTTCTGTTTTATTGTTTCAAATAGTTTTACGGTGTTCCGAAAACTAGCTAGCTAGCGAAAAACAGCAAAATAAATAGGATAAAACAGATGAAGGTCGAGATCACAACCCCTTCAAATGTAGTGGCCTATGTGGAAGCGACTGCTGATACGGATAGCACGATGGTATCTAAAGATCAAGTTGTAGCCATAGTTAAAAATAACTACTCTTATTTATGTTATATTCTATATCCAACGACTACTCGGGTAACAGACTTCTGGATAAAATGTTAAAGAAAAGTCTATTCAGTAGGCTATTTTCGTTTTCAGTTTGCTTCGAAAAAACCGAATATAGAATCTATAGCTTCTTCACGTTAAATCGAAGTTTACTAAACAAAAACTTTATGTCTTTGGTCTATAAATTTACACGTTTATATCTGAGGTTATTTCTATCTATTTATTTTGAGTTTTATTTGTTGCAACATGAAATAACTTATTCATTTGAAGGAGATGCCGAAAACAACTACTCCACTTGTATTACATCGGCATCTCCATGGGAGTCGCCACATCGTTCATCGAGACCTTCTACCAGACACTGACCGGTTTTCCGCTTATTTTGCGCTCATCAGAGTGCCATAGGTAGTGGACTCGATGAACGATGTTGAGACGTGATTGCCTAATGAGCTATGTGAATGTTAGTGGTGAGCACTAGTAGATAGTAGCACAGACCCAAAGAAGGCGTAGTGCCTTCTTTCTCACCACTAATGAAATAACTTCTTTTCACTTACGTAAGTAAAGTTACTTACTTCAATAATAGTAAGACCAGATTTCATAGTAAAAAATAAAGTACATTTAAATAAAATTGCTTTTAAGTACCTACCTTGGATACTATTATTGAAACAATTGTATCAAAGGTATTAAAAAGTAACTTAAGCTAAAGTTCCTTTAAATTTGATTATGAAACTGGCCCTGATACTTTTAATAGCCCTGACCCTGACAGTTGGTAAATATATATATATATATATATATATATATATATATATATATATATATATATTAGTTACGTCGCAGAAGTTGACAGTCGCGAATTGCATGGATTATTAAATTTTTTTAGGGTCATTTTCAGGAATCAAATAATGGGTGGTAAAACAAGTATATTATGTATAGTGAAAAAAACTTTAATAGGAATAGCAGAGATTATAGTCTCTGGTAATACTATATAGCATGGGCGTCGCCAAGGGGGGGTAGGACGGGGCGACCGCCCATCCCCTTGGATTTCGAGTCAAGTATTAAGTACAACGTCATAATTTAAAAAATTAGCCTAAATTAATATTCACAAATAAAATTTATTGTAATTTTAGTCGTCTAAACTTATACAAAACAAAATATCGAGTGCCATTCTCTTTTTTTTTTAACACTAATTCCCACCACCAATAAAAACGATGCCTGATTAGTTGTGTGGTTTGAATGAAATCATAATAGGTAGATCACAAAAAAACAATGAGTTTTCCACTCCACTACACCAAAACACTTCATTTTCTCGACGCGCGTTTCGCTAACAATATTAGTAGCACCATCTGAATGTGATTAAAGCTGAGTGGAGTATTTTGGTGTCTAGTGGGAAACTCACCGTTTTTTCTAATATAAGACCAAGAATATATTTCCACACATACTGTTTAGAAATCTTTTACCACTTTTGTTCGGCTTATTTGTTCTACAAATTATACACTTATTAGCTATTACAATATAGTTCCGTTCTTTTGTTATTTTATTTTAAGAAAATGCCATCATTTTTTTATTTCTGATGTGGTATTTTTTATTTTGCTGGATATTTATTTTTTTGGACTCATTTATACTTATATTTGTTTAAATTTTAAATATGTTTTCAAATAGTTTTTGTCTTTTCTACGAAATTAAGGGTGTTTTCTAATATTCTCTGTGAACATTGCTTTGTCTACTGTAAAATTAATAATATGAATGGCATTTGATGTATTCAAAAAATGCAAGCTATGTACCACGATAAAATATTTAGTCCCTAACCCTAAAATATCATCACATAATCCCTACAACCATAATGTTTTAAATCTAGATCGAAGGGGACTTAAAACGAAACGAATATGTTTCAAGACACTTGTTTTGATGACTTCTCTATGTTAAGAGGAAAATACCAATTTATTTACAGGGATGCTCTTTTAAAGCTACATCAAAAAACTCAAAATGATTTACTAGATTCTGCACTTTATCGATTGAATCATGTAATTTAGTAAATATGCTCGTGTAAATCTACTTTTAATAGTTAATGCCTGTAACTTATTTATGGTGCGTTTTCATGATTCATAGTTTCTTTTGGCATTACACCCACCCCCAGTAAAATAACAAAAAGCAGGGCACCAGAAGCATACAAATTAAATATTCAAAGTGCAGTATCAAGACCAACTTCTAAAGTTTGCCACAAAAAATCAAGTGTGTTTTGGTGTTATGTGGAAAACTACGTCAGTGTTGCTATTATAATGGCCCTGGTCCGCTGTCCGAGAAGCTGAAGAAGATAGTGTGAATTAAATAAATATTTAATTGTGGCAAGTAAAAGTATGTCTTAAAAATAAATATTTGGTTCTAGAATGGATCGTTGGATTGAAACTATTTTAATAGAATAATTATTATCAAATATTTATTTTCGACAATTAAATACATTTGTTTAAATTTATACAGAGCACTGACAGTATATCTACTATGGTTCAGTAAAGATTTCAAGTCATATATGTTATGAGTGAAGCTATAAAACCCTTACCATTGCCAACTTAATTTTAAATTATTTAATGGATTAAAAGTAGACATTATATACACCAATTTAAACAACAGTGCTTAAAAGTGGATTCGCCTTTATATATTTTCATTATTATTACAATTTATTTACAAATAGTCATGATGTGTAGGACTTGAAATCCTGACTCTACTATACTAAATATTTTTATATAACATGTACTATGGCTTATTAATGGTTTTAACCAAGATTTTCCCTCAGTGTAAGGTCAAGCAGTATTCAAAAAATAAAGTCATCATTAATACTGCGCGACAGTATTAAAGGAACTTCCAATAACTCTCCATTATTGTTGTCTTATATGAAGCAGGATAATTTATTCAACTTTTTTTTGTAATATGCGGAATGAATTGTAAGGATTTTTAAAATTTATTTTATCACAAGTACGAAGTACAATATCATTACGCTTTCGCCACATTCCATTAAAAATTATGTTAGCTGTTCGGTGAGATCTTGATAAGGTCTAAACTTCTCTGCGCGGATATTAACAACCGGTCGATTTCATTAAAAAAGTACCGCCACCAGCCGCCTCAGACATCCCACAACTAATAGAAACGGCTAAAGACCCTTCGGGTAGAATACTGCATATGGAAATTCGCGCTCCGTTCTTTTACAGGACTTTCAAACTTGAAATTTTCCCAAGATGTTCCATTTCTTTGTTTTGTATGAGGATGCATATATACATAGAAAGTGTTAGCAGATGCCGCTACTTTTACCGCGTTGCAGGAAAGGATATTATCCCCTGGAACTTATGTTCCTCGGTATCGCGGTATATGAATATCTAAGGAATACGTAAGGATATTCTTTGCCAAGTTAGCGGATTTATTTCAAGATGAACTTTCGGTGAACTAGATATTAAATTTTAAATTATTCAGCATTCATTCAGTTCCATAGTATGTACGAATGCCATTATAATCCAGTAATATAACAGTTGAAATTGAGGATTGAGGATAGAAGTTTCAAAAATTCGTAGAACTAATGAGGATACCATAAGTATTATTAAATCGAAAATTTTCCACCACTAAGTAGTGTGCTTCATCCCCTAGGACGTCGTTTCCACTCATATTTTGAAGTTTTCTAGGTTATGTCGGAAACAGTGCAGTTTTTGATAGGACTACCTATATACAAAATTAGTCCTTATAAAATTCTCGTTAAAAGACATCTCTAGGCTTTTTTTCCTAAAATAAATAATACTTTGGTAAATGAGGAGCACATGTAATCAGCACAGGTCATATAATTCGCTGAATATCCGTATGGCTATTTCCAAAGCTATATTTACGCGAAAAAAGTATAAATAGCTATACACCACTCCACAGTTCACAGTAGGTTTGTTCCAGCAAAGTGTTGGAAACATGTTGGCAACAAAGGTGCAGTGCGCATGATTGCAACAGTGTTTGTTATGTTTACAAACATTTTCAGTTGGAACGTCCTATTATAATAATATTCACTTCTCCGATGAACTGTTCAGCCATAAAATCCATTTCAATATTTTTATTTAGGTTACAAGTTTGAAATATGTTAAGTGTTTACGATTTGCACACTTTCTTAGTGTGCTAAATTTAAGGAAAGTAACTTAACTTGGGCATACGATTTATAAGTAAACGTAAATTGTACGCCACAAACAAAAATCACACTGAAATAATAATCTGTACACTGAAAGATCTCAAATTCACGGTGTCTGTCAACGTCACAGAGGACTCGACTAAAAAGCACAAAAAAGTTTGGTTAATGTTCAGCAATGTTCGTACAAAATTTGCAAATTTTTAAAACAGGTTTCCAACATATCAGAAAAGTCACTAACAACTGCAAGAACAACAAGGTTATGTAAAATGTTAGTGACATTTAGATGCTGGAACAGTAATTCCAAACTCCTGACTGTTTCCAACATTTATGACAGGCTGCTGGAACAAACCTACTGTAACAAATTTCAAGTTCTCCCGCTACCCCACCCTAGACGACCAAAGATCACTGCGATAGTGCATTATTTTAGCTGATAAAGCGAAAATGCAATTAGACAAAACGCTTCGCTTTACGTCAAGAATGTTTGGTATACACTTAAAAGGCAGAAACGTTCTGAAAAAAAGTTTTTTTCTTTAAAACAAAAACGTTTTCTTCTATACTGATGCAAATTGATGAAACAACATTGTTGTCAAATAAACTTAACATAAAAAAACAAAACGTTTTCTACAACAGCGTTTTTCTGTCATTCGTTTGGTGTTGGTTTGTGTCTTTGGATATATTTACAAATGTATAGTGAAACTGACAGAAATTGTTGGGTGCGTCCTATAAATAGTATAAAAAAAATAAAGAAAAAATATATATCCTACAAACATTCGATACTAGTGATACCACAGTTTATAGATTTAATCGAGATCTATAAACTTTGATACTACTGTACGTCTGTCGACCTGTTTTTGAATAACACAGGTGTTAGTGTTTACGCTTCTATAACCAAGAGATTCTTCGCAAAACGTTTTGCTTAAACCGTTTTACGTAAATACGCTTGTAGAACAAAAACGCCTTTATACAGAACATTTTGTTAAATGAAAAAACGTTTTAAACAAATTAAAACATACTAACGAAACGAAAACAGCTTTAGTCAAAAACATTTTGTTTAAAACTGCTTTACGGCGACATAACATGCTTTTTTTAAGTACCAATGTGTGTTCATTGATTTAAAAAGTAGATAAAACTGCTTCTAACTAAATTATTCAATAACGTTTTGAATAAATCCGTTTTCGCTTTATAGTGTGTGGGCAGCCTTAGAGCTTGCTGAAAATGCTGTAGTTGTTATTCAGTAGTGAATGAAAATCCACCCAAAGAGGTGTTGGCTATGTGTATTTTCTCGTGCATTATTAAACAATATACAATATTCTCGCTTCTTTAAAAATTTCGTTATTTTATATGAGTGAGAGGGTGGAAGTGGTATATTTATTATAATTTTAAGTGGAATTTAGTAGCTACTGCTTTAGTGTTCAGCATTGAACTTTGTAGATTATAGTAAAGATTACAATTTAGTGTGGCTACCCGGAACCAACCCTTACTCCTGAGTACGCCTTATTTCCCGCAGTACTATTAATTTTAGGAAAAGAGCATAGAGACGTTTTGTATAGTGAATTTTATATGAATTAATTTTATATATAGATATTTTTATCAAAAAAGCACCGTTCCCGAGGTAATCTAGAGAACCTCAAAATGGTGGTGGAAATAACGTCCTAGAGGATGAAGCACACTACTTAAGAGTGGGAACTTTTCGGTTTAATAGTACTTATACTATCCTTAACATTTCGACCAATTTTCAAGACTTTATTAATTTTGTCCGATACAAATCGTTATTTTACTGAATTATTGAGGAGGCCCACTCATTGTTAGATCATATTTATTGAGATTTGTCATAATTTGTATAATGAAATGTGTTCTTAGTACTAGAAGAGATACTGTTTGATGATAGAGCATAAAGTGGTTTAACATTTGGGTCAGTCGTTAGTGAACGAAATATTATCATAGATTTGTCATCTCAAAGCAGCCATAAACTTGATAACTTTCTTTGACTCTGAACGTATTAAATGAAGATAGATATTGGTATCATCTCAAGTCAACATTTCAGTTCATATTTGATATTATACATGGTCCAGATAAAGACCGCCTGTCTTGATCACGAAACTTATTCAAATGGGCAAATCAGAGCAACAGAAAGGACCGAATTTTAGAAAAGGTTAATATTTCCTGTATCCTAACCCAAGACGTTCGTCCTACCAACTCATTTTTTGATCGTTCACAAATATTAAGCAATGACAAAACATTATAGGCGTAGAACTGAAGTGCTGTAACAGAAGGAGAATTTTGTACAGAGGGTTCCTTCCTTCTAGGTCACTGATAAAATGACACATCTTTTAAAATTTAATAACTATTTAAATAAATAAAAAAATAGGAGTGAGTTCCAAATTTTCATAAACCTTTTTTGTCAGACTACTGATTTTAAATTCTAAGAATTGTTTATTATTAGTTCAAGGAACCCTAACGTAATAAATATAAATAAATTTTCAATAAGTTATGTGTAAATCCATTGTCATTTTAATTGTATGTATATTTTCATAATAAAATTTATAGTGTGTGATATAGTTCCAAATTGTCTACCTCATTGAATTTTTTTCATATTTACTAAATTATGGTTTCTTAGATTTGCATTCTTAAAGCCAACCTAAAAATGGTGTTATGAGAACCAGAAAGTAGTCTGGGTTAAGGGTTGTGATGATGAAAATTTACAAATTACCATATATTAATATATTCGAGATACACTCTCGTCTCCAACATATTATCTTTATGTGAATATTCGCGAAATTCAACAAATATGGTGAATTGAATTAAAAAATCTATACTACATTTATTTATTTATTTATTTATTATTACTACTATCCGACAGTAAATACCAAAGGTGGATAGAAAAAGAACACATAACATATAACATATAGTAAGTATAGAATTTTTCTAACATTAACATATGTACAGTTAGTATATCTACATATAGCAAGTAAATAACAGGAAATAACTTTTATAACCTGAATATAAAAAAAATACAATGTATATAACACTCATAAACAAAACAGTAGTGAAAACAAAAGCAAAACATCCTTAAGTATAAATAGTATAAATACGAGTAGTGTTGTGTCTAGATAGGTGATAGCATCGAGATAGTATGAATTAATCTACACATTGAGAAACGCTCTTTTAATGCTAGTAATACTAGTGTTAAATATATCGATACTATCATCAACTGTTAAATAATTGCGACATATAATATTAACTGGAGAAGAATATAGTAGGTGCGTACGAGGCATAGGTTGGGCAAAGGTTTGACGGCATCTCGAATTAATCCGAGGTACGTGAATGTTAAACCTGCTTAATGCATCGGAACAATCAATAGTAGAGTTAAAAATTTTAAACAAAAAAATTACTGAGTTAGCTTGTCTACGCGCATGTAATGATGGTATTTTAAATTCTGATAGGAGCAGCTCGTTCGGATATCCGATAGGTGGATAGTAATCATGTTTTCTAAAAAACAAATACTTTAAAAATTTCCTTTGTACCCGTTCCAGCAAGTCAATATAAACATTATAGGTTGGGCACCAAATAAGTGAAGCGTATTCTAAGTGAGTACGGACAAATGTGTAATAAAGTGTTATAATTACATTTAGGGAACGGAACTCCTTCGAATTGCGTAGAACGAAACCCAAATTTTTATAAGCTTTAGCAATAACTGCATATATATGTTCTCGAAAACTTAAATGTGGGTCAAATGTAACACGTAAATCTCTAAAAACACTAGGGCGCTGAAGACGGGACTGTACCAAACTATAAGGATAGAGAATCGAGTTATGTTTCCTGGAAAAAGACATAACATTACATTTTTCAATGTTGTTTCAAATTGTTTAAGGAACACCACGTGTTAATTTTATTCAGATTGAGTTGAAGAGTAAGGCAATCGTCCATGCATGAGATCGAACAAAAAATCTTCAAGTCGTCTGCATATAATAAGTATTTAACGTTTAGATCATGAGTGATATCATTAATATAGATATTAAAGAGTAGTGGCCCGAGAATTGAGCCTTGGGGGACCCCTGATGTCGCGCGAATAGATTTTGATTTGAAACCTTTGTGCTGTACAAACTGAACTCTTGCTTCTAAATAAGACCCAAACAAATTTATTAAGGAATCGGAAAAACCTATTAAGTTAAGTCTAGATATCAAGATCTTATGATCCAAGGTGTCGAAGGCCTTTGAGAAGTCGGTGAAGACAACATCAACCTGACCCTGGTTATCAAGTGTTTCCGAAATATATTGCGTAGCACACAGAAGATTCGTCGACGTTGATCGACCTCCCATAAAACCGTGCTGATAGGGGCTAATAATATTTTTTAAGTGCGGAAATAGAGTAGCCTGCACTGATATTTCAAATACTTTGGCGAAATTGGAAATGATTGCTATTGGTCTATAATTTGTAACATCAAGCTTACGTCCCTTTTTAAAGACTGGGTATAGGCGGGAACTCTTCCAAGTTTCAGGAAATGTTGAATATTTCAATATCAGGTTAAAAATATACTTGAGGGGACTCACAAATGATATGGCACAATCTCTTACCACAAACGCTGGAATATTGTCAGGACCATTATAACAGTAACTCATACGTTTCTTCAGGCACAGTTATCTTCAATCACAACCGGATGTAAATTCTCGTTCTGAAGAATACCTAGACATTAAGAAAAACGTATCATCATTGTCATTACATGAAAAATATGTTCGAAAATATTCAAAACTTACTGGTGTCCGGAACATATTAAACTCTCTGTATAAGAATTGTAGCTCTTCCGCATTCTAAAACACATTTTTCTATATGAACTTTGTCATTAGAAATACAAGTGGATGTGCCTAAATAATGACTAAACATTATACATTAAAATTTTACATGGCCATCTGTTATAATTAAAACAAATACATTAATTAACGAAATAATCATTATTTATGCAAAACAGAACGTACAGAATTAATTTATTAATGGATGGATTAATTTGATAAAAGCGGGAAATATTTCCGTAATGAATGAAATCGTGTTCGGGCATGCAAAAAGAATGGTTGGTGATAGATGGAAGTGTTCTCACTATTTTATGATGTTGTCGGGAGATAAAAGCTCATCCTTGATTTAGTATCAATAAAACCCAAACAGTAAAACCGAAGACGGTCAGCACCATTCAAAGAATGGGTATATTTTTGACACGCAATGCGATGCGCGTGACCGGAATGAGAACGACCCCGAAGTATGTTTAGTGTAATAAAATGGCTTTAACACTGCGAACAACTATGTGAATATGCCGTTTCGGAAACCCTTTCCATGTTAATTTCGATCGAATGGACGTTTTATATAATTTACGCCTTATTTGATGGGTTTTGCATACACATTGCCATGGAGTGCGGATACCACTGCATAGCCATAACCAAGGATCCAGTTGTTTGGTGTCTTCTTATCTTGATCATATTCCTGCAAGAACACACACGCACTAAAACAAACTGTTAAAATTAGTTCCCCTAGAGGGGTTTATACATTGATATGAACTGTGTAGAGTATGTATAAACTGTTTTAATTCAACTCTAAGAAGTTATGTCCTCCTTACATTTTTTAAATCGCGTTTTAAATCTTATATTAAAAAATACAGATACTAGTAGTGATTCTAGTAGGTTTTACTTGCACATATAGGTAATTGTTATATTAATATTATATTATATTAATAATATATAATGTTATATTAATTCCTTTAAATTAGAATTCGTCCTTATAAACTTGAAGTACAGTATATCTAGTGGATTTGTCAAGATTTTCAAACTTATTCAACTTCTTTTGATAAATGTCCCTAAAAAAAGGACACATTATGTAAGAATTATAATGATTTTAAATGGTAACTGAAACTTGAGGTATACTGTATAAATCATAAAGGACTCAAGATGGAACTTAGGTGCTTAGAGGAACCTAAGAAGCTATATTTAAAAGACCAATAATTTTATTTTAAAATATCGCATATTAAGGGCCGGTCTTTCCATCTCTTTATAAAGTTGCTTTTAACTGAAAGAAACTTAAAGTTAACAGGTGAATTTATCTGGCAGTTAAAAAATTCCGTCTTTTCAACACAATTTAACTGCTTTTTTGTAAAAAGACTATTTATATGGGCAATACCAATTAAAGAAGAAAGTCTATATAATAAAGTGAGACAGATGAAATGACATAATCAACAAAATATGTCAATCATGACGTAAACAGTTAACAATCCTTGAATCATGACAACATTACCTAGTTATAACATACTGAGGCAATACAACCTCTACTATAACTGAGGCTATAACCAACTATAACTTTTTTTAAGTTCTATAGTCGTTTCAGGATCTTTAGTTTAAATTTAATATTCAGAAGTGTAAAAATGTCCTCCCAGTATGATTCAGTAAAAAAACTTAGAATAGATTGCCCAAGAATTTGAGGCCCTTACTAGTAAGGTACAAATCGTAGGTAGCAGTTCAGTCTTCCGTTCAAAATATGATTCAATAAAACATGTTATAAAATCTAACAAATACGTAGATATCATTTCTTTTTTATTATTAACCTGTTAGTGGGAAGCCATAAATATTTCTTCTAGAATAGTGGATAACATGTATATTCAGAGTAATCGCAGCCAGTTCAAGCTGTGCAAATAATTGTTTTTCTTATTATAATAATTAGTTCCTCGAAAAGCTAAAAACACGTATTGTAATAATTGACTATAAATGAATGATTGTCTATTATTTGCGAATAAATACTATTTATCGTTATTCGCGTGTATTAATCATAATTGAAGAAAGTATCAAGTAGGATATATCACCGTGCTTGTAATTTTCGATCCTAAAATCCAATATGGCGCCCATAAGAAATACAAAAGTTGAATATTGTTGCCGAAAAACTAGTACGCCTAGAACATATTTTAGTATGGCAATTGAAAGCTCTCATCAAACTATGTAAACATACCAAATTTCAAAAGTCTACATTTATTTCAAGAAAAGTTATTTGTCATAAAAGAAAGTGGCAAATTTTGTATTTTCCGACATAACTCCCGAAAGCCCTGGAATATATTAAACTTGTTCACATATTTTGAGTCAGCATAAAATTCTTCATCATCCCAGATGTTTAAATTGTCTCTATGATGCCTTACAGTATATATTTTTCGTTCGCGATTTGCAATATTTACCATGTTCATAATTTCATGATCTAAGTAATAATATTTC
Organism: Pogonocherus hispidulus; assembly: GCA_963924545.1. NCBI lineage: Eukaryota > Metazoa > Arthropoda > Insecta > Coleoptera > Cerambycidae > Pogonocherus > Pogonocherus hispidulus. Next base: position 22,233,744 of record OZ004700.1, read on the forward strand.
TTCTTCGAAATCAATAATGTTATCAGTTATAAAAATATATTTGTTGACGTTTTATTAATCAAATTGTTTACTAACAATCAAATTGTAAAATGTATGAGGTTAGAAATCTGTGTAACAACTTATAGGCCAGTAAAAGTGACCGATAAGTTAAAGAGCAGTTAGAGAACTTTAAAGACAGGATTTAATTTAAAACACAGTGAAAAGACCCATTTTGTAGTTACAAGGAAAATACATTTAAAATGATGTTTACAAGGAAATGGAAAGACCGGCCATTTTATACGGATAATTTCGCCCATTAGCCTGTTACGCTACGTTTATATCCTACTGGCTTCATAATATACATAATATATACAGGGTGTTTCACGATGACCACCCATTAGAATATGTCAGAGACTACTTAGATTTAAAAAGTGAAATTTTGAACTCTGGGGTTGTTGAGTATGTTCCCCTCAAATAAAATAATAGCGTCCTCGTGATACTTCCGGTTATACCGGAAGACGCCTTTATTTTATTTGAGGAAAGCATACTCAAAAACATCAGTGTGCAAATTTTCACTCTTTAAATCTAAGTAGTCTCTGACATATTGTAATGGGTGGTCACCGTGAAAGAGCCTGTAATATAGTGAAGTAAATAATTATTTAAAGCTTTGAGTATATTATAATGTCGTAGAACTAATCTTTTTAATAATTTTTCTTTCCACGAATAAACGGGTGAAACGGATCATATCAATTTCACTTATTAAATGTTATTATTATATGTAGAAAACAGGTATGTTTCCATTTAAATTTATAACTAAAAACTTTCTATAATTAATATATTCTTTCTATAATGTCATTATTATTTCTTCGTATTATTTCTTCTGCATAATGGCACGGCGCAATATACGCTTGGTATCGTCACCATCGTCTTCACCCCGTATGTGTATAGTAATTCCCACCATTATTTTCTGATGGGAAATTCATAATGTATGATATTTTTGAGATAATATATAACTCTTTTCACTCGAACGTCCAAGGAAATAATACCTTTTCCATAGTTACGGGTCAGCAAAGACCCGCATTAAAACCATTTATATCATTGAATGTATATAGCGCACGATGATAAGTGGGCGTTTTTGTACATAATCGCTATGGCAAGCTCGACTAACCCACGACTTTGACCATTTCTTTGCTGGGGGTCACGTCGCAACGTTTCCAAAAGATTATGGCAACCTCTATACGAAATATAGCCATTGTGTTCGGCTGTCGTAGGCGGCCTTCATTGCTCCTCGACATAATTCAACAAGTGGAACGCAGGATTTGGATTTGGAATTAGTAATTGGTTAGGATTTTACTCCTAGAAAACAAATATGCTCGCTGAATAGAAAATCAGCGGGAGGCACAATAAATCTAACATTGGCCGGAGTACTTTGGGACACGCCCCAGAGAAAAAGAAAAGGAAGTATATATACAGGGTTCCCCATAATAGAGACTAGCTATTTTGATATTGAAATAAATTATATATAAGATAAGTCAGTACGTTTTTCTTTATACCGTTATCTTCTATGGGCTTTGGGATTTTAATCAACATGTTATTAATCAAGTAGGCGCCTGTCGGCCTGTCGCAAAACTAGGATACAATTGTTTTTCGTAAAACGTCATTTTTCTAATAAATTAGTAAATTACTAAATATGCTAGAGACGTTTTTTATTCCTGAATTAGAATGAAGGTGATTACTAAATAATACGTTATTATTCCAGTAAGATGGAGCAACACCACATGCCGCTAGAAACTCTATGAGAGTTCTACGAGAAGTGTTTAATGGGCGACTCATTTTCAAGTCCGGCGAATAGATCAGGTTTTGCTTCATCGTGTCATGAATTTCTTGTCCAATCTTGAAAAGTGCATTGAAGTTAATGGCGCTCACTTAAAAGACGTAATTTTTTAAAGTTAGAATAAGTCGTATGTTACAGTAAATCCCAAAGAGTAAATTGTAATTAAGTGTAATAAAATGTTTATTAAGTATCAACAATTTTATTGAGCTATTAAAATGGGTATTCTATTATGGGGAACCCTGTACAGGGTGAGTCAACCATAGAGTAAAGTTCATTATCTCATTTGTTTCGAGATTTACGAAAAAACGTTAAATACAAAAGTTTTGTAGAATATTAAGGTGCACAGTTTAAAATTATTTTTGAGTATACTGAGTGGTTCAAAAAAGCGTGGCGAATATAACATAAGTTTTTTTAAATGGAACACCCTATTTTTTAATTTATTTTTAGATTTTACATGAAATTCTATAACTTTTTTGTTAATAATGTCATATACCTAAACCCAGTAGTTTTTCTAATATTTTAATTTTTTTAGAAAAATATTAGTTTTTACTCTTATAAAAAACTGACAGTACCGCCATTGTTTCTGAAGATGGAATACTCAAATTTGCTACAAACGTTCTATAAGGATGACAGAAAAGGTATATGTAAATAAATTTGAGTTAAATGCTACAGGGCCTTCAAAATAAATTTACACATTTCGACTATTTTAGCTTCAAAAATTTCAATTTTTTTAAATGGCACACCCTGTATATTATTATTTTTTCTGATAGATTTTACAAAACCCTTCAACTTTTATTGAGTATGTCATATACCTAGTTTTCATAATTTGCGAGTTATTTTGATTTTATTCTTTTTTACACTTACCTACGCTATTGTTGAAACATAAACTAATATAAATAATAATAAAATCCCTACTAACTAACTTATTTTTAAATATTATGGAGTAATCAATGATCAAAAATATGCCCGTCTTACTTAGATACACATGTTTAGTCTTGTTACTATATTTTCTTGCACGCTCCAGGTATCTCGTATCCTATTTTCGATATCTTCTGGTGTTGTAGGAGAATTCACATAAACACGATCTTTAAAGTGGTCTAACAAAAAGAAATCTAAAGGTGTTAAGTCACATGATCGAGGAGGCCACCCAATGAATCCATTAGTGTAATAAAAACAAGTGTAAAAATGAATAAAATCAAAATAACTCCCAAATTATGAAAACTAGGTATATGACATACTCAATAAAAGTTGAAAGGTTTTGTAAAATCTATCAGAAAAAATAATAATATACAGGGTGTGCCATTTAAAAAAAATTTAATTTTTGAAGTTAAAATAGTCGAAATGTGTAAATTTATTTTGAAGGCCCTGTAGTATTTAACTCAAATTTATTTACATATACCTTTTTTGTCATCCTTATAGAACGTTTGTAGCAAATTTGAGTATTCCACCTTCAGAAACAATGACGGTATTGTCAGTTTTTTATAAGAGTAAAAACTAATATTTTTCTAAAAAAATTAAAATATTAGAAAAACTACTGGGTTTAGGAATATGACATTATTAACAAAAAAGTTATAGAATTTCATGTAAAATATAAAAATAAATTAAAAAATAGGGTGTTCCATTTAAAAAAACTAATGTTATATTCGCCACGCTTTTTTGAACCACCCTGTATACTCAAAAATAATTTTAAACTGTGCACCTTAATATTCTATAAAACTTTTGTATTTAACGTTTTTTCGTAATTCTCTAAACAAATGAGATAATGAACTTTACTCTATGGTTGACTCACCCTGTACATAGGAGGTGGAGATGTTTTGGTGACAATCCCTAGGAAATTCGACAATCCCTAGGAAATTGTTTTGTATACTTAAAAGTGGTGTTGCTAATACAATGATAGCTGATAAAATTAATACCTTTGGATTAATTTATTAAGTAAAAATGTCTTTCAGGAAAAGTAGCTTAACCTAAAACAAATCCAGAGTACTCTCTTGTGTAAATAATTTTATCTATCTTAAAATCCTGTATAAATTACAAACGATAGTGGAGGCGCCTCAAATCTGTACAGGGTGATTATTGAATTATCATTTAACCCTTATAATTAAGGGCAATATGATACTCATCGGAAAATTAAGTTATCCTGACCACGTCAATTCTAATTGTCTGGCCCACCGAGTCGCTCTGTTCACGCTAAAACGTAGTCATTCATAACAGGCTCGGAATGACGTGACCAGGTGGTGCGAAGGTCACACCAAGCTTGCCACTGATCATCTTGACAGCTGGAGCACTGCAATTAATGAGAGATAAAGTGATTATACACAGCGGCTTACAACGGCGTCGAGGCGATTCTATAGCGCACCAGGGACGCAATAGGGTACAGGCGGCAGGTATTTATTTGTCTACCGTCTTGGTTATCCTCTGCTTCTAACATAGTCTCTGTTATGCTTTTAAGCTGAATTTATCTACATATACCGTTACCAGTGCATTTTCGTCACTATCACAGGTATCCCAGTTGTCTTTCGAAAAATGTATAGTTGATAAGTCAAGTAGATTTGTCAACTATACATTTTTCGGTAATGGTAATATAAATGGTAACCATAAATCATTCAAACGTGTACAATCATAAAAGTGAAGATTCTATTGTATATCGTGGAGTATAAGGTCTTATAGACATTTTTTTAAACGAAATTTGCAGGAAAATTACGAAAAGTTAAAATATTTAAGAAAGAAACATGTTCAGGTATATACATTACGTAGTTATTATACAATTCACGAAAAACGTTAGATATATCTAATAAAAATAATGAAATATCTCTATATCAATAATACATAATTACGAATACCATGAACCTACGTTAATATCCACCAATCCGCCTTATTTAAATGAGGACGAAAACAAATTAAGCCAAACCAGTTATTCTCCTGGCTATATGCCACGCCGAGCGCTGAATTACAACTACGAGGAAATACTCGGACCTCACATCGTAGGATGTCACAAAGTGCAGACCGATTTCGATCTTTTTATGATCTCGTCAGTGCAATATAAGTGATCATACCTTCGCAAAGCGCAAAGATACGAAGACCCAAGTACTTGACACAGTTGGCACGTTTTACGTACGCAAACCCTATACCATAGCGCCACCTCTTGGTAGTTCTCGCAACACAATCCAACCCAAATTAATCGTACAATAACGGGATGTAGAATGTAGATGTATTCGTAGTTATGTGTTATGTACAACCATCTGTCGAGTTGCTTCAAACATCTGGAGTTCCACAAGGATCCGTATTTGGACCATTGATATTTCTTATTTTCATTAATGACGTAATTATTCATTCATTATTTATTATTTGCCGACGACCTAAAAATATTTTGTCAGATTCAGTCCAACATGGATACTGAGAAAGTTCAACATATATTAAATTTATTAAACTCATGGTGTGTTATAAATAAACTCCCGTTAAATACCTCCAATTGCAATGTGATGACGTATTCTCGTAGAAACAATCCAGTATTACGTGAGTACAAGCTTGATACATCTTTCTTATCCAGGTCCGAATTTATAAAAGATTTAGGTGTTACTTTTGACTCTAAACATTCTTTCGCTAAACATATTAACTGTACTACGGTGAGCGCATATAAAAATCATTTCAAAAAAGGCTTCATTGTTCGAAATATGAGAAATTTTAAAAATCCTGACACTCTCGGTTTGCTATTTAACACTTTTGTTAGATCCAGGCTCGAATATGCGTCTGTCGTTTGAAGTCCAGTATATAACGTGCATATATCATCATTAGAGAAAGTTTAGTGGCGGTTCTATAAATCGGCTATTTTCACCTTGGAAGGTTTTTATCCACCTAGAGGCACCCCTCAGGAGATATTTTACAACAGTTTTAAAATGTCCAGTTTGGCGCAAAGACGTATGATGCATTCAGTACTATTCTTGTTCAAAGTCCTAAATAACAAAATCATTTGTGAAGAAATTTTATCCATGTTACATCTCCGAGTACCTAGTGTCAATACTCTTGAGTACCACTTATTTAATATAAAAAGTCATCGGTCTAATTTGTACAAATGTTCTCCACTCTATCAGATGATTGTAAATTTTGCGAACATTGAATCACGTATTGATCTCATTCACACTCTTTTACTAGTGTGAATGAGATAAGAAAACGGTTGAATGTATGAAGTCATTCTTGTACCTTTTGTTGTTCATTATATATGTTGATTTTCTTTATATTTTCAATTTTTAATATTTTATAGTATGTTAAGTTTCGTCTTTTAATCCGTTTTGTATCTGTTGTGTATAAGTTATCAGTTTGTTTTATATCACTTCTTTTTGATAGGTATGCATTTTTTATATCCATTTTATTTAAGTACCTACTAACCTTATCTTCCAATTGGTCTTGTGCCCGTTGGGTATTGTAATCAAATAAATTAATAAATAAATAACTAGATTCATCCACCTAAACTTATCGCTTTCACATTCACATTATCGATTCACACTTTATATATTTCTACATTAAAGGAACAAACATAGTTTTTATCCACATTGTATAATGCCTACTAATGTTAGAGAAGTATTTTAGAATATGCTAAAGTCACGGAAAAATGCAACATTGCTACTTGAAATTTAATCATTCTTTTCCCGTTTGTTACATTTTCCGCTCGAAAAAGAAATAGCGATATGATAAATTCATAATTCGTTAAGAGATACCTATATCAATATAACCATTTTTATTTCGAAAGGGAATACAAATTTAACTTATATTACTTCGGTATTTGTATTTGACTACATCTTCATATAAACCAATTTTCCTGCCTCTTGAGAGTCATCGAACGTTCCAACTTTCTACAATTCGATATTAATCCTCTTTTGAGGTCATGTTACGCTGCAAGGAGGAAAAGGGATCTTTGATTGCTTATTGTGGTTTGGAAGCGAAGCCTTGGGGTCGACAACACTCCACTTCATCGTCCTTTGTAAGGATTCAAACTTACAAATGTCATCAAATATTTGTCTGGTGTCTTATTTAGTTCGAAGCGAGGAGACAAATAGGTGGGATTTCATGCAACGACTAATATAAACACAAAGGAGACTGGAGGAGTTTCAAAGGGGGCTTTGTAGCATCGAGTGGAGTGTAATAAAGTAACGGATAAATGGAAAAGTCACGTCGGAGCTGGCAACTGTATTTAATAAAATTGACAGAATCCCTGTAACGTCCCTTCAGGAATGTCAGACTTAGGTAATTTAAAAATCATTTATAGTTATGTATGTACAGTGAGGATCAAAAGTCCGTTCCCCGCTGTAACTTTCGAACCATTTGGATTACCATAACAAAATTTGCAGGGGTTGTACAAACAGTATAATACTACATACTTTTCTGTCAAAAAGCTGTCATCAAAAGAAGAAAATAGGGTAAGGAAAGAAGTTGTAAGAAACATATTTGAGAAAACAAATTGACTCTCTGACGTTGTTCTAAAAAGTCATTGGAGCGTAGATACTTTTTAAGATCTAGTGAAATTCAAAACTATACGAGGAACCGTCAAAAGAAACAAGAAATATTTTTCTGCGGCTACGTTGACCCAAACAGGAAGTTCATGAGAACGGAAATCGATATTAGATAATTATTGATTATTAATACTAATTTTTATATTATTATCTCTATAGCTATCTCTATAATTCTACTCTATAATTACTCTATATCTATCTATAGTTACTGCAGCTACTTTTGTTTTATATTGGCGAACTAGGTGTCTGAGAAAATGTTATTGTAATTAGGTGCTATGATAATTGAGGTCATAAAAAACAATAATAGTTTTAGTTGACCCTTTGCAAATCCGAATAAAAACAACCATTTAAAATTACGTGAGTACGTAATTTATTTATTTATTTGCTTCAGATAGTAAATATTACTTAGTATTGTCGCTGTATAATTTAAATTTAGATAGTCAACACTTTTACATGACCTCCAGAGCCATTTTAATAAAATATTTCAAATCCAATGTTCTAAATGATTCAGAAGTTAGAAGGGAGAGGCGGACTTCTGAATCCTCACTGTGCTTTTAAAAATAGAAGAAACCAAAAAAAAAGTATTTATTTTATTTTATAGATAATACTATTCTGTGCATGTCATCATTAACATAGAATGAAAGTTTTTCATTTAACGTCACAGAGTTCTTTTCCTCACTTTTCAGAAGAATTTGTGTACGCAAAAACGCTATATAGGTAATAATTATTATTTGAATATCTCTTGATATTTTTATATTCTGTTGAAACCTATCCTAACGAATTCGATGCTTGCTGCGCGTTTTCGACTTATTTTAGAAAAACGGAATCCTATACTTATAGAAAAAAAAATATATGAAACCACCTGAAAAGGGCAACATGATGTACATATCTCGATGTAAACAAAACCATATGTTTTCAAATTAGTTCCGTTCACTCCCAAATTGAATTTGGGAATGTTGCCTTCTGTAAAATACATTTTACGGACGAGTAGACCTTTTATTCCCACCTGCATTTGCAAATAAGTTCTGAAGGCTGAGGTTCGTGCGTCAGAATGGACACCAATTACATTACAAGCCGAGAAAAGTACCAACCCCTTTTGCAGATGATCGTGTTTAGCTGACCGCATTTTAGCGAAAACAAAATATTAAATTTACAAAATATCAAGCCTTTCTTAAACTAAACTAATCTCAAATCTGATATCTAATTATTAGTTCAACCTGGAAACCTACCTGAAATGAATTTACCATCATGAACAAAGCATATTTTCTCTTCAGTTATTTTTCCATAAATTATTTCACAAAATTTTTATATTTAATGACCAAAATTATAAATTATTCCAATAGCTGTAAAAAAATACGGCAGATATAAATAGCTAAACATATACAAGGTGTTTCGTTAAAGTTTTAAAAGTTGGGGTTATACTTCCAGTGAAACCCAATGTAGCGCGAGTAACTTTTTTTGATATTAGTTTACTTTTTTGATGCATTTGTAGGTATACAATTTATTTCATTTATACATAAAAGGGATAAAAACAAATATTTTGCTTGTATAGCATTTTGAAAAATAAAATAATTATTTCTTTATCTTATTTTACTCTCTGCGATTAGAAACGAAAAAACTTTTTCCTTTACTAGTTACCTTATAGATTTGTGTAACCTCCTGGACTCTATCATATAATCCTCCTTATGGGACTTCAGTTATAGAGCTAAAGAAATTTGTACTCATTATTATTCATATAAACACCTTGCGCGAAAACTTGATAAATTAATATTGCAATATAGTTTTAACTTAACCGACCTTTTAGGACAATCTTTTATACCCCATCATTAATCCACCTCCCTGCAATCACTATTTATGGATCTATCTACCTCTGCCGAGATGTGTATTTGCATATTATACTTACGATAGATCCATAGTCTGTTTCATGGAAAATGTCACGATAGTTTGGCAAAAAGATATCGATATATAATAAGGTAGGTATTTATCGAAGAATTAGACATATGTTTGTAGTTATTTTAATTGTGGCAGGAGCTGCATATATAAAAAGCTACGATGAAAGTAGCTGCACGTCTTATCAGTAAAAACGGCACTAAAAAATATTTTTTAACTGAATGACATCATACAATTAGTAATGTCAAGTAGTTATTAGTCAAATTTATACTTTACACTGTTAAGATATATTAAATATTGTGAATGAATTGGGATAGGTTAATTAGTTATTTTGTTATAAAATTACATGAAGTTTATAATACACAATATGGTAATAACTGCTTTTCTAGAAGATAACATTAACAACTTCAAAACTCAAAATGATTATGATTATGGTAGGAATTTAATAAAAACACATTTAAAATATAATTTATACACACGTCATCACATTATAATAGGAGTTTTATCCACACTTATAAAGCATATAAAGTAACCTATTACCCACTACTGAAATAATAAAAAAATATAAACGTAAATCAACCAAATTTAATTTACTTATTAAAATTAACATTAACATTTATATTAATAGACATTTCGTTCTTCGCTTTTTCATATTTCACTTCATTTCCGTTAATACGAAGCTTGTAGTTGCTTCTTGCAACAAATTTTGGATGTCTCCTCTCCTGAGGAATGACTTGAACGAGAAGAACCTTGGATTTTCCTTGCAATACCAAGTTTGTTAGATATGGAGTCTTCAATATAGCTCTGCCACAGCAGGGCTCTTCCACCCACCATACCGCTTAATGGGTGTAAAGTCGGCACCTTTATTTCCCAATATAGTTATTGAAGTGCACCCTCATATAATGGCGAATATAAGCTTCCGCGTTTGCCAAGTTCAGAAACGATGCAACTTTTGATGGAACCTTTGCCAATGTGTTGATTCCAACAGGCTGAGAAGTACATTTTTGATTCTTATAATGTAAAAAGAATCTGTTTTGTGATAAGTTCTTTGGTCTTAGGGAAATACATTTTCTACACATCTCTACGTCGTTGATAGAAAATCCTTCATTTATAATTTTAAACTTTCGTGAAATGCCGGTCTTGGTATCTGGTATAGAAACAACTAGATACGCGCCAGGGTCCTATACATTAGTGATTTTCAAATTCGTCAATTCGTAGCATCGACAAGCACCAGAGACTCCTATTACTAGCGCAACCTAAAATGATTCAAAGTATTATTAATACATATTGTCTAAAAAGTTAAGAGTTATTACCTTAATCATAAAATATTCTTTATCACAAGATTTAGTCAAAAATTCTTCAATTTGCACTCTTTCCAAAACTGCATCCTTTTTCAGCTTGTATCCTTTCGATTAACTCTTCAGATAACAGATATCTACGTTTTTAGATTTATCGCAACCTTCAACATTGAATACTTCGACCAAATGGATGAAATTGCATGTTTTTTCTTCAGATTAAGAAATAAATAACTTGCACCTTGCACACAGAACTTCATTTATAAACCACAAAACAAAAAGAAAATATAAAAGCAGTGCTGGTAACTCAATAGTGTTACCATCATTTAGTTCATAAAATACCTAGAAGTTAGCACAGTATGGCGGCCGCCTATCAGTTGTTATTTTCAACTTCCCCCACCAGTATGTATTAGCGATCCAGTTTATTTTAAGAAATCCGTGGACAAGGTTCAAATACTTGGTTGACAAACCATATGATACTTTAAAGTTTTTTGAGTTAGTTACTAAATTATGTTTAGACAAGTAACTATTATGAACCAGTTATAATTCCGGCTAATGTAAAATTTATTTAAAAAATGAATGGTAAAATTTAGTGAGTGACTTACGATATTTTGGCAAAAAGGTATCAATTAGAATTCCTCAAAACAATATACAAAACTGATCCTAACTAATTTTTATACTGCAATCAGACAAGGTTCAAATACTTGATTGACAAACCATGTTACCTACTTTAAAGTTTTTTGGGTTAGTTACTAAATTATGTTTAGACAAGTAACTATTATGAACCAGTTATAATTCCGGCTCATGTAAAATTTATTTAAAAAATGAAGTTGTAACAGGAGAAATAAAGAGTGTCGTCAATGAATTTAATATACATAGGTACCTACCAGACATACCACTGGAAGATTTGTACATGTAAGGAGTGTCTTTACAAGCACATAAATTTCGACTTTGTCGAAAATCATTTCAAGTCAAATTAAAAAGAGATGATTCCAATTATTTGAAATGCACTATAAATAGAAAAAAATTATGTGTACCTTTGATAAAGGTACACATAATGGAAGAATGGAATAAGGAAGTGATAAATTATCATAACAGACTTGACTATAAACTTGAAACTTTAAAAGAAAAGCCCAGCGAAATATTTCTCATTTCCAGATCAATACAGAGATAAATAAACCAGTTGCAGTCCAATTATGAGAAGAAGATCGTGAAGATAAAACTCTCTATGGGCAATTTACGCCTTTGTGGCCACCAAATCGAATTAAAACTGTTTTATATAGTAGCTGCGCAAAGGCCAACCGTCTCCGGTTGCGGCACCGGCACTAAATTGTTTTAATTAATAATAAATTTAGGCGCAGAAGTCGCAATAACTCGGCAAAGAGGCGATCAAAGGCAGCGGGAATCCGCATAGTTATTAGCCGTATATTTTTGAGTTGAGGCAATAGTTGTTTTAATGTTTTGATCAATAAAAGGTCATGTCAAAGCATTGGATTAAGTATTCACTGTGCCTTTTTTACTTCTAGCATTAGTATCATTGCATTAGGTCATGTTAAGGTGGATATTTATTGCTGGATAGTTTATCAATGAGTTCGACATCTTTAGCATATTTTTGTTTCGATAATATATGTTCTCCATTTAAGATATTACGTTAAAAGACACCTAGGTACTAGTTATATTTTAAATATAGATAATTAATTTAAATATATGCAAACAACATTGCTCTCTAATGCCCTACTCCTCTCAATCAAACTGATCTAACGTAAGGTCAAATTGGACTTTGTGCGGGCATTTGAAGTTGATATTGTTACTACTTCTCTGGTATGAAGATGGATCCAGAGAATGATAAAAAATATAGCTTAACTAGATAGGTAGATGGCGCAAGAATCTATATATGTATTCCTAGCTGACCTAACTAACTAAGTTCATTCATGTTTTAAGCCTGGGAGTGTCTGAAAACAGTAGTAGAACTAGCAAAAAGCAATAAGGTTGTCCTATTGTTGTGTCATGTGTCTGTGGCATAGCGAAAAGTCACGCAATGGAAGAGGTAAGAAAATTGGAGGATAAACTGAAAACATTCTAACTAACTTTATTGGAACTTCAAGGCAATAGTAAATTTGCCTAAAGGTTTCACGGGGTATTTCCCACTATAATAAAACTGCGTCCAGCACGTTATGCTTCTGTAACTGAACCTCCATCAACGGCTAAAACCTTCAAGACATGTATGTGCAACTCTTGCTGAAGTAGGTAATATAGCCTAATTAAAGCTATTCGCAGAATAGCTTATGGATCGAGGTGAAGAAACGCCTTAGTGCCTAAATAACCCTTCCAGTATAATTCATAGTAAAAATATAATTCTCCATTTTTGTGTTTACTTAATTACACTTACTTGAGAATTATAAGTCGCGATACAAATTTAAGTAAATAATATTTTGTAAAAACGAGTTGCTTATTTTGTTTCCCATCAATAATGTCGCCTAGATTTTTATGTTTGACATTAATGCTTCGTATATGGTCACGAGATCCATATACATTACGTCGAAGTTAATGTTATACGTTTTCTATTATAGGAGTAATCAATTTTTTCATAAATATACTATATTTTGTATCATCAGTTTTATAAATAGTGTAATATCTATGTACAGACGTCCAGTTTTATCTAATCTGGGCAAAAACTGTGGACATAAATATCTACCGAGATATCTACAGTAAGCTTATGTCAACTATAAACTTGATCCAGTACATGAAATGTTGGAAAAATTGGAAAATCACCGGAATCCGTCGATTTTTGTCCTAAAAGGGATCTTTTTTGATGCATAACAAAATCATAATAAATTCATCCCCCAGATTCCCAGCAACTCCAACATTAAATCTTAAATACGACGACCACCCCCCCCCCCCTTATTATAACCATTTTAAAGCGCATTTAATTTGCCTTACGACGGTTTTTTTTTAACTAGGTTGAAGTTCTGGATAAAACAACAATTTTCTATTTATTTTATTAATTGGCAAGAAGTTAATATTAAAATGTAACAATCTAAAATTACCTTATGAGATGTAGGAAAATGTCCATTCACTTGATTAAATTACCAAAGTGTGCACCATTTGTGGCAAGACGACGATACAATCTTTATTCAAATTGTGATCGTACTTTCACAAAAGTTTGGCGGAAATGTTTCTGCATTCTTGAGTTATTCGGTTTCTCAAATCCTGGGTGACTTACACACAAGTGGTTCTAGCCCCATAGGAAGAATCCAGAGATATTAAGTCGGGGGAACGAATAGGCCCTTTTATAGAACCTCTTCTGCCTATCCATTTATTTGCAAACCTTTCATCCAACCACTCATTTTCATATTTTTCGTAGTGTAAAAAATACTGGAGGTGGGGAATTTTTCAAATTAACACAGTGTATCTATACTGCCAATGGCCAGTTAGGGAAACAAGTAGTAAAATAACTCAAAACAAGAATTCAACCTATGTATGTCATCAGTTATAAAAATTAACGTTTTTAAGGGCCAAAACAGTTGTTTTCTTGTAATTATGTAATTAGAAAATCACACTAGTGTAAACTATGTTGAGATATCAAAATGATATATATTTCTGGAAAATAACATTGTGGATCCTTTATGACGTGCACAGCTTGGATTCTTGTTTCCAATCTATTTACTCCTATTTTGCTATTTATGTAACGTATTATTTTTAGCAATTATCTATTATACCATCTACATGAAAAATAACATTACTTACCCTTTGCCCAAACAAAACTGGCAACAGTTGTAAATCCTAAATGTAAATAAAAACTGTAGCTTTAAAATTAAAGCAAAGAGATTCATATTGAATATTTAAAGTAGTTTCCTTCCCCTGATTTTTCAACCACCCTTTCCTTCACCGAAAATATTAATCAGCCCCCGAATAATACATGCATTACCAAAAATACATCCAAATAAAACAACCCCTCGACCACCAATAACGCACATCATCGAACCATAATAACAAGCTCCAGTAATACCTAATCCATCTCCACGAAACATATTGATTGTCCTATCATGCAGATAAGATCCAGGGGTAATTATGAGTGGTAAGAGAGAGAGCAAGGGTCATTGAAACGGGATGCGATTAAAGGACCAGCAGTGAGTTTTCATTTCAAGGGTGGCCACACACCCTTCTAATTTATGTCTGATTATATAGCGTGAAGTAGATAGTGTATATAATTTGAACAAGTGGACCGAGGATAACTGCAGAATTTATTTCGAGCATCCACTTTACGCTGCCAAGGGCCTCTGTCCCACATGCGAGGCATATTTAAAATATAATATAATGGCTATGGAGTCATAACATGCACGTTGTAAAGAACACGTTAGGATAATTTTTGCAGAGCAGCTACACATGTTTTATACCATAGCTACTTCGTGGATGAAATTTTAACCGCGTTTTGAGAAATTATTTTTTATATCCATAGAGAAATGAAAATTTTGTGTGATACATAAATATGTGAAAACTGTAATATGTGTCTGTCCATAAACATTTCCACTTTGAGTCTTACCACAAAAAATTGCATTATTTTATGATTTTCTTTTTTAAACCATAAAGTTAAAATATAGAGTAATTCGTAATTTTTTATAGGGTAAAAGACGAGGTAAAAGTTATAGGCTGATGAAATGACACTTATTTAATACTAGTAGTAATAATAATATTTCATTGCCGATATATGAGATGTGGAATCTGTATTTAGTGAAACACAATAATTAACTTGCACAAATGTAAAACCTCTAAATAGTGTCTAATAAAGCATTATAAAATATATTTTTGTTAAACCAACTATTTGGGGTATATTTACCCAGAGACGGACTAGAAAATATAATTATGTGTTCAGGAAAAAAATAAGACATAATTATAATATAAATTGTAATAATGTCTGAAAGTGTTCTTCTCCAGTAATATTTTTTTTTTGCATGTAATATCGGCACGTACAACACAGTTCGTCAATCATTGAGATTAACAAAATATGTATATGTGAGCAAGTACATACATAGTGCCTAAAAAACAGCTATTAGGCCACTACCTGCCATATTGAGCTTCTATTGCATCGTGGGGAATTATTTTTGTTTGCAATAATTGTTCTATGCAAGCAACTATAATCAGTTCGAGAAATTTCAAACTAGATATATCTTGTATATAGGTAGGTAAACAGATTTTCTGCCTATTTGAGAAGTTGTGTGTTAGAGTATTATTTAGAAAATCAAAAAAATGTCGATGGTCATATAAGATAGGTACATTATATTCAAAATACCTTCAGTGAAAAGTTTCCCTAATAATTATGTAGTTTGTAACATCTGTCTAGATCCTAACAATGCAATGTTTCGATATCTTTTCAGCAGTCCCAGCCACAGCAAAGATTGTAGGGTTTTATATATTATAAGTGTTATTTGTATATTAAGCAAGAGGATCATCTTCTCTTACATTTTTAGTACTATATAGAGTATTCCTTAATGTCATGTCCATTCTGTAGGAGCGAATTCCTTGTCCAATTTTATGACTAAGAGTCTAAATAAACGTATATCCTAAATTGCCTCGTTTCCGAGATACAAGGTGTCAAGATTTGTAGCCATTTGTAGTTATTATTTAGGTTTGTATCTTGCATTTTTTCTAGTGTTTGTAGATATTAAATTTCTACTATAAAAATGGGGACATCCCAGTTTTTTACTTTTAACATAATAAACATTTAGATATGCACTGTAATGGTTTCTATTTTTATTTATCGAAAACGAAGCAATGTACGAAAAAATGCGAGAAACAAAAAAGTTGTATTTGAAATTTTTTCAGTTAAAAAAACCAAACTTCTAAAAAACCAGTGGCGTCCAATGTTTTTTCCCTAAAATTCCAAATAGGTTACCCTCCTGGACGCCACTGGAGCCAACAATTAATATTATCAGGTTAAAATAAGCGCCTTACTACTTCAAACCAACGTATACAAAGTTTCCTTCAAATCAGCAAAGGATTTTTCAAGATATTAATAAAAGAAAACGATTTTTTATGAAAACATGTTTATTTGGACTCATAGTCATAAAATTGGACAAGGAATTAGCTCCTATAGTATGGGCATGACATTAAGGAACACCCTGTATATTATTTTTTTTTAGTTTCTGAAATACAGGGTGTCCATCTATAAAGTATAATATTTTAACAGTTTTTAACTCGACCACGAAAAAACTATCGTCATGCCTTACTGAACTGCTTAGATTTTCTTAAAGTTTTTCCTGCCATTGTTGCCAATTCTTAAATGTTGTCAGAAATTATCGAAAAAAATTACCTATTTCAATCCAGAATTATGAACTTCCTTTAAATGGAACAACATCTATCTGTTTCATCCATGTGAAAGCCTGATTCTTGAAAATGTATACATTGATTAAAATTTTAAGAAGATATTATTATAATTGTATGATTTTGGACAAAGAAAATCCAAACATAATAATCTAAGAAGTTTAGTGATAATGATACTCATAACACTTTTAGTTCTCTAGTTATAAACCATTATAATGTGCAATTTTATTAGATAGACATTTTTGACATGGTTTCGTAAAAAAAATTATATCTTTAAAATATTATTACCTGAATGGCAACAATGTATACATTTTCTTAAAGAAGAATCAGGCTTTCAGAAGGATGTAACAGATAGGTGATGTTCCATTTAAAGGAAGTTCATAATTTTGAATTGAAATGAGCCATTTTTTTCGATAGTTTCTGACAACTTTTAAGAATTGGCAACAATGGCAGCAACAACTTTAAGTCTTGTTTTATCTATAATAAATTGGGTTTTCAGAAAATCTAAGGTTCAATGAACGCCGCATCGATAACTGTTAAAATGTGATTCTTTATAAATGAACACCCTGTATTTTAAAACAAAATTGTATTGTTAATATTTGCATTAGTTTTGCAGTAAGATAAACAAAATATAAACTTTATTTAGATCTTAGTTTATTCCTAGTGATTTTGTTGAACTATTTCAATTTTACGTACAACTTGTAAAATGATGTTTCACTATCAACCCTAACTTCCCAATTTTTAGAAAGCCACCTATTTATAAAGAATAGTTTCTTGTAAACAGCTTCAAGTTAATTTTTTTCGAGTATTTGTGTTTATAAAACTACGCATACTTAAACTAAAAAATTACAACACTATGGGCCTGACCTACATGCACCTAGGTAAAAGAAATAGAAACTCGTAAATCACTAAAACATGTATTCTTCTGCGGTAGGATGGTTTATCTGGGTACAGGGACTGCTGGACTAGGTATGAAATAAACAAGATAACTACGAAAGTGATTTATAGAATCAGACCTTCATATACTATTAGATGTTGAAGAGAAAATGCTGGAATTTATAGTGGCAGCTTGAGCAATCGAGTTTAAATGCAAGGGCGTCGCCAAGGGAGGGCAGGGGGCGATAGCCCCCGAGCGAACTACTAAGGAGAACGTCACATAATTAAAAAAATAGCATAGATTAAAACTCACAAATAAAATTTATGGTAATTTTTTAGTCATCTAGATACAAAACAAAACATCAAGTGCCATTAGCTTTTTTTAACAAAAGTTGCCACCACCAATAAAAAAGATGCCAGATCAGTTCTTTGTATAGTTTGAATAAGACCATCCTATTAATAATTGGCCATTCCTTCCTGCCCCTCCGAAGCGATGACCAATAACATACTCATATGTCGTATGTGTGTAAATGTCCTACCAAATAAAAACCTTGTACACTTGTGCAATATCCCAATAGATTTTCTGGTTAGGTTTTCGTTTTACTGATATTTTATCTGTGACTACTTTATAAATCACAAAAGAAAACGATAAGTTTTCATTCCACTACAACAAAACACTGCATTCTTCTCGACGCGCATTTCTCTAATAATGTTAGTTCCATCTCAAGGTGATTAAAGCTGAGTGGAGTATTTTAGTGTTCAATGGAAAACTCACTGGTTTTTATTTTTATTTATTTATTTTTTTTTCTAATACAAGACTAATATTTTCACACATACTGTTTAGGAATATTTTTGCAACTTTTGTTCATTTTATTTGTTTAACAAATTTTATATTTACTTATTATCTGTTATAATATAGTTCCGTTATTTTGTTAAAAATATTTTTTGTATTTTGATCATATATAGATCTTTTGATAGAATACATTTGCGCATTTGTAAATTGTATTTGTGATGTGGATTTATTTATTTTCTTGGCCTTATTTATACCTATATTTTCTTAAATTTAAAATAATGTTTTCAAATTATTTTTGTCTTTTCAACGAAACTAAAGATGTTTTTAACTATTTACTGCGAAGTGAATCGAAAAATTTCATTTTGTTGTTTGAAGGCAAAATAAAAATATATGTATTTCACCCCCTCCGAGATATTTTGGAAGGGACGCCCATGTTTAGATGCAGAGGTTTTTAGATCAATAAAAAGTTAATAGTAAAATAATGAACGTAGAATGTGCAGCGGTATCAATTCAGAGTTACTTTTTATGCAATCATTCGTTACGGATATAAGAAATAACGTCCATAAATGTATGTTTTTCAGATAATTTTAATATCCTCATTTGTTTCATACTCAGCTTTAACGTACACACGCAATGCGAGAATTATTTAAATGATAAAATGAATGTTTTGATGATGATGACTAGTGATAACATAACTTCCATTTTTTCCTTAAATTGTATTATTCATGATTTCAAGTATTTCTTATTGTGATTAGTGCTACACTGAAATTAAAATCATAAGCAATATTAATATACACCGATTGTTACCAGATTTTTAATGCCGCAACAAGCGAAACATTGATAGCATAAACAAAATTATTTTGTAGAAAACAACTGTACATTGATTGTTACAATGAATCTGGATCTATTAACATATTTAAAAAAAAATCAAAGAATAGTCCGTTATTATCTGTGATGGTTCATCAATCATTCAATCAATAAACTTGTAGTGTCATTGAAGTTATGAATAGTATTGCCATATTTTAGAAATACATATGTGTACCTATACCGGGTGTTCCACATAAAAGTCTTCAGCCTCGTATTTCAGCAACGGAAAGATATATTTTGATTTTGAAAAAAACAGATGATAGAGCTCATCTATGGCTTCGTCACGGAGTTCAACTTGATTTTTTTCAGAGCAAATTGGAGATGGCGCTGAGGTCGAAAGAAATTTTTCGTTGACAAGAACTTTGTAACAAGGTTTATCCGATACTTTGTTCAATAATTCTAAACAATTTTTGTCAAATGACTAGAGATATTGCGCTCTTCATTTGGTGAGGCCCAAACTCAAGCGTATTTTAGAGTTTCGAATTATTACCTTATCAATGAAACAATAATTAATTATCCAAGTCAATTTAATAGCTCTTTTTAAGGAATAGTGAAATAATATGTATTTCTGTAAAATATGGTCAGAGTTTTTTAAATATCTAATTCATTTTGCATAATAATTCATAATTATTTAGGTATTTATTATAGGTATTTAAAAAACTTAAAAAAGAGCTAGGCCGTGTCGAAGCCATAGATGACCTTTTTCATGTGTTTTTTTTCAAAATCAAAATAAATCTTTCCGTTGCCGAGAACGAGGCCGAGGACTTTTATGTGAAACACCCGGTATATCTGCCAATAGGAATCTGCTCATACAATGTATCGAGACGATTCAGCAAAAATGGAGTAATATTTTACTCTCGGCATTTTTATTAAATTCGCCTTTTATTAAAATAAAAATTTATCAAAGTAAAGTGGCAGACATATATTAGGTATATCAGTTATTACAGGCTTCCAATTTTTTCTGTAAAAATGTAAGTATTTTAAGACGCGATATAATCGAAACAAAAATTATTTATACCTATCTATGTTTATATAGGAATTAAGCCAAAAGGTTAACAAAAGGCTATCTACATTTCAGTTTTCAGTAAAAAATATTTTTTTTATTAAAATTTAATACAAAAGATATGTGACCAAAAATAATTATTTTTATTGTAATGTGCTTGTTTAATATTTCATTATTTAAAAGATGTAAATAACACTATTAAAAAGAAAAATGTAAAGTTGAAGTTATATGAAGATATGCCGTTGAAATTCAATGTCGAGTGGTGCATATTACATGCAAAGTAGTTGTTTTCAACACATCTTAAAAATAATAGTTAACGAGGAAAATTAAAAACTTTATTGAATTGAACTTTATTGAACATAATATTTGATAATGTCATTAATGGTGTATCTCTTAGTTAACTTTTTGGCTTAATTCCTATGTAAAGAAAGATATAAATAGTTAAATAAACCAATAAATAATGTTAAAAGTATACTATTAAAATAAATATTATATTCCGTATAAAATAAAATAGTCAAAGGTATTTTTCGAGTTAATATTGAATCTATTTGTCGTCCACCTTACACTACTCTAACGCATCTCATCAGACATGCCGAATCATACAAACAAAAAAAGTGTTTCATTTAACACGAGTCACCCTTATAATTATAAGCAACCCCCTGCGAGGGGGTGGAGTCGGACGGTGGGTGGTTCGCTACCCCTGGTATTAGTGGCGACAGTGATATATGTCGCCAATATCAGTTGAGATGACATCCGCAATCGATAGTGGCTCCCTTTGCGATCCAGGACGGGTTGATAGCCCTCCAGATGCATATTAGATTGAGTTCTGTGTTTGCCGATCAAATATTTATGAAAAGGGTAATTAAGAACTTCCTTATCGGCTGTTTTCAGCTGGAAAAAATCAATGGCCGTGACTGGTTCCCCTGTAGGAATTTTCGTGGAAGATTGATTCTTTGAAGATTGATTAGTTTTATTATACGAGTATAGATACGCCGTTTGGTTTAGCATAAAACCCATTCTGCTATTAATGAGCTGTGGAACTTTCAGAAGTGCTTTGTAATGCGTTTGCCGAATTTGTCAGCGCTTGTAAAAATATACATGATAATTCACCAAAGACCTGAAGGCCCTGAAATGCAGTATATCTGTACAGATAATTGTAAAATATATGTATATCTATGAAATACAGTTGTGCAATCTAAAGTCAAAGATAATTTAGATAAGGACAACCCGGCGTTTTATCATTCCAAAAAGTATGCGGTAGGTATTCGTTAAAAAAGCGTAGGGTCCATCTATAAGCATAATAATTGTGAAGTTTAAATAGCGAACATGAAATGCAAATCTTAGATAACGTCTAGCTAATAATTTCCCCTACTTTTTCACAAACTAATTAACCGATCAATGAAAAATATATACGTAACTTAATTATAATCGTTAATTATAACTTAATAATATATCAGATTGCCTAAATTACAATCCAACGGTGAAAGGTATTGCTCAGTGCGTCAGTGTAATAATTACGCTTCAGAAAGTATTCCCTCTCACTTATTTCCTAAGGATAAGAAACTGTTTGAAGTGGAAAATTAAAAATTAGAAAAAGGCTAAAAAAGACTACTCCCTGTATGTTAGACTGTAATCAACATTTTGTGGATAATGATTTTACAACAGCCACATATAAATGTCCATGAATTCGATCTCAACACCCGGAATTTCAAAGGAAATTGACACAATTTTAAATAATTCTAAGTATATACAGTACGTATTAGGCCAGTCACCGTAGACACAAAAATCGCGTTAGGTCGCAAAAAATTGCAGAGTTCTGATTTTTTGGAATGTTGTTAGGATATGTACCAATAGTGTAAAACCAAGTTTGCAGCTTGGAAAGATCTGTGCTAACTGCGTGGTGCTCGAAAAACCTTTTTTTCGGACTTTTTTCAGTTTTTGGGTTATAACTTCTAAATGGTGCATCCTACCGAAAAAATCGCCCTGTACGATTTTAAAGT
The DNA here is from genome assembly GCA_963924545.1 of Pogonocherus hispidulus. Taxonomy (NCBI): domain Eukaryota; kingdom Metazoa; phylum Arthropoda; class Insecta; order Coleoptera; family Cerambycidae; genus Pogonocherus; species Pogonocherus hispidulus. The sequence goes on from OZ004700.1 coordinate 22,256,106, forward strand.
AGACAAAATTTACAAAAGTTGAGTGCAACCGCAGCTCCATAGGTCTAACAAGTCCCGAGATACAGCACTTGAAAAATTGGCAATTTTTCCATTAGTTCCCTTGTTATCAGGAAATAACAAAAAATTAAGGAAAATGGGATTTTTCAAGAAATGGAGTCTGACGAATTGCAGGACTTTTGTAAAGGATAAGAAAGACATAACTCAGTGGAAAATGGTTTTATATCATGCAAAATGAAATTGAGTTCAATTAATAATAACGTACAAATTTATCAAAATTGTATACCTAAAAAATATTTTGGTAGTTTGGGGGACCTTGGACGTGAAATGTTGAACGTGAAGTGATGGTGGGACCTCAGCTGACTCCTGCGACAGGAATACAGAACACAGTGTAAATTAGTATTTATTGCGTAATCAATTTTATAATAAATTACAACGACGGATATGTAATTTTAGGCTTACCTTTTCCCACTTAAACTTCGGTTTCCTAGAAAGCGCTGCCGTCTTTTAACGGCCGTCAAAATACGGTGAGTAACGTCATAAAAAACGGTGTAGTGTATAATAAGGGAAGTGTTTCCCAAGAGAGCGGTAGCGCACACCGTAACGTAACAGAGCGGTGCCGTCTCATTTGAAGCGGTGAGTCATACGGTACGAATCAGTTCCTCAAGTTTTTTTGCAGTGTCTTTCGTATAGCGGTGAAGTAATTTTATAATTTTAAAACTATTTTTCTTATCATAAAACCGTTTTTTGTGACGTCACCCACCGTATTTTGACGGCCGTTAAAAGACGGCACCGCTTCCTAGGAAACCGAAGCTTTAGCATGTTCTTTTGGAAGGCCCAGGTTCCTCGGACTACTCTTCTTGGGACACCGGAGACTCCTCTCTTGTCTGATTAGATCTACTACAAGATACTAGTGGCAAAGGGTCGTCGACGTCATGTTCTTCATCCGACTCGGCCATGGCTAAGGGATGAGTATTCAGGCAGATCTTCCCCTGACAAATTTTGCAGAGAGAAGACGACTCTCTCCACTCCCTGCGTTATGGGATATTTGTCCGATCTGCTGTCAACGCCAAAGTCCATCTCGCTCGTCTGCCCCCAACCGAAGAGGCTGCTGCCCAACATTTCTACAGAACCTACCATCAGGTGCAGACGTGGTTGGGATTAGAGAAAGAGCCCACCAACTGGGGGTGGACAAGAAGCCAGCAGGGGTTAACACTGGTGACCTCAACCAAGGAATAAGCGTCGCTAACCCTGCTGAAATTCCTGTCCTGCAGGTGCCAGAAAGGGTACGGAGGAGGGAACGGCTCCTGCCAGAGAGCAGGATTGAAATGCTCTGCTTTCTGCAAAATTTATCAGGGGAAGACCTGCCTGGATACTCCTCCCTTAGCCATTGCCGAATCGGATGAAGAAGATGACGTCGACGACCCTTTACCACTAGTATCTAGTAGTAGATCTAATCAGACAACAGAAGAGTCTTCGGAGCCCCAAGAAGAGCCGTCGGACGAACCTGGGCCTTCCAAAAGAACACGACTGTCTCGCTAAGTGCGTAAAGGTAAGCCTAATATTACATATCCTTCATTGTAATTTATTATAAAATTTAATTTAATTAAATACTAATTTACATTGTGCTCTGTATTTCTGTCGCAGGAGTCAGTTGAGGTCCCGCCATCACTTCACGTCCAAGGTCTCCCAAACTACCAAAATATTTTTTATACAAATATAAAAATTGTTAATTACAAAAAATATATAAATTTATACGTTAAAACCATTTTCCACTGAGTTATGTCTTTCTTATCCTTTACAAAAGTCCTGCAATTCGCCAGGCTCTATTTCTTGAAAAAGCCCATTTTCCTTAATTTTTGTTATTTCCTGATAACAAGCGAACTATTGGCCCTACGGTGTTCCGCTTAAATTAAAGCTAAATAACTGCTCGACAACTTCATTTCCCATGACTTTCCACGTAGGCTGAGTATTTTAGCTGATATTCGGCTTGGAAGACAGCGAAAACAACAATTTCGAAGTTTTTGGGAAAAATGGCCAATTTTTGAAGTGGTGTATCTCGGGACCTATTAGATCTATAGAGCTGCGGTTGCACTCAAATTTTGTCTGCTTTAAAATTGTACAGTGCGACTTTTTCCGTGGGATGCAGCATTTTGAAGTTATAAGCCAAAAACTGAAAAAAGTCCGAAAAAAAAAAAGGTTTTTCGAGCACCACGCAGTTAGCACAGGTCTTTCGAAGCTGCAAACTTGGTTTTACACTATTGGTACCTATCCTAACAACATTCTAAAAAATCAGAACTCTGCAATTTTTTGCGACCTACGATGTCTTAAATGACTGGCCTATATAGTCTTACGGAAAATGCACGGCTGTCACCTCAAAATATATGAATTACCGTAGCGCCATCTATGAACGATTTTTTTTGCACCATATTAATGCCAAAAGTTTGTCTTCTCTTAGGCCAACGGCTTGAGTTTTCACAAAATGGTAAATATTTCCAGTTAAAAGCCTTATAGGCTTAGCAAAGCAAAAACGTAAATATAATTTTTAATGCAGATCGCTCGATTGGGCCATCATTAAACGTAGTATTCGATGTATGCAGATTTTTCTATACTAAATCTATACACGTTTAATACATACAAAATATTAGTTCATGAAAAAGTGTTGTAAGTGGTTACAGCTATATAATATGCAGAAAACATTGGCATTTATAATAATGATAATAATAATATATCTACTCCTCATTCTAATCACCACAATGATTAGCCCAGTAGGCATATATTTGTGTGGAGAGGTGCGACATATTATTCGGCCGCCTCCTAGAAAACCTCATTAGATAAGACACTACAAATACTTTAAATTAATCTATAATTTGTGACGATAATTTCTCGTAGATCTCAAGAAAAATTAACTTTTATATTATAAATTAATAATTTGAATTTTTGTTTTCAAACGGTTCCCTAAACTTAATGTGAATAATAGAAAAAATCAGTTCTGAATCCATTCCAGATTCTGTTATAGTTATATCACTACCGGGAAATGTATGAATACTCTCATTTTATTCAGTACATAACTTAGGTATTTAAATTGGTCACGGTCCGAAAGGCAAGTGTAACGTTCCGGGGAAACAATCGGAACATGGCAAATAAATTATTTTCATTAATATTTACAGGACCCTTTTCTCTCGGCATTACAACGGATAACACGATCCACGCAAGACGAAAATCGTCGATCCCGTGTAATCTTAAAAGGAGGATTAGCTCAACCCCCCAGCCATAATTATTCATCTCCACAGCGCAAAAGTCAGTAAGTCGGCAAGAAAATTCATTAGACATACTGTCGTACGAGCTTTCTCTTGTTCCAGAATTAAATAGGGATTGTTTACTGCAGTGTACCTACAGAAAACGAACTAATGGCAAAGGATCTGTTAAAGTTGCTGTTTTAATGTTTGTCTCGCTGATGTCTTTTGTAAAGGTCTGAAGGTGGACGGAGACTAATGAATCTGTTTGAGCTGTCACCAAATGAGAGGGGAGAGATATATTATATGTGACGAAATTAGGACAAAAGATAAGGCGTTTAAATAAAGATTTTTTGTTGGTTATCCCCTTCAATTGGGGGATTGTTTACCTCCTAAAAGTAAGAGCAGACATAAGAAAATTAACATAACTTTTTAAATGTCTTTAAAAAAATGAAAACTACATAAGATGTTTATATCGTTTTTGTTTGTGTGCAGAAGTACCGGGATATCAAAAATTATCTTGGTCAAGGGTGGTTGTGGAATGTAAAACGTGTGTCTTACTTTAAATTTTTGAATATGTTTTGTTGTGTCAGAATCTGTCAAGTCATTGTGCTGAAATTTTCTAATCCAGTTTTTGAATCATGCCTCTTACCACACAGCACAAAATTTTCATGATTGAAGCCTATTTTCGAACGGGTGCGCTACTTAATGAAAATTGGCAATACAGTCAACGTTTGTGTTTGGACAATTTTCGAGAGCACTTCCCAAACGTGGCAATATTACCGGACAATTTTTATGCGTGCCTTACAAATTGTGTTGAAGTGTTTCGCGAAACTGGTTGTGTGACTCATAAAAAAGGTGCTGGTAGACCAAGAGTTCGTACAGAAGAAGTTGTCAATGACGTTCGCCAACGTATGGAAGAGGAGCCTGCAAAACCTTTGAAACGACTTTCTCAGGAAATTGGACTTTCTTATGGAACATGTCATAAGATTTTAAAGAAAGACTTGAACATGCATCCATATAAGATGCAAGCACATCAAGCTCTTCTGCCCGCAGATCACCCCAGTCGCCTTGCTTACTGTCATTGGTTTGTCAATAATTTAATGAATGACGATCTTCTGGACTTAACTTTTTTTCTGACGAAGCGTGGTTCCACCTTTCGGGATACATCAATTCTCAAAATATGCGTATGTGGAGCAATGATAACCCTCATGTTTTTACTGAATCGCCACTACATGCTCAAAAAATTGGTGTTTGGATGGCAGTTTCTCGCAAAAGAATAATTGGGCCAATTTTTTTCGATTTCACCGTCAACGCAGAAAGGTACAGACACAACTTTTTGGCTGAATTTGTGCAACAGTTAAATGATGATGGTACGGTTATTTCCAGCATGACGGTGCAACAGCACATACTACACGAGAAAATATTGCTTTCCTCCGCGAGTTTTTTGATGACTGGCTGATAAGTTTGCATACAGAAGTTGAGTTTCCTCCGAGATCACCTTGTTTGACAATTATGGACTATTTTATATTTCCTTACTTAAAAAACAAGATTTTCGCAACTCCGGTAAATAATTTGCAAGAACTGCAACAAAGAATTGTTCAGCAATGTGCAACCATAACGCCAGAAATACTGCAAAACGCTTTTCACAGCATGAGGAGGCGCGTCAACTTGTGCATCGAACAAAACGGGGGACATTTCCAACAATTACTGTAATTTAGTTTTTCTTGTTACTAAAACCATTATTTCATAATTTGTAGTTCATTATTGTTTTACAACTGAAATAAATAGGTATGAAATTTGTAGGTTATTGATGATGTCAGTGTGACAGTGACATAATTATTTCAAATTTAAAGTAAGACACACGTTTTACATTCCACAACCACCCTTGACCAAGATAATTTTTGATATCCCGGTATATTAAAATAAGTAAGAAGTATAAAGAAATTATGGAAATCTGATTTTTTATGAAGTATCTATGAAGGTGTATAGGCAGTCAAAGAAATATTCTTGAAGTCAACGTAACATGTAGTAAGCGATGAAAAACATGACGCCCCCTCTGTATTGACCTTACACCTCAAAATTTCAAATTTGTAAAGCATTAAAGACATTTAAAAACATCTTTAATGGCGTTACCAAGATTTACGGCAGAAATAAACCCATCATAGCATATCGCACACGATAATGCACAATTCTCATTAAACCAACAGAGAAAAAAACAGAAACTCGGATTAGTGTATAAAAAACACTTCTGCGTTTTGCGTTTTTCAACCAAATATTTGTCCTTTATGTGAATCGGGCATATTAAACCAATAGATAGAATACTAGTTGTAAATAATTTCAGTAGTGCTTATTTTGTATTTTACACCACACTCTCGAACTAGTCCTCACAAAATGTTGCTTCCGCACTCGCTTGCATTCTTGGGATAAATCCACAACATTCATCAAGTGCGCGCTGCATCGCCAGACTAATGTCCGAGACGTGACTTTAAATTCTAGAAAGCCCTCTTTCGGCGGTGGGAGGTCGCCATACATATCATAAGAGTTGAGTTCTTATTTTGGAAACTCACGTGCAGCCTCGTGTCGGCTGGATACTTATCATATTTTTTGTCGTATTTTTTACAATGTCATCTCGTGTTTCCGCTCGGTGGGTGAAGTAAATCATCAGAAATAAGGTCGACAAAGTCCTCAGTGGTACGATTCCAACATTTTCCGTACTGGTTTTTTTATGAAGGCACATGTTGCTCTGTTTTGACAGGTTACAGATTAGACCTTACTCCTGAAGCACTTCGTAAATGTTGTGCTTCTAAATGAGTTAACTGCTTAACGTAAACGGCTGTTTATTAGGCCAATCTTCAGAGAGTAAAATGGCATAATTAGTTACTATGAGTAGTTATTGAACGGAGAAGTTTGTTGATAGATAAAACGCAATAAAGAAAATTGATGAAAAAGTCAGTATTATACCTGCTTATTAAACAGATTAACTCTTTAACTTTTCTATATTACTCCTTCTGTAAGTGATCTGATCTGAGTCAAGATATTCGAGTGAACCGTGATAGTCGTGTGTTGCTACGTTCTATAAAAATCCTTTGAACCTACAGAAAATTGTGTCTTAAAAATTGTAATTTTGAAACAATATAATTTATAACTATAATTGATTTACTTTATACTGATTGTAAACAGGTATGAAATCATTTTGACCTTACAAACATCTAAACGAAAAGTAGTAACTTCTCCTAATTTGAAGTAAAAAAACAGTGACTATTATCAGCACGACGCCTTCTCAACATTCCAAAGTTAAAGGTGGTCATACATCACAATATAAATTATAAATTGGATTATTGCAAGCTATGGAAGACGACTGCATAAAGTGCAAAGAAAGAACAAAAGCTGAAAATAGTATTAAATGCGAAGGAATATGTAAACAAAATTTTCATTTGAAATGTGTGGATATCAGTAATAAAGAATTTATTGTAGCGAAAAATCTTCCTAATTTCAAATGGCTGTGCGAGAGTTGTGTGGTGTATTGGAATTTTATGATAGACTTCTCAAAAGAGTTTAAAGAGTTTAAGGAATCGATATTGAATGAGATACGTGAGCTTAAAGAAAAATCTAGTGATTCATCCATTAAATCAGATAAGCTTAAAAATAGTATTAAATACTCTAGTGTTGTGTCTGGGGAAGCAGTTGTAATCAAGCCCAAAAATAAACAAGACTGTAGCAAAACAAAGGAAATAATCACAAAAAAATTAAATCCTACCGCAATGGAAGTTGGAATCACTCAAATGAAAAGTATTAAGGATGGTGGTATACTAATTAAATGTAAAACCAAAGAAGAAACTGAGAAAGTAAGAAAGGAAGCAGAAAAAAGTTTAGGCAGACAATATCAGGTGAACATACCACAGCAGAAAAATCCATGTATAAAAGTAGTAGACATAGAAGAAGAAATGGATGGTGGCGAGCTAATAGAATGTATAAAAAAACAAAATGCTTTTTTAAGACAGAACAGGGATATAAAAGTGGTCGTAATTAGAAAAATGATAAACCGTTTTATGGCTATTTTGGAATGTGACCCTACAACGCATGTCAAAATTTTAGAAGAAGGTTCACTTTGTATAGGATGGACACCCACCTGCAGAGTCTTCGATTATATTAGGATTTACAGATGTTTTAAGTGTGGAGGATTTAATCACAAGGCAGAAAACTGTGAAAATGAAGTATGTATCAAATGTGGGAGTAGCGGTCATAAGAAAGTCAATTGCCAAAGCCAGGTTTTTAAATGCGTAAACTGTACAGAAGCAATTCAGAAACTTAATTTAGATCTGGATGTTAATCATTCTCCTTTTGATGTTAAGAACTGTGTAGTTTTACAGAAAAAAATTAACATTGGTAAACAAAAGATCAGAAGTGAAACCAAATAGCAGTTAAATGATGAATTTTGTGACAAAAATTTAAATATTTGTCATCAAAACATGCAGTGCATTCGTAATAAGATAGAGGTTGTAGAAGCTTTCTTAGACAGTAATAAGATTGATGTTTTTTGTGTCTCAGAGCACTGGCTAACGGAAAATCAAAGTCACTTGATCAAAATTGAAGGATACAATTTAGTTAGTATTTTTTCTAGGAAAGTATATCAAAATGGGGGTGTAGCGATATTCTGTAGACAAGATTTAGATACAAACATAAATGAAATAAAAGGCATACAACACTTATCAATAGAAAAAACATTTGAAATTTGTGGTGTTAAACTGATGTTGAAGAGTAACATGTGTTTAAATATATTTTGTATTTATAGATCTCCAAACGGCGATGTAAATTTGTTTCTATCAGAACTATCAGCTTTTTTAAGGGACCATACAAATAAAATAAAAAATGAATATACAATTATCTCCGGTGATATAAATATTGATTACCTAACATTTTCTTTAAATAAAAATGAATTACAGGATATTATTCATTCTTATGGCTTTACTAATTCTATTGAAGGTCCTACAAGATGTACCCCTACTTCATCTAGTGCAGTGGATCATTTATATACCAATTTTATCCATAATTCTTTAAAATTTTCCACTAACGTAGTATTTAATTGTATTTCGGATCATTCTGCGCAAATATTGAAATTAAATAATGACTTTGAAGTTGATACTAAAAAAGATATTTATTCCAGAATTTATAGCGAAACTAATTATAACACATTTATTTACCATATAAGTAGAGAATCTTGGTTAGAGATTTATCAAACTGATGATGTTAATAAAGGTTTTGAATATTTTACAAATATAATAAAATATTGTGCAGAGATATCTTTCCCAGTCACTAAAATCAAGGAAAGCAGGTCCAAAGATAAAATGTGGTTAACTCGAGGCATTAGAATTTCCGCTCAACATTTAAAAGAATTGCACCGTGAGATGCGCACAATAAAAAGTGTACAGACTATTCATCATTATAAAAAATATAAAAAAATCTATGAAAAAGTTATTGTAGCAGCAAAAAAACTTTATAATGATAGATTATACCAGGGTTCTAATAATAAAAGCAAAACTATCTGGAAAATAATAAATAAAACTATAAACAAGACCAAAAGTACCACGAAAATACCATACCTTATTTTAAATAATTGTAGGGAAACAAATCAGGTAATGATAGCAAATTCGTTCGTTGATTACTTTGCTGAAATTCCATACAGGGTGGGTATTGAATCAGGTGGTATACATAGTAATACCTGTTATTCTATAAATCAATTAAATAATACAATGTTTTTGAGTCCTGTCTCTGAAAACACTATATATAATGCTATTCTGAAGCTGAAATGTTCAAATTCTACGGGAATCGATTTAATTTCTTCTAACGTTTTAAAAGTCGCTGTAAACTACATTACATATCCCTTAACTTTTCTTATTAACATGTCAATAGAAAAAGGTATGTTTCCTGAAATATTTAAAACTGCACTAATCATTCCATTGCATAAAAAAGATGATAAAGATAATATTGAGAATTATCGTCCCATTTCGTTGCTGAGTACAATCTCAAAAGTATTGGAAAGGGTAGTTTTCGATCAAATCTCAAATTTTTTAACAGCAAATAACTTATTGCATGATGCACAGCACGGTTTTCGGAAAAAAAGAAATACGCAATCCGCGATATTACGATTCATTAATGAGTTATATTTTTCGTTAGATAATAATAAAAAATGTTTAGGTTTATTTATGGACTTAAGCAAGGCGTTTGATCTTGTCAACCATGATTTACTTAAAGAAAAACTTCAAAAATATGGCCTGAGGGGTAAAGTTTACGACTGGTTGACTTCGTATCTTTATCAAAGGAGACAGGTTGTAGAAATAAATGGCATTCGCTCTAAAGAGGTTAATGTAAAAATTGGCGTTCCTCAGGGTTCCATTTTGGGCCCATTAATGTTCCTGTTATTTATAAATGATCTTCCTGGTATGAGGGAGTGTGGAGGTAACCTAACCATGTTTGCAGATGACAACACCTATTTATGCAATGAAACCTCTGTTGCAGATGCAGTAATAAAAATGCAACAAATGATTATTTACTTTAAAGACTGGTTTACTAACAATAAACTGTGTCTCAATACCTCGAAAACAGTATTTATCAATTTTACACCTCGAACATCTATAATTAATGAAAGCCAGTTGTTGAAGGCTGGGAATAAGTCAATAGCTCAAGTTCAAAACACAAAATTTCTTGGACTGTATCTAGACAATATGCTGAATTGGGACATACATATTGAAAATCTGTGTACCAAACTGTCATCAATGTGTTATGCAATTTCAAGACTAAAAATTGTTAGTAATGTATCGACTTTAATGGCATTTTATCATGCTCAGTTTGTATCTCGTTTACGCTATTGTGTAGTATTTTGGGGCTCATCGAATCACTTAAACAGACTTTTTAAATTACAAAAGAAGGCACTTAGAACGATAGTAGGTATATCCCATTGTACATCTTGTAGGCTGCACTTTAGAAATCTTAAACTCTTAACATTGCCATGCATATATATATTTATGAACTGTTACTATATGTAAGAACCAATCTAAGTCAGTTTACATTAAATAGTGACTTTCATGAGTATGAAACCAGAACAAGAAACTTATTGTCAGTGCAAAAGCATAATCTATCTTTGTACGAAAAAACTCCGTGTTATTTAGGCGTGAAATTGTATAATAGGTTGAATCCAGATATAAAAAATATCAAAAATTTTAAATTGTTTAAAGAAAAAATACAAATGTTACTGCTGAATCATAGTTTTTATAGCACTACTGAATTTTTTGATTGTCGTTTTTAATTGTTTTTAATTGTTTTTATTTGTTTAACCGATATATTTAATGTATACTGTTATCACAGCAGAATTATTATGTTGTGCTATTGTTTTTCACTAATACTTTGTATTAATATAGTGAGACGTTTTGACGTTGTTCTTTTAACTAAGTATCGTGCTGTATTGTGTTTAACTGTTTATATTTTACTATTACTATTTTACTACTACTATTTTACTATTACTATTTACTATTTTTTTATAACTGTTTACCATTTTGTAATTTAATAATGCATGATATTTGATAACTAGTCACATAATAATTAACTTGTAAACTTTACTGACTTTTCCTATACTATGTAATATAGTCCATTGGAATAAATATATCTATCTATCTATCTATCTATCATGTATGTTCATTAGGAAATTAATATTCCAAATTAGGAAGTTTCTTTTATGGAGAACAGGAAAACTTTTTAAAGGTTTTGTTCTTTAAATCTTGTTTTACTTAATTTAAAGGTGTAGTAGGACAAGGCGGTTAGTAGCAACTAGTATTAAATTTATTTAATAACTGCTTTACTCCGAATGCAGCTATTAATTACGAGAAAATTTACTTTTTTCTTTGATAAGTACTTATTCTTTTTAATCAATGGACATTTGCTACTAGTTAATGGCTCAGATCGCATCTGATTCTTTAAATGAGAAATATCGTGTTAACTCCACACAGATCGAACAATTTTTCATTGAATTGTTGATTCGTATAAGGTTTACTCATGGTCTTAATATGTTCTACAAGATATAATTGCCATATAAGTCTCATCAGGTCCCCCTCCCCCATATTAGTCTCAGACATTCGGCCTAATATGTGTCATTGATTTGAATGATTAAAAAACCTCTATCTACATCTACACACTAAACTCGTATATAGTTGGAGTCCTGGAAGAAAAAAAAACTATATTAGTTAAATTGTAGATCGTCGTGCCTCAGAATACATGCAACAATAATCTGATACCTATGAATTGTCTCAAGTCTCAATAATTAGACACTAAAAGTGGCTGGTCCTAGTCGGTGGCTCACTTTGTACAAAATTATTCCTCAACTGACTTCACGTTTCGGGATGATGGTGAGTAAAACTGGTTTTTACATTTTTACATTTTTTTGTTTGGTAAGTCTGCCAGCATCCTTTGCCTAACATTCGAAAATAGCTATCCAGTATCCGCATTCAGTCGTTTTTAAATATTTTGCACAGAGATACAGAAGAGTGAACTCGAATACTAATTCGTAGAGAACCGGTGGTACAAACATGTGTTGCACATTTTACTAAAGCGGCTGCATTTCGGCCATTTAACATTCATCCGAGTTTTCGGCATAAAATGCATTGCATAATTGTAAATAGAATATTAATATGCACCAAAATGATTTGTATCGTTTATCCACACTTCCTGCATTTATGGCGAGCGGTATTTTATAATATAATTAAAAAAAGATAAATGTGTATGAATTCATTTTAGTTTACAGTTGTTTAATTTTAATGTACATTAAAATAACAATGGCGTAGGCGTCAAATTTTTTTAAACAAAATAATGCCGTTTTCGAAGGGTAACCATTATTTTTCTTGTAAAAATTTCAAAGAACTCTTTTCCTTGGTTGTAAATTTTTACTTTTAAATCAACTTATTGTTAAATGATATTTGTACCTATGATAATCTAAATATTTATTAGAAGGAGATGTCGAAAACAACTACTCCACGGGCAATGTGCCCCGACTGGCATTGCATTACTTCCACATCTCCATAGGAGTCACCACATCTTTCATCTAGAACAATCACCAGATACTGACCGGTTTCGCGCTTATTATGCGCTCATCAGAGTGCCATGAGTAGTGGACTCGATGAACGATGTTGCAACGTGATTGCCTAATGGGCATCGTGAATGTTAGTAGTGGTGAAACACACCGTGGTGCCCTCTTCGGGTCTTTGCTACTATCTGTCTGACAATTATTGTCAAATTGACAGACAGATAACCACCTGCTTTTCCGTAAAGAAATGCAATACCAGTCGGGGCGCATTTGCCGTAGAGTAGTTGTCTTCGGCATCTCCTTCAAATAAATAAGTACAGGATTGTCTTCTTCAAAGACAATAGAAGTCACTGCTATAATGGCACCTGCTGGAAATACATAATGGAATATAATATATTTTTAATTGCGTACGTCAGTCAAACTTAAAAGTTTTGATAACGAAAACGGGTAAGTTTTCGAAACGTAAACGTAAACGTTATGTGATGTGTTTAATGTTATATATTGTTAATCTGCTTTTTAGTGTGAGATTTCTTGATTAGGCAAATATATTTTTCAAAAAAACCAAGCTTTGACTGACCCGTCGGCGCAGAGGTTGATTATTAATTTTTTATATTTTTCAGTGGTGTCATAATACCCAAATAAATAAGAGTAATTAAACAATGCCACAAATAAATACTTTCATACATTATCTATCAATTGATCTATAAACAATTAAATAAAATAATAAGTAGGTAATATAACAAATAATATACCCTTCAAAAATAAAAGTACTGTTTACTTTCTGCATAATTTATAGTTTTATATTATTATTATTATTATTATTATTATTATTATTATTATTATTATATATTATACTAATAACATTTTTCTTTTTCAGGTAAGTGCACTTTATTAATGGGAACATTTTGGTAAGAGTTTCTATAAACATTACACTATCTATGTATGACTAAATGGACTATAACTAAATATATTTTGAATGGTTCATAAACATTATTATTACATTACTCTTTAGTTTATTTATTTACATTCTGTCATCAACTGTAATTCACATGTGTATTTTAATAAACATGCAATTATTTTGATTAGATTTGGTTTTTTGTTGAATGCGATCCAAATTTTTATTTTTCATATGTAATACTTAACGATTTATAAGTAAATTTTCACCTTAAAATTGAAGATAACCGTTATATTTCAAATGATAGTTAGTGATTAGATGTTCTTTTATTTGTGACTAGGTATTTTATTTTTATTTTTTTACTCTTCTATTCTAGAAACCATTTGTGAACTTCTAAATAATTCACTTTAATTAATACACATTTCCCTGCAAAACTATATTGAATAAAATGTGATAAGAAGTTCGAACTTACCTATTTCAACAGGGTAATTTCTGAATTTGAAAGCGGTGGACGGTTTTGACTTGTTGTAAACCTGATAATTGTTGATGGTTGTAATAAAACATGGTAATAAGGTATTTTATAACAAAATTGGTATTAGATTTATCCATAAATAAAAAAATTTCGATTAAATTTAATCTCTTGGCTGAAAAGTTAAGATTAGGAATGTGCAAACCGTTTTGGTTGATCTCAAACCGTTTAGATTTGACAGGGTGTCAAAGTTGAAAAATGTCAATATTTACCTGTGAATATTTCAAAAACAGTTGAAAATAGATATAGGACATCCTATACATGAAATGTGTTTAGAATATCACGTAGAGTTCAAAATTGCAATAATATACAGGGTGTTCCAATTAAAATAACGAAGATGACATTAACTTCCTGTATAACCGGAAGCGTTAGGTGGACGCCATTATTTTAGTTGAGAAGGGCATGCCCGAAAACACTATTGCCCAAATTTTCAAAATTAAAATCGAAGTAATCTCTGAAATATGTGTAATGTCTCGTCACCGTGGGACACCCTGTATATGGGCAGAAAATGTGAATACGACTGAATTTAACTGGACGTATATGTAAAGGTTATGGAGAATCAACAGTTTTTCAGAGTGGTGAGGTTGATTAAATTTTGATAATGTTTTGCAGTTTCTTTCTCGGTAATAAAATTGTTCTTAAGGAACTTAGAGTATTGCATTGTTCCCATCATTGAGAAGATTCAAACGATGTGCTTTAAATTCTACATAGATAAAACGTTATAGATTGAACGTTGTTAAGTGTTAACCGCCCCTACAACAACAATAACAAGAATTCATATTAATAATTTTTGCAACACTGAAATAATTGTACTAACTAAAACGTTCTTGTTGACGAAAAATTTGGCAATCGCTTCTTCATTAAAAAGACTAAGGCGACTGGATGGATATAAACTACGCCAATGTTCTCTCTCGGCCATTAAATATGTTTATCTAGATTTACAATAGCTGGTTAATTATGCAGCGACGTGCCCAACTAAATGTGACAATCTATATGCGCTCATTTTGTTTGTTTTGTTTATTATGATTGAATTATGCAGTACGGCGCATGCTGTATTATGCTCACTACCTATATAATACCCAGTAATTATCATCGAATGCAGACGAAATCACCTAAATATTAATGATGCCACTGCGGTCATTAATATACTCAATTCTCGCGAGCCGAATGTAAAATAGGAAGTACTAAATTTTTAAATTGCCAGTTTCTATATTAATAATAAATATACTTGGTCCTTTAGACAGGTAACATTTATGTTTTATTAAGATAATTAGAGTACGGCAAATAGATTTCTTTGAATTGACCTTCTAGTTTGCCTAACATACTTTTGATTGCAGTCTTTACAGCTAATTTACGATCTCCGACTTTACCTTTTTTCTGTGATTAATTCCAATGATTTCATTAATAAGGTGAAAAATATCCAATTGCAAGAAGGTGAAGTTTTGATCTCCTTTGAGGTTTGTTCATTGTTTCCAACTGTTCTCATACCACAGACCTTGGACTACCTTAAGGATCTACTCGAATCAAACAATCTCAGTCAAGATGTAGTAAAATATCTTCAACTCACTAAACTTTGCATGAAACAAAATTGCTTTCGATTCAATGGTAATTTCTTCGAACACCATGAGGGTACAGCAATGGGTAACTTGTCACCAATTGCCAATTTCTTCATGAACAGATTCGAAACAGAGGCAAAAGAAGAATTTTGTTTGTTTGAAAGTTTGGTTTAGATATGTAGATGATATATTTGTAGTATTTGATACAAAAGTCACTTGTTATTGATAACTTAAATAGATAACGTAAATTTAAAGACACACTCCGAAATTCCTCGACTTTTCAAAATGAAAGAGAAAAACCAAAATTCATATATATTCCCTACATTCCTCATTTCACCCGTGGTTTTGTTAAGGTTTTTAAAAATATAGGTATGTTTAGTGGTTTATTCATCGGAAAATAAACTACAACTTTTAGGCAATCCAAACGACAAAACTGAAACTAAGGAAAAGTCAGAGATTTACGAAGTTAGCTGTAAAGACTGCAATCAAAAGTATGTTGGGCAAACTAGAAGGTCAATTCAAATTGGATTCAAGGTTCATATGGCTCATATAGATAGTAGCAATTTAAGACTAATTAGGAATGTAACAAATTCCAGACTGCTGGATCTATTTGAGAGTTGCAAAGTGTAAAAATAGTATGACTAGTGACAGAGGACCAATCCCATACAGCTCGCTTTATTGTTTAGTAAATCACGATTTACTGAACCGTAGCAATAGTTTAGGTAAAAATAGGACACAGTGTTAGCATAGGTTTAGTTTTACGATAGTTTTATGATACTAACTTAGTTGGTAAAACGCGCGACGAGTGCAGTATAGTATTTTGATGTTATGTGAAAAAATACGTCAGCGGTATCTTCACATCAAAGGTTTCAACCCCCTTCAAGACTTTTTGTAAAAGAAAATACAAAATAATCTTTATATTTTATACTTACTTGAACCAATATCAATAAATCAACCTTATTATAAACCAAAGAGACAAATAGAATATCGTCCATTGAATAAACCAAGATAAATTCAGGAGTCAACATGGATTAAGATGAAAACAACCAGAATCCAAATATACCACTGGAAAAGGATAGGAATAATGAAGATAAATTTTTTTAGATGTTATTAAATCAGGGCCGGAGATAGAACAGTTAGGAGAACTTATAAAGGAACAAAGCAATTCGCATTTTTAGTTTTAAAGAAAAAGGAAACCTTTGCTTTATGGTTTGGCCAAGATTGCAAGATCTGAGCTTACACAAGTAGTCAGTCTATTTTAAGAAATATTCTGGAGCCCATAGATAAGGAAATGCGGCCAGAGAGTTTGGAATGGGGCAAAATATAATAAAATCGAAACACTTAATGAACTTTCTGTACTATGAAAACATTTAGAAAGTATCAGTTTCTAATAGGTGAAGATTCCTGATAGTTTCGTAGAGATGATAGGTATTTTGTATTATAAATGTTAAAAAAAACCATCAGATTTTTTAAATTTCACTGCACACCTCAAAAATACTTTTTATTATTGCTTTTGTAATATTAATATTATATTCTTATCACATAATAATAATATTTGATCATTTGCCAATTTATACATTCTCTAGAGTTATTTATATTTTATATGTTTTGTTTAATATATCTTTGAAAATTTAATCTTTCATTGAAAATTGGAACGGCATAATTACAGATAATTTAATTATTTTGTAAATGCTGATGCCAACAAAAATCCGATATACTGCCGATAAAACCTTACATTGGTAGCAAGGGGGGCGAAATTACCATTTAAATTTCATTAGATTTTACACCGGTGGCGTAAATATTTGGGTATTTTTTACTTTGGGGGTGAAATTTTCTGACTTTCAAATCGGGGGTAATTGAGAGTCGGATTGAGACTATTATAATCGTTGTTTAACGAATATCTACAACTACCTAAATTACGTGAGGAAATGTAGCAACTATACCATTTAAATATAAGTACTATGTGTAAAAGAAATATATCAAGAAAGAAAATTGCAAAATAGAAACTTTCGGTTAAGCTGAACAGTCTTCGAAAACTGTTAGCGTACTAGGATATGGATATGTGTTTTGGTAGAAAATGTCTAATCTGATTCGAATTTAAATTTTAGGGGACTTCCAATTATCAATTTTGTTTCTGACTCAATCACCTAAAAAATAGGAATAAACATTTAATTTTGGCAACCCTATACTTGTAAAAACAAACCTATTGTATTCACTTTATAAATTTTTAGTTAGTTATTTTACAAATTATGTTCCTTTCTACCTTTCAATTTTTAATATTTGTGAGTGACTGAATGAGTTTAAATTTTTAAGACCATATTCTTTTAATTAATAATTAAGGCTTTTATTGGAAGCTACAAATTTCTAAACTAATGATAAGTATTTTATATTCATTACTGTTCATTACAGGCATCATAAAAATTCCCCTTAAAGCTGTACCGCTAACAATAATAGAAATTACAACCAGCAAACGGTATTTAAGTAATTACGTATTTTTATCGTATCTTGACCAATCCTCGATTATGTCTGTTTTACAACGAAACAATACAACTCAGACAAAGGAAACGATTAAACTAATTGCATGACATATCAGACCGTCGGACGACTAGCAGTTACCTTAAATAAGCGCATTAAAAAATCATCAAGATAAACACTATTAATGCTTTAATACTTTATAAAGTGGATCGATGACAGTAGATTTATGAGTTCAAGTGAGTACTCAGTGAATTTGTCATATAGTAATATTCCCAGAGAAAATTGGACTGAAATCATGTCTCATTTTATAGTTCTATTATTATTAAATAAAAACTAAATGAAGTAATTTAATGTCTGTAACTTATTTGTGAAGCAGCTGTACGACTTATTGTAACTTATTTTGGGATTACAACACCTGTGAAATAATAAAAAGTATTGAAAAGGAGTGTAGTATAAAGCGAACTTCTAAATTTGCTTCAAAATAAAATAATATTTTTATGTTGGATCCTCTTCGTTCTCTATTTTATTATTTTACAGGCGATGTAATCACAAAAGAAATTTCGATTAATCGAATTAATTTCTTTAACACGATTGCACTGTTTTTACTATTTTTGAATATTATCCTTTAAAGAATTAAATAACTGTTTCTCAATATAGACCTACTAGGAAGAGGAGACCTATTATTTCTGGTAGGGAGCAAGAAGAATAGTGCCTAAGACATATAATTATTGTTTATAAAATAGGAAACAAAATGTATATTTTATCAAATAATGAGATGCGTTTGCATGTGTTTCAAACAAATCGTTTTTAAAATAAACAATTATTTTCTGTGTTTTTACAATGGGGTATTTTCCTTCAATCGAAATGAAAGTGGAAACCTGTATTTTTATAAAATATATTTTTTTTTATATTTATTAGGATAAAAATTATTTAAGATTGAATCGGTAGAAAATTTTTAATTCAATTTTGAAATTTTATTCTATATTCGTGACGTCACTAAGCGAAAACTAAGGAATATGTATCTATAAAGAGGCCACACTGATAATATGTGGCTAGTTTCAATTTGTAACGACGACAAACGACACTCGACATTTCGATAATTGACATTTGAAATTTCCTGTTTGTGTTTGGCTTGACAACTTGACGTGTTGTATTGCTGTTTTCTTGTGAAGTAAACTTTTATTAAACATGGAGCAAGAATTTGTAGAGGCTAAGTCCGACAATTTACCGGTTATAGATCCTTTTATGATAAAGATCCTATAGATCCTTTCAGAAATAAAAGAGATGAAAATGTAAGGTTACTATTTTTAACAGTATTACACCTAAGTCGATTAAATATATTCAAAAATTATCTTTACAAATTACGATGTTTTTCTATTACTAATAAATACACTTGTAATCAGTCACAGGCATGATGTTTACCCATGATAAGTTGATGTTTACCCTAACCAAACAATTCAAACATAAACAAAAGTAAAGTTGTCACGCAGTGATACCAACCACACAAATGAAAATATTCATCACTCATTCATATTCAAAATATTCATCATTCATGAAAATATATATCACTAAAAAATGGCGCAAATTTTGAATTTTCGCTTAATGACGTCACATTGATATCGCGCACAATAAAAAAATAATTTATGGACTTAAATGAACCCCAATATTAAAATTTCAGAAATTCGTATCTCTTCTTTTTCCAACTACCTTCCATTGCCGATGTAAAAAAAAATAGGAAAACACCCCTATAACGTGTCTACTTGCACTAATCTATTGCCCAATATTAATTCTTATATATTGTGGATACCCTCTTTCAATGTTTTTTTCTTTTTTTTAGCATTCATGATTCATTTCTAACATACCGGCTTTCCCATCTCATTTGACTAATGACAACATGGGCTATTATATTTCATTGAATTTTATATTCCCAAAGCACACTATGAGAAATATTGCTAACGGAATCGATAGTACGAATCGCCAAACACTTCTGAATACAAAAAAACTAAAGCGATATGCTTTTATAATTAAAACATCAACAAACATTCGTTTTTAGTTAATAGATGCATAATTGTGTTAGCACTCACAATTTTAAATCGTCTGGTGGGCTAACTGTATAAGCGCCGAGCTTTCAAACTGAAGCGCAAAATTTTGCAGGTTCAAATCCCACCAGAGACAACTTTTTTATTTTACTTTTTAATAAATTACAAATTATTAGTGTTTACTTATTCGAATAAATATGGTTCATTGTTAGTATCTAGTTGTTATTATTTTTGAAGATAATCTTTAAATTAAAGTCACAATATTTACTTATTAAAATAAAATAAAACTTGTTTTTAATTGGTTCGTTTCCTTTATCTTTAGCTAAAGCTACTATCTTATAAAATGAGTAATCAACAGGCAACATATTTTTTATTTATTACATGCACTGTGCTTTTACTAAGAGTGTACTTATCTCTGCTAATAGTTACTACATATTATACCTCAATCTGGATATTGAGCTACACAGTTACAGAGGAACGGTCGTGAATTAGTAATAGGTAATAATTTTTTTTAATAAAAAACTATCATTCTAAAATTATGAGTTTTTTGAATTATGAATTATTGTAATTACTTAATCAAAAAGTAAAATTTAAAAAAGTTACCTCTATTATGATTTGAACTTGCGAAAATTTGAAATTCAGTTTTGGGGCCCGCGTCTCGTACCACTAGGTCACCATGCCACTCCGCATTTTGTGCGCTGAGGCAGCTATGTAAACTGTTGAATTTAACCTAAAATGAATTTTTAATGATATTTTAATTAAAGAAGCATGTCGCTTCAGTATTTTGATAATCAGAAGTGTTTGTCGATCAGTACTATCGATTATGTTAGCAATATTTCTCATAGTGTGCCTTGGGAATATAAAATTGAATGAAATATAATTGTCATTAGTCAGATGACATGGGAAACCCGGTACCTATATGTTTACTTCTCTTCTTTCTAACAAATGATAATATGCTCCACCTCACAGCGATTGAAATATGAATAATGATAATGATACTCGATATCTTATCTTGACAAAATTGACAGATGTGCATTGTCTTTATTTAATCACTTCTCGCCTTCACCAATTTGTAATAAAACCATCTAGAATGGTTTAAAGCTAAAGTAACGTCTAATATATGTGTCATAATACTCATAACATCTCTGATTCTAATCATTCTCGCCTGATACTAATTAGCCCAAAAGTATGAGACTTCAGTGGGAGAGAGTATGGCTTATTATTATCCTTTAAAAACCACATTAATTATACCAAGACAATCAAACACACATTACTCACATTAACATTTGGTAAGTATTTTCCCGTCCTAGCTGGCCAGCAGAGTGGATTGCTGACCCATTTCTCCAAACAGAACCAACCATATTTGAGTCAATATAATGAAGCATTGTCGGATCTTTGTGAACTGGACATGGAACTGAATTTAAAACCCAAGATTTTGAATGTATGCTGTGCCATCGATTCCAAATATGCATACAGGCACACATTTATTGACAAAATAATCCCACAATTACACAATTACAAACATACACTGGAAAATACATAAATGCATTGCAATATAGCAGAGTAATATATAAATTGCTCACACAGATGTATCACTAGTTCTAATAATTTAAAAATCCACTCCGGCATTCCACAAAAGAAATTAATCAACTTCACCACGGTCCGCTGAAAGAGATTTTTGTATGAGCAACCGCGAATTAATATTTTTACAGGTCGTCAGATTTACAAGTGTCTGAAAGGGGTCGTAATTCGTTCACATGGGAAAACAATGCACACATATGCAGCCCTGGGTTGTCTGGTCGCCGATAAAATTTATCACCAGGTAGCGGTGCAAATGTGCACGATAAAATGTTTAAAAAAGTACAAGCATGTGCTGCGATTGATAGCCTATATTTATTATAGACGGGATTTTGTAGTTGCGTTGTACTTGCTTGATAAAAATAGGAACAAACTTTGTATCCAAAAAAGTGGTTCTTGCGTGTGTTGTTGTAAAAATTTTAATAACACACTGGCCTGATATAATAAGTAATCCAAAACTATGGAACATATGAACAAGATGCAAACAACTATGGAATGAATGAACGATAATCAGAAAGTCGCAATGAAGAAGAAAAAATTGAAGAACAGATTGGATACATCGAAAAAGGATAAATAGCAAAACAAATAATAAAGTATTAACCAAGAGGTAAAGCACAATGATCAGGACATAGTTGGAGTAAAAGCAATTGTTTTTAAATAAGATAACCTATATTAGTAGATAAGCAAAGCCGGTATCACGCCACTTTTTAAATGGGGAAAAGTGGATGGCATGTATCCATCAGCAGAGACCATCAGTAGCTTGCTTCAGGATAGAATCTCAGGATAACCTCACTATAGGGGGATGTTCATGCGGTCTTCGGCTAAAGAGGGTGATCTTCAGCATGGGGGACAGTGACCAGAGGCTGTAGTTCAGAGTTCTGCCGTCAGGATATTATAGGGGGCGCTGTTTAGGGGGAGGTGGAGTGCAAGGGGGTTGTGGTACGTGGGGATGATCTTCAGCGTGGTCGACAGTGACCAGAAGGTGTAGTTCCGAGTTCTGCCGCCCGGAAATTATAGGCGGAGCTGGTGTGTGGATGATTTATTAGACACCGCGCTCCGGATGGCTGTAGGTCCCCCGCTATCAGAGCACCGAGCTCCGGATGGCATGTATCCATCAAGAAGTGACCAAAGATGATGGGGGTGTATCGAGGGTGTGGAAGAGTTCTTGGAATGGTGGTGAAGAAGTGTTAGTCAATGTCCGGAGGGTGTAGAAGAATTTCGAGGGTGGTGGTTGATGTATGGTAATTAAAATAGTAATTAATGATAATAAAAATAGTAATTATGATTGTTCTGATAAAGAATGCTGGATGGGGCATTCAGAGGGTGATATTTATTCTTTATCAATTCCACCAATCAGCTTTACATACTTTTTTTTACATACTTTTCCAATATTAAATTACATCAATCATATTAATATCTTAATAACATATCATCATCTGAAATCAACTCGAGAAGCAGGTACATACCTATCATTCTTAATTAATTAGATTACATCAATCATATGAATTCAGGTATATTAATGTGATATCACCACCTGAAATCAACACCCCCATCCACCCTCCTTCACCCGCATCACCCTCTGAATGCCCCATCCAGCATTCTTTATCAGAACAATCATAATTACTATTTTTATTATCATTAATTACTATTTTAATTAACATACATCAACCACCACCCTCGAAATTCTTCTACACCCTCCGGACATTGACTAACACTTCTTCACCACCATTCCAAGAACTCTTCCACACCCTCGATACACCCCCATCATCTTTGGTCACTTCTTGATGGATACATGCCATCCGGAGCTCGGTGCTCTGATAGCGGGGGACCTACAGCCATCCGGAGCGCGGTGTCTAATAAATCATCCACACACCAGCTCCGCCTATAATTTCCGGGCGGCAGAACTCGGAACTACACCTTCTGGTCACTGTCGACCACGCTGAAGATCATCCCCACGTACCACAACCCCCTTGCACTCCACCTCCCCCTAAACAGCGCCCCCTATAATATCCTGGCGGCAGAACTCTGAACTACAGCCTCTGGTCACTGTCCCCCATGCTGAAGATCACCCTCTTTAGCCGAAGACCGCATGAACATCCCCCTATAGTGAGGTTATCCTGAGATTCTATCCTGAAGTAAGCTACTGATGGTCTCTGCTGATGGATACATGCCATCCACTTTTCCCCATTTAAAAAGTGGCGTGATACCGGCTTTGCTTATCTACTTATATTTATATTTTTAATGATCTGTACGGGCATTATTCACGAATATATGCTATAAATAAATATATCATAAATTAGACAACCCCCAAATCCAAAGTCAAATACTGTCCGGAAGGGAATTACTCCACATTGAAATTGTAAACAAACACCCCATACCCCCGTTGCCCGTGTCGGAGCTGAGGATCGAACCCAGAACATGCTAGGCAGTGAGACCAAGAATGCTGCCACAACACGCTCTAGCCCACTGCGCGACCGAGGCTATAATATATAAATATATAAGGCTACATCCTACTCTCTTAACTATATAAGAGCAGTCGTGAGATAATGCAAGTCTGTAAAAATATTAAATAATTTTTTATACACTTACCTACTAAAGTTAAAACGTTTGGTATTGTAAATATTTATTAATATTTTTGTAAAAACTTTGTACTCCCTAGCTTATTCCAAAACTGGCTAGGGTTAGACAAACATGTTCACTATATCCATTTTTTGCCCTAAAATTTTAATAATCCTTTAAGTACCTCTTATGGTTTACTGTATTGAGTTACACAGAATAATATCCTGTGGGTTAACCATTACTGTGTTCCTTTCGCACATTTGAGCTGCTGTTAGAGTCTAACGGCAATCTCTCTAGTGTCCATTTCATGCCACTTCCCTCTTTCTATCGAAAAATAAAAAAGCCATAGTATTATTGCTTCCTTTATTACAATGTTAGTGAAGTTGGAATAATATCTAAAACATTAAGAAGGAAACAACGTATTTATTATAGGGTGAGTCACCTAAGACGCCTCGGTCCATTACTCAGTTACTATATTATAATAGAGAGTTTTTGAACCCCTTAAATTTTAGCTTTAGCACGTCGTTATCGTTATCGTTATTCTGCGCATGCGCAGTGCCAAAGATAGTATCATTTTCGGCACTGCGCATGCTCAGAATAACCATAACCATAACGATAACGTAAATTTTAAGGGGTTCAAAAACTCCCTATTACATATTTTTTCTTTTTAGGGCATTATGTACACCACTCAGAGACATCTTTTAAAATTATTTTGGAACATACAGGATGATCCAATGCAGAAGGGTGAACCAAACGCATTTTTTTTTCTAATGGAACAGTCTTTATTTTTGAATCGCACCTTCGCATTTCGCCTTTCTTTTACCTGCAAAATAATTTTTTTATTTTTGAAATCGGATACGGCATTGCCAAGTTATTTTCAAAAAACGAATTTTGCAGGGGCGTACTAAAAAAATCATCGAGAAGAAGAATATTTTGCATGGTACTACCTTCCTTCTTCATCGCTAGAGTTCTGAAATCTGCATTTTTTGTATAGAGTGTTCTGCACAGGAATAGTAATTTATCAACTTTCAAACAGGTGACCTCAATTTTTTTTAACGGAACACCCTGTATTCTTGTCTCCATTGAAAAGGACAGATAAATATCTTCCATTTGTTTCTTTTGAATGGCTTATCTAATCTTAACAGTTTTTGAGAAAATCCTTATAGTTGTGCCACATTAAAAAACGTAGATTTTAGCGTAGAACTCAAAAATCCAAAAAAATATAGCGTATTCCACGAGGGGTAAACCGCAGACATGAATTTTGTACACCAATTGCTTTATTGCTCAGTATTACAGCAAAATTAACTGCATTGCTTCAATATTCACTGAATTTGGCACATATTGCTCATATTTTTACTGGTGTGCCATGTATTGCTCATATTTTCTTAGTATTGCACAGCATTGCTCTCATTTTTATAAAATATTTGCATTGCTTCGTATTGCTTTTGAATTGTTTCGTATTGCTTTTGTGTTGCTTCGTATTACTTTGAAAGTGCATTATAACTGTATTGGTGAAACACACCTACATTTTCTTAGTACATATTGCATTGCATATAGGTACTCGTATTTTTATAAGTTGCTCACATTGCTTTTAAAGTATAGTATTGTTACTTCTTCTGGGGTTCTAAAGATAAGTGAGACTTATACAACAGTACAAATCTTTATTTAACACTTCAGACACAGTACAACACTTTTTGTACAATATCTAAATAATTACACACCGAAAACACTTGAAAAATCGCCCTTATTTCACTGAAGTATTGCTTCTTCTCTTGATCAATCTTCTATTGAGACCGACTGACTAGCCGGCAAGCCGCGGGCTTTATACAGTGTGTCCAAGATAAGGATGGGATAGGATTGGGATTTTGGAATCGGTAAGAGCTACAAAGTTGGGTAAATTATGAAAAAGTTGAGCAGTTTGAATACCTTGATGCATCACAAATAATTAAACCATTACTTGTGATGCATCATTGAATTGAGAATAAATAAAAACAAATATCGCAAAAAAAATGTTTTTCCAAATATTTCGAAATCAAAAAAGGATAAATAATTTTGCAAAGTCCATGTAAAAGGTATTCAAACTGCTCAACTTTTTCATAATTTAACCAACTTTGTATCTCTTACCGTTTCCAAGATCCCAATACTATCCCATCTTTATTGGACACACTGTATAGGTAAATTAGGAATTCACGAATTTTATTGGCATATTTAAACATGAGTTATATAATCGTAGAAATTTCCATCAAATACTCACGAATAATCCATACACCAGGGCAGTTCAATTAATAATCGACAGACAAGTTATACGAGGGGTATTCGATAAATACCTCTGGTGACATCCAGGAAATGTGGACAAAAGGGCGTAACTCCCTTATTTGAAGGCCTAGAGGGTTGAGACTTCGCTCTTGGGGGGTTGTTCCTAGCACCCTCAGAAGCGGTGTTGCCAGATTGTGCATAATTTCCCTAGGGCTGGGGAAAACGTAGTTTTGGCAACGCCGCATTCGAGCACTCCATCGGTAATTTTGTAACAGTATAACAGTAAATTAACTTTGCAACTTAAATTGGGTGTTCATTATTAAAGATGCGAGTTAAAGGCTCATGACTTCTTATTGTTTTTGCTAAGTACAAGGCAACTCATGCTATTAGGAATTAAGGGTTCCTTAATAAACACAATCTGATATAATTTCCAGTTGTTCTGAATTAAAGGCTCATGATTTTTTATTGTTTTTGCTAAGGACAAGGCAACTCATGCTATTAGGAATTAAGGGCTCCTTAGTAAACACAATCTGACATCATTTCTAGTTGTTCTGAATTAAGAGCTCATGATTTTTTTATTGTTTTGAACTTAGTACAAGGCAACTCAAGCTGTTAGGAATTAAGGGCTTCTGATTTTTTTATTATTTTGGCTAAGTATAGTCTATATAATGTCCATTGAAACTAAAAAAATTCCGACAAAAGAAACACCTGCACCTCGACGGCGGCCTCTCTGAACCGGGGCCTCCTAACTGAAGCTGTTAGGAATTAAAGGCTCCTGATTTTTTATTATTTTGGCTAAGTATAGTCTATATAATGTCAATTGAATCTAAAAAAAAATTCAGACAAAAGAAACACCTGCACCTCGACGGCGGCCTCTTTGTTTACGCACGTGTGTCGTTTGTCGCAATTTTTTTTTGCAGTTTCAATTGAGGTTATAAAGACTATACAAAGCAACTCATGCTATTAGGAATTGAAGGCTCCTCAGTAAAGCAACTCTAACATCATGAATGTTAGTAGTGGTGAGAAACACACCGCAGTGCCCTCTTTGGGTCTGTGCTACTATCTGTCTGACAATTATTGTTAAATTGACAGACATATTGTTTTTTTTTTTTGTTTTCGGGATCTCCATCAAATAAACTCTATCATTTACAGCTGTTCCGAATTAAGGTCTAATGATTTTTTTTTTGTTTTAACTTAGTACAAGGGAATTAAGGGCTCCTTAATAAACACAATTTGACATCATTTCCAGCAAACATATATCACAACTTATACCCAACATATTAAAAACAAAAATAATAGAAATTATATAGACTATAACGACCATGAGTATTGCTCTCGGTATTGCTTTATTTCTTTTATTATTTCGCATTGCTTCATATTTTCTATGCCTATTTTTACATTGCTCCTCAATTTTCTTGCATTGCTTGAGTATTGCTAACATTTTCGATACATTGCTCGAATTTACATAGTATTGCTCGCATTGCTTTTACATTTTCTCATGCTTGTACACCACATTGCTTTAGCGGTTTACCCCTCGGTATTCCATTTAAAATAAGAAAGTTGATAGCCATTTCCAATATAACTGGAAGTGACAGAAAAACGGAAATTATTCAGATGAATAGAAATAGAATAAAACAGAAATTCATATATCAGAGTATTCAAAACAATAAAAAAATAACATTAATATTAACAACAAATTAAACTTAAAATAAATAAAATTGAAACATTAACAAACGAAAAACAATTTTAATCATATTTTTTATTATAGCTCCTTTTTTGCCATACAAATATTTTAATAACATTACGACGAACTCTCTCAAAAACAATTTATCGACGTTGAAGTGATTATTATTTTTTATAACGAGGTTTGCGGTTGTTCTATCTCGAAAAATATTGAAGACAATCCAGACAATCCAATGAAAACAATATTGAAGAAGTGTTATATAACGTTGAATTAAGATAAAGTATGAGATTTTAGTTTTGGCAAAATATATAGAGTGCCATTGGAAAATGGGACCAAAAGATACATTGATAATTAAAATAATAAAGGAGGCGGCAGTTTTACGTAAACCAAACTGTAGAGGGTGTCCAAAATAAAATCCTATATAGGTATCTTCTTTTTAGAGGATTCAGAAAATATAAGAAGTGGAGAAAAGTGCATACAAAAGTTTTTTATTTTAACTTAATTTTTTCATTTTTTTTTTATTTCCTGTATACAGTTTGTATCAGTTTTTCTGACCCAGATATCATCAACTTTCTAATTTTTAATTGTACAATGTACAATTAAAAATTACAATTACAGGGTGTAGGTACAATGTACACCCTGTAAGTGATTCTGTGTTTGAATTAATCTTAAAATTCTAGATCAACATTATTAAAGATACTCTATACCTATATTTTACTATTATGAAGATATTGGTATTTAAAGAAAAAAATGTTTAAAAAAGGTTTTCTCAAAAAAATTCGCCAAACAAAATGAAACAACAAAAATAAGGGAAAACTAGGTTTATTTCATAAACAATTAGACCCAGTATCATTGACTACACTGTATAGATGTTACCTTATTAATATAAAGGGTATTTTTGAAAGATGGCTGATATAAGAATAAGTTTAAGCAGCGGAAAACAAAAATTTCTTATGGAACAGACTGATTTATCATATTGTATTTATCATACTGTATATTTATTTGAAGTAGATACCGAAAACAACTACTCCACGGACAATGTGCCCCGGCTGGCATTGCATTACTCCGGCATCTCCATGGAAATCGCCACATCCTTCATCGAGATCAACATTGGCCGTGGAGTAGTTGTTTTCGGCATCTCCTTCAAATAAATAAGTAGGATTGTCTTCCTCAAAGACAATAGAGGTCACTGTTGTAATGACCCCTACACAGAAGCAGGTCGCTATCTGTCTGTCAATTTGACAATAATTGTCAGACGGATAGTAGCAAAGACCCAAAGAGGGCACTACGGTGTGTTTCTCACCACTATTATCATATTTGCAGTTTCATCTATTACATTTTATCTTCTTATTTTGGACACCCTTGTGAAAATAAAACAAATATTTAATAATATTTTTGCTATTGGATGTGATTTTTAACGCCTGCATTGAACGAAAAACATTTCACAAACAAAATTCCATCCAAACAGAACGCGACGGACGTATAATCTCCTGTTTGAACGCTTCCATTCATCGTTTGAATAGGAATGATTTTCGCTGCCCTGACGGCCGACACGACGCAAGCTGTCCATATTTGCATTCGAAAACTAAAAATTGAAACAAACGGCCCGTGTTTGCGTAAAAATTAAAACCCTTTTGTCGGACGCATTTTAAACGTATTACGTTTAACGCTGACCGACGCTTTGAAGTCTATCCTCTGCCTTCCACCCTCGCCTACCCCGCGGTACACGCGGACCGGCCAGTTTGCAAAGCCAATTAATTAATTCCCTTATGATTTATCATACGTGAATGGCCCCTGATTAATCCGAATTGCACGCTCTGATCTTGCCCCGTGGGCGTGGATGAACATGTGTACATGATTTTTTAGAAAAATAAAACTACAAATAATACTGCTGTATGAAGAAAATTACTGACCCACCTTCGTGCTCACTTCACATAAGGCACAAAATTATCAAAACATTAAAGAAATAAAAGTGTTAATATTTTTTACAAGAGCTGTAACTTGTAGGGCAGACCGGGGTTGGTTGGCACGTTCGTTTTAATTCAAAAAATTGTGGCTAGATGTAGACAAAAATCGGTTTCCAGTTCAGTAAACATATTCTCAATTGGCTTATGAAAGAGTAAACGTGTGAATTATTAAGATTTCGGAGATGCACGCGTAAAGCCGAAGTAAAAAGGCACATGCACATAAAGTTAGCCCTTATTGCAACGGTACCGGATTTGTCTTATAATTGCAACAAAATTTTTTTTTCATATTATAAATTATATATTACCGGAAAGATCAAAAGATAAACTAGATCCCTATAGTAACAAATTTTTGTTTAATACATGTATTTTAGAGAAAATATTTTTTGAAAATACACTATTTTAGTACAAGATTGTTTGCCTGGAATTTTAAAAATAAAAAAAATTACCAAAAATTACTACTATAGGGATTTAGATTAAAGTCTTATCTTTCAATACTTTTTTACTAAAAGTCGCTATCTTTTATAGTTTTTTTATAATTAGACACGAGACGAAAGCCGATTTTGGGCTTATTTCGGACTAGTGAATGGACCCTTAAAACAAATGGCGTATTTTCTCAGACGATATAATATTGTAAAGGTGTCATTTTCTCAATTTCCAGACTGTAATAGATATTGTTTTCCACTAATATATTGTAGTTAAAGGGTATAAAGATACTTATTATTTGACATGTTTGGTTTTAATAATATCTTAAAATTGTTATCGAAAATATAGGTTGACATTTCTAAATAATACTATAATACCAGGGTTAGGTGCACAATTAGAAACGAGGTTGGTTAGCACTAGAGCCCACCAACTCCGTTAGTTCTATGTAAGCTTGCGGAACTAATAAATTTTTCCTTCTCTCTTAAGAAAAATTGTTCGAAATTCGAAACGTAAAACGACCAGGGCACAAACGCCTACTGATAATAATATCATCTTTAGGGCAGTTAAAGAATTGGTCCCTATAATCGTTTAATTTTTTATGAACATGTGTTCATGTGCCATCCAATGTAACAGTTCGACCATACCGAAAACAACGAACCCCTGAACCGTAAAATCCTACTACTAGTAAAGTGGCCAAAGGGCTTTCGGAAACAGATTTGACGAATGATACAATCAGGGAACAACCTTGCGAAAACGGCGGTCCGTTAAATTTATCATAATATAACGTAATGTCTGTAAAAAATTAGGTTTTAATATTTAATAATGTGTCCATTATTTGTACATTTTCAAAAAGTGTATCAAGAGCCTCGGTCTCGCCTATACTAAAAGTATACTCGCAAATTGCAAATGTAACAATATCTATAAATATGTACACCTGTTTAAGACCAATTGTATGGTCATCTCGAAAACCGAGATATAGAGTTGGTTAAATTAGGAAAGAGTCGGGCAATTTCACACACATGAAGAATCCAAAGTTACATTCCCAAGAGATACAGGGTGAAACAAAAAATGAGTATTTACTGTAAACGTCTATAACTCGTTTATTGTAAAAGATACATTCATTCAATATTCAGGACAGCGATAGCAGTCAGCAAGGGCTTCAGAATTGATGTTTAAAAAAATGTAGGTCTACTACATATTGGATTTTCGCATTTTTTAAACATTTTGGCCTTTGCAGCATGGCTGTAGCAACAATGTATAATATGCGCACGCTGAAAACCGAAGGACAATAAGATAGCCTGGTACGGCACCAGATCTAACTCCACTGGACTTTTGTGTTGGACTCAAACAAAGTAGGTATATGCAAGATCTTATGAAACTGCATAAAAATTGCATCGTGCAGTTAAAGTCGCAATAGTTGGAATTATTCCAAACATATGCATGGTTGAAAAGCATTTTTTACGGAGTTTTCAAAAATACGAAAATCTAATATGGCATCCATAGTAAAAACAAAAGTTTAGTAGATCTAAATTTTTTAGAAACTAATTTCAAAGTCCTTGCTGACTGTTGTCGTTGGTCCTGAAAATTTGATTAATGTATCTTCTACAATAAACGAGCTATAGCTATTTCTAGAAAATATACATTTTTAGTTTTCACCCTGTACCTACTTAAGCCAAGGAATTCTTGGAATTAATAATCATAATAGACTATTTATAATATAATAAGACAATATAGGTACAATTATAATTCATTAGACAAATAAAGTTTAAAAACACAGAAGCATCATATGGTGCTTGTAAGTGTGCAAAAAAAGATCAAAAACAAAAGTTAAATTAAAAATTAATGGATACTTGCCTAACTACAATTAACAAGATTACAAACATCCATAAAAAGATATATATTAATATTGACAGTTCCCAGCAAATACTAAGTAAATTCTCTTTTCATTATTTTCCTCTATTTTTTACTATTTTTTTTAATAATATTTTGCCTCTTTTAATTCATATTTACGTTTTAAAATAACTCAGGCCTCAAATAGATAAATAAATAAATAAATAAATAAATAAATAAATAAATAAACAATATAAAATAGGTAAGTAAACAGTGCCAGTGACATTATGTTGACCTATATACGGCTAATAAACTTTCGTGTCAATTATATCGTGAAAAATTTTCTCTCGGCCTGTAATGTTAATTTGAAAGTTATATATCTTGTATTTAAATTTATTCCTATTAATTATTTCTCTACTGTCGTACGGTAAAATGTTGAACAGCTTTGAACCAATTCATGTATACAAAGCAACGTTGACCCACTGTTTTTCGCATCTTGGGAATGTGTAAGACATTAAAATTTCTTGTTGAATATTGAGAAATTTGTATTGTTATTGTCACCTACCTACCTACACCTCTTGTGGCCTTTTTGGACCTAAAATTATACAACTTTACACACATTTTTAATTTTTCATTTCCCTCTTTTTTGTATATATAGAGTAGAAAAATGGTATGGCAAAGTTCCATAACTCGCCGTAATAAATAAAAAAAATAAAAAAGGATCTTATAGAGCCTTATGGTACGTGTCCATTTGAGAGCAACTAGCGCGAGTGACTCTCGATAGTTATTGTTAAGAGTTAGTTACAATTTGAGGAATTTCTACTGTCAGCTAGATAACTAAACACTCGCCGAGTGCTTACTCTCAGAGATATCTCTCAGAAGGATATCCATTTGAGATTTCTGTTTCATCAATTTCCTTTCTTTGTGTGTAGTGTGAATGAAAAAATTAGTGAGGTGCAGATAGATAATCAATCATGAATGTACAAAAACTTCGAGCAATTGTTGAATTCGACATCTGAAATCTATACTGATCGAAAATCTGTTTATTTAAAATCCTTACTGTACCTACTTGGTTTCTTAAATTGTGAAGCTTTCGTTGAATTTCGTCGGATGTGCACTCGAACTTCGCAATCGCCAGTAATATTTTATTTTTTGTATCTCTATTTCTATACTCAGTAGACTTGGTATCCCAAAAAACTGTATTATCCTCGTATATACTTATCAAATTACAAGTCTCGACTTTTGACCACTCTTTACGAACATCTGCCATTTTAAATAATTATGGCGAGAACTACCACAATACGAAACGTGTTCGTATTTCAGAAGTAACTGTCCGCTAGTAAAAATAATATGTATACACTTGAGAGCAAAATGCTGCGAGTAAGCTATTTGACAGTAAAATGAATACTCTCTGATAGTTACTCGCAGACGCGTATCCACTTACGAGCACTACTCTCGAGAGGTTCTCGCGCTAGTAACACTCTCAAATGGACATGTACCTTTAAACGACGTACATTTTAAAAATATGTATAGTTATATAGGGTGCTCTATAAATATGAAATAAAAAATATATGTCCAGTTAAAAAACATAAGTTTGATATGGCCCCGGTTTATAGAGCACCCTATATGACTATACATATTTTGAGATACCTCTACCTCTACCTCTACCTCTATCGAGGACCTCTATGAGATCATATAGTATATTTTTTTTCTTTATTACACTAACTTATGGAGTTATGGAACTTTTCCACACTATTATGCCACCCTGTATATCGATTCATCTATTTTTGTGAGCAATCTTATTATTTCATCAGTATGATATCATAAGTACTATTAATTTTGCTATTTCAATTATACTTTACAACATTACAATAAATTTTGTTTTATTAAAGTGTCCTACAAGTTCAGGTAGGTACTAAACATAGATTTATAAGACAAGGGAGATGTAATTGTTTACATTTTAAAGCAATCAGAGATCCCCTTGTTTACTCTTTATCTGGTCAACTGCAAGGTCTACTTTATGATTGTACGAAAAACTGTTGCCAAACTGTCAATTGTGTAATTTATATTTTCACATTTAAACTACCATGATTATGGGTTAAGGTTAAAATATTACATAAAAATATTTTCTCGTTTCCTAGTTAAGTAGATAAATCATATTTTGTTAAAAACGTTGCGATAAAAACTAACTTCATAACGCAAAAATGGAATGAACAGGCATCATTGCTCCCTACTCCAATCCTCATGTCCATTGATGCACGTGAATCGTAGTATTTTATAGTAGGTATTTCTTTTGTGCGGTGTTGCTGGCAGTCGGAATTTTGCTTTTGTGAATTTTTCAGTGTTTTTCGTAAGGATTTTATTACTATTCTTCAGAAAATGGTGCGTCAGTGTCAAGTGTATGGAAAAATGAATTCTTTATATTCAAAACTGTCTTTCCACAGGTAAATTTTGCCAAGTTTTGTTTGGTTATTCGGTCGCTATATTTGTCACGCCATATTTACGGATTTTCAGGGGCGTGCTGGCTGGCTTCCTTATCATTTTACGGAATATAGTATATAATATATACTATATTATATTATGGAATTGCTTTTGTTATTTTTTAAAATATGGCTGATGTGTTAGTTTTTGGAGTTACCTACACACATACTTAAATACGATCAAAACAAGAATCCAAGCAAGAAGCTAAGGCATCATTCAGCACTTTGCTGCATAACAAATTAAAAAACCGATAATGTTTGGTAAATGTGAAGCCAACATGCAACGTTTGCACACAAAAATTAAAATCAGTTGCGTAACCAAGGTAATTTTTAAAGGTATCCTTTATACTAATCTAAGAGAAAATCACCATTATCAGGCTTTGAAAGAGTTATTTTGAAAACAGTAAGTCAAATAACTTGAAACAAAAAGTTGAATTAAAAACTAACACCATGTACATCTTTCTTATTTTAAATTATATTTCACTTTTAAATGTAATTGAACCCTGTATACAGAGTTTGGGTATCTTTGAAAAACTGAAAAATACTTTTTTACACTACTGTATATATAAGTTTTTGTAATGTAGTAGGTGTACCACCTTTACTTAATTCAGAATTTTAAGTGTTCAAGTTTCAATTCATATTCCCTACATTAAAACTCCGATACTAATTTAATTTCTAATCTCACAAGCTTTTGCTGTTGCAATGTATAGTACTGATTTTCTTAAAATTCCTTTTTTGATGTTTTATTATCATAACCAACCCTTCCAAAAACAGTACGCCTTTGGCGTCGGAAGCAAGTTCTCCCAAAACTTTTGCAACGTTGCACGGAGTCGGAATTTTGCCGTTCTTTCTCTCGGTATTCTTTGTCATACACATTGCCAATGATTGATACAAAACAAAAGGTTATTTATGAATGAACCGTGAGGTCTCCTCTTATTAAGTCTATGGTACTAAACCATGTGACACAAATAAATAAGATTAAAACTTCAGCTAGTAGTTTCTTCCAATTATATCTACCTTATTCATCTTGTTATCCATTTTATTTAATTTACTTAGTTACATATCTCACTGCAGACGTCATAGGAATTTTAGTAAAGGTTTAATAATCGTCATCGCTTTTCAATATGTTGTAAACTTGTCGTTCTATTTTACCGAACAATATGGTGAGTGAAACATTCACATCAAAAGTATATTGTGTTGCGTATTTGCTACATCTACAATTCAATATTCCTTGTGAACCTTGACAGGGTGCGACATGTCACAATGCGCCTCCGCAATTTAGGGCTACACGTGACGGCGCCAGACGCTCTGCGTATATGGAATCCATTCATTCATATTCATTTTCTGCATGAATTAAACATAAATATAGTGGCATCCTCGCATCGCTCAATCAACTACGGTGGCATTTTATTGCGGAATGATGCACCCCATTGTATGTAAATACGGAATTTTTACAGGCGGGGGTTGCCACTACGAAATTGTTTTGGATAGGGAGTACAAGCAGGCATGGGGTTTATAAAAATATCGTAAAAATGATATGGCACCTGGTACAACTTCTTTTGAATACTTTCTGTGGGAGTTCCTTTAAACGGAGTGAATGTGGTTATTGTTTTGTTATCTACATTTTTCACTTGAGTGAAGTTATCCATAACAGTTATGGGTAACTTCATGCTATGGGAAATTTTGAAAAAAAATAATGCTGGGTGGTCAAGGGAAGTGCCCTTCCTCGTCCTAGATGGTCAGAACGATTTGTCCGGGACCGAGGGCGGGAGCAGAATTTTTTTATTGTACCGATCCAGATAACAAGTTCTATGGCTAAGTCTGAAAACAATTATTTATAGAAATTTTGAAAAAAAAATTATGCTGGGTAGTCAAGGAAAGTGCCCTTTGTCGTCCTATATGGTCAGAATGACTTATCCGGGACCGGGAACGGTACTAGAATTATTTTTATTTCACCGCTACAGATAGTAATTTCTATGGCTAACTTTTATGGGTAACTTCACTCAAGTACATTTTTCTTGATACTGTTTGCATCTGTCATTATGTTCACATTTATTTTTGAAATTTAATATAGCCAATATAACATGTACTCGATGTTTGGTTGAATTTGGCAACCGGTCTTCATTGATTATTGACTGGGAGTTAGTCCAAATTTGAATTTACGTTCGAAGTATAAATTGTCATCGGAAAATTCCAGAGTTTTCAACTGTTCAATTTTCTGTAACCGGCGGTACTAAATTTGATTAAAATATTATACGAACTTTTTAAAATATTTCCGTACGTATTTTATGTATTCATAACGTAGGATTTTTTAATTTACAATAACATTGGTTAGACCATTTTTTAATTTTCATTTTGGGGCTACGTGCCTCCTCTGTATTACTACACAGTCTGAAAAAAACTGGTAAAATAACTCAAACCACGTTATCGTAACAGTTTTTCATGGTCACATAATTCGAATGAAAACCACACGCATTAATGTAATGTAGATAAACTGTAGCTTCAAAACTTATTTGCTTGCTTGTTTGTTTCAAAGATTACTGTTTGTTTCAACTTTCGTGTTACAGTTGATTCAATATTTCACAAGGCTTCTAGGAAAAGTTAAAACATTGTATGTATTAAAGGTAGAAGTTAGGTTTTCTAAATTAATCAAACAAGTATAAATCATTACAATCCTATATATTTGAAATAAGATCTGATTTTATATTAATATAGCATAACATAATTAATAAGTTAGTAGTGGTGAGAAACACACCGTAGTGCCCTCTTTAGGTCTGTGCTACTATCTGTCTGACAATTATTGTCAAATTAACAAGACATAACGACCCAAGGATTGTTAACTGTTTACAGGATTGCTCGATCCCTATACTACAATGTAATCCATAATTGTGACGTCATCAAAGATCCAAAGATCTCGAACTTGTAGAAATAGGTACACTTTATACTGTTATTACAAACTTTAATAAATAATAATATTAATAATCATTCAAATACGAAAATTCTCTTGCAAATGTGAAATATAATAAACACAAAATAGGTATATTTTGACAATTCGATTACATATATCTTCGCTGACGTCACAAAGGCGGATGACAAAATTGAGCGATCGAGCAATCCTGTAAACAGTTAACAATCCTTGATAACGACCTGCTTTTCCGCAGGTGCCATAATGGCAGTGACCTCTATTGTCTTTAAGGAAAACAATCCTATGTAATGCAAGGCCAGTCGGGGCATACTTCCCTTGGAGTAGTTGTTTTCGGCATCTCCTTCAAATAATTAATAAGTATTGTAACTATATGTATAAGTACTTACAATTTACATGACAGTAAAAAAATATAATCATAAAAATTTAATAAGTAGGGGTCGAGAACATTGCGATAAGTTTCTAGTGATCCAGCAGTGAAACAGGACAAGTAGGTAGCTACTTTACAAAAATTCGGTTAGATTAGAAAACCCCCAATCTTCCAGCAAATGGATGATTTCCTAGTCTATGATAAGAGGCATAACATTAACGATCACCATTCGCCGTCGCAGTTAACACCACAAAACGGATAAAGTTAACACTGGCTAGGCTCTGTCTCTATATGTAAAATAACCCTCTGTAATCTGTGATGTAAAATGGTCGATGGCGATGCTCCATAATAGGTCAAGAAATTCTTCATTAACTTGCATGTTATTGTGTCATTGCAGATTGTTCAGTCAATTCTAATTTTTTTAATTAAAAGTTCTCGTACGTGAATTTACATTTCGTGCGGTTAAATTCAAATAATTTAGGTTTAAGTCATATTGAAAATCGGTTTATTAAACATTTAATGGTGTTAGGGTAGCTCCACTGTAATATTGGAACAATATCATGGAACTCGCTATATCCTTCATCCAGACCAACCATCAGATACTGATCGATTTGGCACTTATTCTGTGCTCATGACATGATAGACCTAATGCAATTCGTTGTAACGTTGAATAAAGACATCCATGTTTCAGAGTTCTTGGTCCTCTTCAGTCTAGCGGCTGCAGTAATTTTCCCCTAAATAATTTTTCCCTTGTATTGTAAGAAAAAAGGGATTTCAATATATTTGAATATTAAAACCGCTACTGTTAAAAGTAAAATTTTATTTATAGACTAAAATTATTGTGAACATCTGCTGTATGATTTGGTTTTTCCAACTGCTCCCTGTATTTCTAGTTATCCGATAAATCCTTGTGTCCGATTTTATCAGCGGATGCCTAAACAAAAATGTAAATAAAAGGAGCAAAGCCGCCGCCTGATTTTCCTACCGGGACCCGATATGTATGTGTATGCGTGGCCCGGCAATATTTCTTCCTTTACACCTCCGCTCGAAGGAATCCGTATTGGTAAGTCACACGGGTGGATTTATTACATTATTCCGAAGGTGGCCAACTTGATCTCGGATTATTTATTACATATTGTCTCGCTTGATTTCGGTGCCCAATTTAAAATTAACAATAACGTCGAGTTGAATTATTTCTATATTAAGAATACCTACGTTTCTATACAATCCGTGGGTTTTTAGGTTCTGTGATGAAATGTACCGTTATTAATGAAAACATGTCTTAATTGAATACAAAGAAGTTACAATTTGAAATAGGTGTGTTACGAAACATTTTGTGAAACGTGGCAAGTAATAGGAAACTTGAACATAACACATTGGATATTATTCAGCAAATGTTAAAATAAGCTTTCAAATTACAAATTTTATAATTTTGGTTGCATCTACATGGTTGCTTTGGTTAAATACATTTATAGAAAATATTTCAAATAATCAAAATTGGTCAATCTGCAAAAGAGCGTTTAAAATTAATAAAAATCAAAATCGTTATAATTATTGAGAACCTCTAGATTCGCCACCGGACTACCTTAAAAAAGGTGAATCAGCTTAAGGTGGAATTTCCTATGAGCGTCAGAACGCACGCGTCTGACGGACGCGTTCGGACGCACAGTCAGACGCATGTCTGCTATGTTTTCCTATATACCGGCAGACGCCTACGTTTGAATTCAGTTTGAGGCGTTTGAGCAAAGGTGCATCATAGTAGAGGCATCAAAAATGAACAATTTATTACTAAAAGCACTTTTAGAAGAAGAAGAAGATGATGATTGCATACTTTTACATTTGGTTACAAAAAAAAAAGAAAAATGGAAAAGGACTTATACAAAAGAAGAAATGTCGAAGGATACTCGCATGTGCTAATAGAAAATCATGTAATCAATGACGAAGAAACGTTCAGGAATTTTTTTCGATTGAATAGAAGGCAGTTCAATTTTGTCCTAAGCTGTATAGGAACCAAAATTAAAAAGTTTTCCTCAAGAAGAGTAAATACACCAATCTCAGCAGAACAAAAACTATACGTCACTTTAAGGTAAGTTTCTTTTTTTATTAACATAATTATTACAAGCGAAAAAATATGGTTAAAATATTGACATAATTATTACAATTGAGTTAAATCATTATCATTGCAGAGAGATGCATCTCCAGGAGAAAAATTTGTATAGTAGCTTCCTATGTCACTGGGAGCTTCTGAATATGATGTTCCTGGTCGCGAATCGTGTAAATTAGTTGCGAAGTGTTGTTGCGAAAATTGGCTTTGTGACTGTTGGATTGATTGCAATTCTAACTCGGTTATTATATTGTGAATTCTAGACTTTGCCTGAACAATTAGTTTTGGCGGAAAAGTTTTAACAGTCATTGCCAAGCTTTTAAAAAATGTTAATACAGCATCTTCCTCGATATTTTTCCCACAAATATTTTTCAACATATTTTCTGTTTCAGTAGATCTCTTTTGCAAAATGTCAATTATTTTTCCGCTATTGTCTTTACGTTTTTTTACACAAGATGTTGGAGTAGATGATACTGTTCTCTTTTGGCCATTTTCAGAAATTAGATTTACAGCTGTATTAATAGAATTATTAGGAGTTGAAATTACGGTTTCAGATACGGTGTTCTCTTCTTGTTCTACTGGGTTTTCATTTAGTTCACTATTTGAAGTATTATTTGAATCATTCCATTCTTCTGTAGTGATGTTGCTTTGTGTACTAAAATAGAAAAATAATTATACCAAAGAGAGTAAGTATAGTAGGTAACTTT
Organism: Pogonocherus hispidulus; assembly: GCA_963924545.1. Lineage (NCBI taxonomy): Eukaryota > Metazoa > Arthropoda > Insecta > Coleoptera > Cerambycidae > Pogonocherus > Pogonocherus hispidulus. The sequence continues at coordinate 22,296,787 of OZ004700.1, forward strand.
GAACATACTTTCGCTCGTAAGCAACTTTATTTAAAAATTCTAGATGACCCAGTAATGACCACTTAGATTTTCCTTTGGCGGCTGAACCAGTAGATCCAGGTTTTCTCTGTTTCATATATGTATCACGGATATTTCTCCAACGTTTTTTACAATCCACAACTAGAAACAAATATAAAAACATATTTTAAACTGGATTTTATATGTACAAGTTTTATAAGGCTCCTTTTCAACATCGCTTTTATACTCTTTTTGTAAAAAATACTACACGCTTATGGTTAGGATTTTCAGAATTTTTTAAGATTAAGATTTTAGAATTCTCAGGATGTTAAGAGTTTCGTGTGATTTTTATGTCAGAAATTGCACGCATGGTAATGGAATCCTAAATGAAAAAATAAAGAAAAAATTCTAAACGTATTTACTTATTAGATAATAATTAGTAACAGTACTATTTTATTTTATTTCAGGTTTATGGCTACAGGTGAAACATTCAGGTCTTTGTCATATGCTTTCCGAATTTCTGCTGGATATATTAGCATTATCATCAGAGATGTTCTTAAGGTGCTTTGTGAAAAACTGGTACCAATATTCTTGCCCGAACCAACGATAACTGACTTCGAAAAAATATCACATGACTTTTATAATAAATGGAATTTCCCAAACTGCTGTGGAGCTATTGATGGGAAACATGTACGAATAATTTGTCCAAATAAAAGTGGGTCGCTGTACTATAATTATAAAAATTATTTTTCGCTTGTGTTATTAGCTACGGTTGATGCTAATTATAAATTTATTGCTATAGATGTCGGCTCCTATGGAAAGGAAGGCGACAGTAGTATTTTCGAAAAATCAAATATGGGACGCCGTATACGTTCCGAAACATTTAATTTCCCATCAGAGAAAAAGCTGCCTCATTCAGATATAGTATGGCCGCATGTTCTCATAGGCGACGAAGCATTTAGACTTGACAAACATATGATGAAGCCATTTACAATAAATCAAGCTATAACGGACAATTCAAAGGCTGTTTTTAATTACAGATTATGCCGAGCACGAAGAGTATCTGAAAATGCTTTCGCCTTGTTATCACAAGTATTTAGAATATTTTATTCTCCTGTAGCTGTACTGCCGAAGACTACGGATTTAATAGTTACCGCAGCATGCTGCTTGCATAATATGTTGCGTGATGAATACCTCGAAAACAACACTCAGTCTTATCACTATGATAGTGAAATACAAATGCCAACAGACAATCTGAAACCACTGACACGACTCGGGGGATATGCAAATTATGAAGGCTTTGAAATACGCGATCAATTTAAAAATTATTTCAACAGTCCACACGGTTCTGTCACATGGCAGGAAAAGCAGGTTACGAGAACAGTCATATAACTAGCTTTAAATGTAACATTATTTGTTTAATATATAGTTTTAAATACTTACCACTTCTTCCTATTTCATTAGATATTTCTTTCCATATATTTTCCTTCATCATTTGATCTTTATATTCCATATGGCTAGCATCGTACAATGCCGGATGCCTAGCCACAAGCTCAACCAGTTTTTCATCTTCTTCAGGCGAAAATTGAAATCGTGCACTCATATTTAAACGAAATCAGCAAATATACGCAATTAAATTAACGACCAGACGTAAATGTATGCGTCTTCACTGCTTCTAGACCGGTAGGAACGCAGCCGTTTCCGTGAGACGCGAACGCATGCGTCAAAACACGCGTTTAGGAAAACAAACGTATTTATTTGCTTGTTTACCAGTGTTTATGCGTCTGACGGATCCGTCAGACGCATGCGTCTGACGCTCATAGGAAATTCCACCTTTAGCACGCCGTAAGCTTTTTTATCCCGCTATTTTTAGTAACCCATCGATTTACTTCAATTAAGTCATTTTTTTCTAGGGTTATTATAACTGTATTTAAACCGGTCCCTAAACGATCAACATTATTGCACAATATAGACCATTTGTGTATTGACCATATTGACGGATTGCCCAATATATTGAATGAATAAAAAATGGCTTAATATTTATTGTACAATATGAATTGTATTAAGCTGTCTGTGGGTACACGGAAAAAAATAATTTGCTCTAGAAACCAAAAAAATAGTTACTACAGCAAATATTATTTGTTGCTATACAGACAGCAATATTTTTAATGGTTGTAACTAAATAATTTAGTTCGCATATATTAGCTGTGAGTACTAAGAATTCAGCAACCCTAACAACATTTAATTGGCCGTCATTACAACGCGTCTTAGTAGAGCAGACAGAACTAGGAACAGCAGCAAGTATGTTCCAGCAAATAAGTTTGGTATGTACTGCCAGCAAATAAGTTTGGTACTGTCAGCAAATAGGTTTGGTATTGGCAGCCAGTAGGTTTAGTATAGGCAACAAGTAACTTTAATATTGGCAGCAAATGGGTCTGATCTGTTGGTAGCATGTAGGCAATTATTGTTCTTTATTTTATAACTAGGTCCTATTGGTCCTATTTATAACTAGGTCCTAGACAGTTGATTCAATTCCCCCAAACCCCATTGGTTCAGAAGGCTGAAAATATCTTTTTGATTTTCTATTGTAGGTAACGCAACACAATAACATATAGGTACAATGGCCACTGGACACTAACGGACATCTAACCAGAGTACCACAGATCATATAACTACACTTCTCAGATGATAATATGATATGAATGTTATTTCTGACTGTTGTATATTCATCTGTTTTTAAATAAATTGACACTAAACTACACAAATAATTAGTCTAGTATAGTAGACATACTGGAATTGGTGAACTCAGAGTACTACAAATGGATGAAAAAAATGGCGCTAATCTTAATCTTTAACTTCTACGTCTGTGTCAGTTCTTCTTCTCTTTTTGTTTCGTCTTTCCTTCGTCTTGTCCTTGTTGCGTTTAGGCGTAGGACGACAACTTAAAGGGATTGGCTATTAGCGCCTCACGCGATACCGACACTAAGGTTTTAAGAAAAATGTTGAGTACTGGCAGCAAATTTAACTTTGCAAATGAGTAAAATCTGTACCCGTGGTGAAGAAATTAATTGGAGGGACAAACATTTTGGTAACAAAGTAGGTAATAGAGTTGTAGGTACTAACACCATATAGCTGTGAACATCGAATATTGATAACCATACCAATTCATATCAGCTGTAGTATCAAATTTTAATCAGCTAATGAACTTTTGCTACAAATACTACTAACATTTTTTCCCTGTAATATTGCGTAATACTTCAATATTAGTTGTAACTCAAAGGCAGTGTAGTGAATAGGTTATTAACTATCAAATATGGCTTCAAAAGAAAAAGAGAATGGGAGGAAATTTATTTTAAACTACCTATATTGAACTTTATCGTTCGTTACCAGCACTATGGAACGTTAAATGCAAAGAATATAGCAATAAAATAAAAAACACTGAACTGAAGATCAATTGCATGTTTTTCCTACACAAAGTTGTGAGGCGTATCCTACGCGAAGAACAAATGTATTTCTTCCACATGCAACAAGTACAGCCTTTGCAATCAGCATCCTGAAAGGGTTGCATTGCGAAGACTTTTTGCTCCCTTGAATATCTCATTAGTTAAATGGACAGTCAAATAAATACAGACCAGTATTAATCTCTCACGTCAACACCTAGTAGGTATTCCCTTGTCTATAGAACTGGTCGTCAACCGAGCACTCCCAGCAAACGTTATCTTATAAACAACAAAACAACCCATCAGTTAATAAAAAAATTGTCAACGGACACTCGTCAAGCGTTTACATTAAAAAATCAAGACTAGGCATTTTCACTCTTTGATGTTATCGGTGATTAATTACCATCTCATTACACTATTAATACAATTATTAACTACAAAAAGCTCAGTTTTAATCATCTCCAGATGATGCCAATTTTGTTGGCGAAACGAGCGTCGAGTGCAGTATATTGTTATGTGGAAAACTACGTCAGTGTTACAAAAAACACCCAACTTTATATAAAGCCTATTCCTCTTAAGATGTTCGTGGGCCGTACAAATTAATAAAAATAAATCTGGTGCACTTTATTCAACTGCCCCTCCCAAAATGTTAATAAACACCAACATTTATTCACGGTAAACATGAAATGGTAGAAGAGAGTGGATATATAAAATTTTGACGTTGATAGAGTTCGTAGTTTACCGGCTCTTTTTCCCTTTACAACCCAATAATTTTTCAATACGATCTCGATTTTACGCCTGAATACTATTTTATTGGGGTATATTTTCACATCGGAATAAGCTACGGTAAATGACTACCATATAAAAGCATTATATACAGTAATGTGGAATGTTGCGAAATTTACTCCTGTTATTAGAATTCCTTTCGGGCTATTCAATATATAAAAGATTTTTGTAGTTGAACTTATGACGTTCAGAGTTACTGAATATCTGTATAAATATCTTGTATGTACGTTAATATAAAATTCAGTTTTTGCCACATTTCACATATCTGATAATGCTATATATCACATTTCTATCTTATTATATTAATCTAGTGGGTAATGTATGTATTCCAAATTTATTTGTTTCAAATTCCAATTTAACTTAACAAAGAAATTACTCTGTTGAAAATAATCGTTGAGTGGCGAAGTTTCAACTTGGTCACTCAACGATATAATATAATATTGTGTTCGGATTCATATTTTTCGGATTGATTTTCGGATTTAAGCAGAGAATCATTCTCTGCTTAGCTCTTCAAACTACACGTACATACATTGCATTCTTAAACAATAAAAAAGATGTAAAAAAAACAAAACCAACCCATACATTAAAATTAAAATATGAGATTGATATTAGCTATTAGGTAACCTTGAAAAAGTCCAAAAACTCGGACGAAACGTAGGATATTTGTTCATTTGTTTTTTTTTATTGAAGAAATAAATTCTATTTTAACAGCCAACAGCGTTTCCAGTATCATAATAATAATAATAATTATTATTATTATTATTATTATTATTATTATTATTATTATTATTAGATATTATTATTAATAGTCATTCTGTGTTCATTACGTCTATTCAGGGTTATTCAGGGTTATTCAGGGTCCGAATTCAGTAGTTATTTACCCCACGGACGCGGGGAATAGCTACTGGTAACCATCAGCGCCCAACCCTGAGAATCGGACCCAAGGGAACCGGTGGACTGGATTTCAACCAAAAAAAATAAATCATAATTTAGCTACTCATTTAGCTACATCCCTCTCTCGCCCATTAGTCTGAGACTTATGTGGTAGAGGGGACCGCATATTACCATCATCATCATCAGTATTATTATTTATTATTATTATTTTATTATTATTATTCAGTACGTTGCAATGGCGCATCAGGAATGACTTAATTAAGTTAGTAAGCCCTAACAACCATTCAGTGCTGGAATCAGGGAAACATGGGAAACCTCATTAATTAGGGGAACTGTCAAATATCAACCGATGTTAATCTCTCACATTAACAACAAGCTGACATTCTTCCCATCCTAGGCATCAGGAAGAATAAAGAGAAGTAACCCATCTTCCTCTGTATATTTAAAATGGTTCAAATACGAGAACAAAAGAACAAATGAATTTAGTACAAATTTAGCTCAACCGCTCGCGCTATTTACTTTAGATTCGCTGTCACAAATTGTCAGTCATCTGTCATGCAACGACATTGGCATTTAAAGTAAAATTGCTAGTTTTTGTGTTCTGATTAGGTAACTTTCACAAAATAAATACAAAATATTATGATTACCATAAAATAGTATTACGGTTGAATCCATAGACAAAGTTGCAATATGGCAAATGACAGGTGTCAAATGCTTAAAGAGGCAATCGTCAATTATTAAAAAGAAACAGTAAACAATATAAAAGAGATGGACGAGCGAATCTGCTGATAGCAGCGCCAACGAAACAAATGAATAACCCAATACAATGTACTTTTTTTCAGTACGTATTTTATCAGGGAAGTCCTATTAAGTTCGGACTCCTTCTCTTTGTACTTTATGCTAGGCACGTCGCCATGTTGGTTGCCAACCGAACTCTGCGAATGGGAATTTGAATCCATGACTTCTGACATTATCGTCTGGCATTTGGAAACGAATGCAGAGTCGTTGTTTCGGCTCACATTTAGTTTATTAAATCGCCGGGCGCGGTCTTCTCATTAAAAAATGACACTCGCACAACAATCGGTGACCCGGCGGACCATGAGGTAAAGCTCTTCTCTCTCGTGATTTACGTGCACTTATTTTACGTAAAATATTAATGGGAATGAGGCGTGGCGTGTTCATTTCTGAAACCGGGGCCATTTACAACAATCGAACTGTGAGTAGGTACCGGATTTAATTCAATAAAGTTTAAGGGGGTTAAGCTTCAAATACGGGTACAGATAAGATTCGAAGATTTTACCATTATAAATGTTACTGTAAAAGGTCATAAAAATGCTGAAAAACTGAAAACTGTCCCACAAAATGCTGCGTGCCCGCCAACACTAACGCCAATATCCATTGAGCGTGGTCATAACCTGGGATGGTTTGGGGCCAAACGCGATTATCGCTTTTTGCCCAACCCATCGCTGTAGGCCTGGACTGCCTCGTAGAGGTAGACCCGATCCCGATCACAAAAAGTGATAAGTGTGGGCGATTCGTGGGGTTCCTCCTATCCTGCATCTACCCTGCAGGCTGGCTAGGATCTTCTGGCGCTCTTGTCGGGATTTATACTTACCTTCCAGTTGTGGCATCAGTCCTCAAGAAGGAACACCGCCTGTTGAAGATAGCTCGTTACCATTCTGGCCGCAGGAGAATTGCGACCATGTGCGGAAATGCTCTGGTTTTGGTGTTATGTGGAAAACTATACTAGTGCACATCATCTCAAAACATTAATATTGTTCTCATTCAGAATGAGAATTGGTATTACAAAAACAAGCTTGTAATCAACTATGCTAAAATAATTACTGTGCAGTTTCATAAATGTATCAGCTCTCCAATAGCTAAATTTGCAATAATACATTACTAGCAGAAATAGTCTACGTCTTGTAAATTTCTTGACACCTACATAGATTTCTGTTTAAATTAATAAATTCCAAAAATCTAATAGACTGCTATTGAATTTATTTGAAGGAGATGCCGAAAACAACTACTCCATGGGCAATATGCCCTGTATATGTTATCTGTCTGTCAATTTGACAATAATTTTCAGACAGATAGTAGCAAAGACCCAAAGAGGGCACTACGGTATGTTTCTCACAACTACTAACATGCTATTTAATTTATTTCAAAATTGATTGTATATTGATCAGTATCTGTGACACCATCGTTGTTTTATTTTGACATCATATATTTATTTTAATTTAAAACTATAGATTTACACGTATAGAGCGTCTAATTATACAAATAATATAAACCTACTGTATTAGGCCTTTAGACTTATCTATTAAAGTAATTTTTAAATAAAATATGAAAATTTGTATATACCTACAGTAGTTATAAATAATAATCAATCACTTTATGAAAATGATGCTCTAAATTCTTGGTACCATACAGAGAGAATAACTGTCAAAACTTTGTATAAAATGTAATAGTTCAAATAACGAAAAGGAAATGTAGGTATATTATATTATGATATAGGTAATAAATAAACGAGTTTGAATGTTTGACATTGTTAGGTATTCAATTTGATCCAACCATGTTAGTTTGGAGTCCAATGAAACCGAAATATAGTCCTTTTAAAAGCCACATATTGAAGTACGTAAACAACTGTGTTCATTTAAGTAATGCGCTGTCGATATTTCTTAGAAGTAATTTATTAAAATTTCTTCATGATCGAACTTCTAAATTTTATATGCAGCAACTGAATAAATATTAGTTAATTATGGTACAATTAATAATTATCAATAGTAAAAGAAAATCACATTAGAGGTATACAAAACTTTCTGGGTAATATTTTTAATTCAATTTGTGTGTATTTACGTTTTTTATGGCACTGGCGGGAGCCAATAACCCAGTCTTCTTAATATGGCAATAAACTAACAAGCATTGAGTGACAGGAAAACGCTAACAAGGTAAAAAGTGAAACTAATCGGTTTTTCGTCATTCCCTGGCTCATCCGCCATTTTGTTAAATATTTAACTTTAACGTTTGTATGTTTGTTTTACATTTCTTAGGATTTCTATATTTCGTCTATTCTGAAATTGTATAAGTAACTGTATAATAGCTTATGCGTAAAAATCATTATAAAAATTTTCGATTGCTACCTATATATGCAGTGATAAGCATTGTCTGCTTATTTGAAGGAGTTGCCGAAAAGCAGTTGCATTGCATTACTTCGGCATCTCCATAGGAGTCGCCACATCTTTCATCGAGACCAATCACCAGACGCTGACCGGTTTCGCGCTTATTATGCGCTCATCAGAGTGCCATAGGTAGTAGACTCGACGAACGATGTTGCAACGTAATTGCCTAATGGCAGCGTGAATTTTAGTGGGTATTTATCATTAATTATCACCAATTAATCAATGTTAATAATTATCACCACTAAATAGCATTGTCTGTTGTGTCTATAAACATGCAGGACAACATTCTTTTATTATTACAAATTGTAAATAACACTTTTATTATTAAATTTTATACGCATATAATGGTCAACTACATTGCAGCTTCCGTATATTTTGATAATACGGGGTGTCCCATCGAAAAGTATCACATTTGGCCGCCTTATATCTCGAAAACTAAAAGAGATATCGCGATGTGGTTTGAACAGAACGACTTAAGATTTTTGTAAGTTTTATTTGGCATTGTGGCCAAACCTCCAAATATATTGGTAAATTTTTTATTGAATACGCTCCTCTTTGGAGTAAAATTCCTTGCTTATATTAAGTGGAACACCCTGTATATTTTGCCATAATCAGAAAGCCTAATCACTTTACTTTTTAAAAAGGTATACATTGTTTACATTATCTTGAGAATTGGAGCCACAAAATTCAGTTTAATGGGAGCACCTCTAAAACGGCTCTTTCACACTATCAGGTCTCGCCTGTCAGGTACCGGATCTGATACAAACCTGAGAAGTAGTGGACTATTGGTTTGAACGGAAGTGTTCACATTGTCAGGTTCAGGTCCGGTGCCTGATTTCAACCTGACATCTCGACTGCAACGTCAGGTAACCTGATACCGGACGCAAGGGTGGTGAAAGACACATGTAAACGAATGATTTCACACTGTCCGTTAGTTTTCGTCAGGTTTTCAGAGCGCATGCAACAAAATGCAACCTACAACAATGCAACAAAGTGCAACAAAACCCGATGCAAACCTGATATATAATCGTACTTCAGATTTATATCAGATCCGGTACCTGACAGGCGAGACCTGATAGTGTGAAAGAGCCGTACTTGAACAGTTTGTGAAGCTGGTCTTCGTTTTCACAGTAGCCATGAAAAACAAAAGTCAATAATAAACTGTATTGTCAGTTATGTCAAATATTTGAAGTATAGATATAAAAATGTTCACATTAGAAGTATCACACACTTTTGATCATTTACTACTAAGGATGACGCACAAATGTATATTGAAGTAAAAGGTGGGCAGTTAAAACAAATTGTTTTCTAACTTATTCAAGTAGTTTTTATTTATACAGTTATTTTGATTATTTTATCTGTTATTTTTATTACTGTCATTGTGCTTTGTTGTTATTGTTAACAAAACTCGTTCCTACCGATTATTAAAGAATTATTCTTTTCTCCCTATGTTTTTTCATTTAAAAAGCAAATGCAGTCAAGTTCCACATCAAGTTTGATCAGAGATTTTAAAATGATAAAATATATGGGGTTTTTTATTTAAAATAAGTGTACAAAAGCTTAAAAATAACTTTACAAAGAAGGAGGTATTTTTTTCATTCGTAATAACTCAAATAAGAGTACTTCTAACAAATTTAATTTTGTGGCTACAAATCTCAAGATAATGTAAACAATGCATACCTTTTTGAAAAGTAAAGCGATTAGGCTTTCTGATTATGGCAAAATACACAAGGTGTTCCATTTAATATAAGCAAGTAATTTTACTTCAAAGAGGAGCGTATTCCATAAAAAATTGATTAATATATTTGGAGATTTGGCAACAGTGCCAAAAAAAAACTTACAAAAATCCTAAGTCGTTCTGTCCAAACCGTATCCCGATATCTCTTTTAGTTTTCGAGATATAAAGCGACGAAATGTGATACTTTTCGATGGGACACCCTGTATAATAATGCGACTAGCCGCTCTTAATAACAGAAACCGTATAGAGAGAGGTATTTGTTTATGTTTTGACACTGTGATACTGATACCTAATTAACAGATTCAGTAAGTTGCCAAATCTGAAATCAGCAAATGAACCGTTGTCAGTTAAATTGACCTGGCCGAGTAAATTCACAATCGGCTATACGTGCTAAGGATTTAGCAGATTGTAAATTACCATATAGGCTGTGCTCTTTCGCCTGAAAATATCGGATTATCTGAAAATTACCATTGGAAACGAAGTATTTGGAAATTTCCTATTGGTTGTTTCTCCGATGCGTCTTTATTTTGCGATTAGTGTTGAAAGGAATGGTGTCTGGCTCTAATTTAAATCTTAATGAACCATAAACATTTTATGTTACGTTAAATGGTTTCTTTACATAAATATTGAGATTTCAAAATAAATACAAAATTGTTTGCGAATTACCTACCAATCATTTCAGGCATCATCAGATAGTCGCAATGGCAAAAAAGGCTTTTTGCAGTTATTTTTGTCAGTGGACGATAGAAAAAATCGAGATGAATAAAAAATGTAACTTATTTGAATTTCGAAATTTCCTGAAAAAAGGCAAGTATGTTTAAAAATCTGCGGAAATGTCTAGTGTTTTATTTATAAGGATTAAGCCAAAAAATTAACCAAGAGACATTATTAATGAAATTACTGCGAAATATTATGATTGAATGAACTTCAATTTTCCCTATTACCAATCTACAGTGTGTCTCACTTCTCGCCTATACACCTTCGTATCTTCCTCATTTATTTTCTAATTAATTTCAGATTTTTGTCAGTTTGTGCACTCGACAAAAGTTAATATTTGTTGGTCAAAACCGAGTTGAAAAGCTGAAAATTTGAAAAATCATAGTAGGCTTGGTTTTATTGAAAAATGTCATATATATCAAAAAGTGTCAATATCAAATTTTAAGAGAAAAATATTCATTCATCTTATTTGAAGTAGTTAAATTAGAATTTATTCATTTTTACAAATACGCTATATTATTAGTATAAACAATAATATTCCAAATAATATTCATTTTTATTGATTGCATAATGACTAAAATTTTAACTTAATTCAAAAACCAATAAATAAGACACGATAGTGTATAGACGAGGTTGAAAAAATTATTGACAAATTGGCTGTTTAGGATAGGATTTTTAATCTATTTAGCCTAACTACTTATTAAAAGTCACTTTTTAACATGAAATCTTTTTGTCGCTAGTTTTTTTTTAAATAGTAGAAACCAAATGGTACCTGCTAGGGTACCTACCATTAGAAAGTACAATTAATAGGCAATTTAGTTGAGAGAAAACTTCACAAAATCCAATTTTATCCGAATTAGTAATTTGACAGCTGAAATGTCTCTTTGTTGTATCGTTGGATCCGGAAAATAACATTCCAAAAAATATAATAATATACAGGGTGTTCCAAATCAAAATCGACAATTGGTATACTATCGGTGAAACCGCGAAAGCGGCGAAAAAAATTAAGAGACTTAATTTTCATTTGGTTTAATTCAGAAAGTCCTGAAAATGAATAAAGTTAAGCCGTTTTAAATATAAGCCTGTTCAAAAGTTGTCAGAACTACAAACTGAATACCTACAGGCTACAATTTTGCAACTACATTCAGGAACAACTATTAGGAAGAAATCTGGATTTCTTTAATAGAATTTTTTGGACATGTTTTGCCACCTTCACAATGGTAGAATGCTTTAATAGGCAGTGCACCAGGATATAGGTAATGCAAAACCCACCTGGTGTTAAAGAAATTCAAACACAGGGAGGCGCATCTAGCGCGGGTCTGGTTTGTATCGCTCGATATTCTTAAAACGTTATCCTAAAGTTGTTAAACCAGAACAATTTCAAGAGTATTTATGATTACACTGGCATATTTGCTAAACAACCAGACATGGTTCTACGAACTGGACCTATGTAAGCAGTATGTTACTTTCTAAAGGTATTAATTTCCAAAACAAAATTAAAACTTGACGTTCACAACTTGAGCTTTTGTTACAATATTCAAAATAGAATTCGATCATCAATCAACATCGGATGCAATTAACAGAATCAACCAACAACTGATTGAGAATTGCTTAAATAATTTGGGAAAGAGATATAGATAGGTTATTTGTAGGAAACCAAGGAAGGCTATTTCTGTAAAATATATTTATAATGATTATAGAATAATCGTAAATACTTCATATTATCCGAAATAACTTAGGCATATGTTTATGTTGCATTGTCCCCTCAATAAATTGATATCTGTATCTCTGTAATGCGATCCTCGATTGTTTTTTATTTATATATTTTAATAAAAATACAGAATTTGTGGTTAAGAATTTGTCGATAAAGCATTCTTTACTTTTCTAATATTTGAAAATCGATAGCGAATAGTAGAAAATTCGTGTTCTGACCCTACACTTTTTTTGACAGCTCCCTTACTATTAAATATAGACATATAACACCGTAAGTGATTGTATTCGTGAAGGAACGGGTTTTTCAAAAATGTAATAATTTAGAGTGTTAAAACAAATTTAAAAAACAAAGTAGATATCCATATCTCTAAAAGGCGTTTTTCTGATAAAGAAAAATTGGATTACTTGACAAAAGTTCGTCTATAAAGCACTTTTTATTTTTCCGATATTTTCGGAAGGCAGGTAAGAATGTTACAGTCAGATTTAACATTTTCGCATAATAACCCTGTTTAAGCTTGGTTTCATGTATCTTAATAGCCTGCAAATGTGTCTGTTTTATGTCAATAGTTTGACCTGCATTCCTTCGGCGCTCAAGTGGGGTTTAAACCCTAAAAACTGTAACGTATGCATGTATCGTGTGAAGGAATCAGTTTAGTTTAGTATTAAGTATTAAGTTGTAAACTACAACCATAAGGTGCAGGACGTTGTTCTGCACACAAGCAGACTAGTTTGTTCACTATCACAAAAATTATATACAGTCCACTTAATTATACTATAGTAAGTCAATGCAAGTGTTTTAATTCATTCAATCACAGCGATGCTACCGCAGCTCGCTTTTCGTTAATAACGCGGAGAAATCCCACAGTACATGGTCCTACGATCCGGATAATTTGGTTCTACGATCTGGATAATTTGGTTCTACGATACGAAGTACAAGATCCTAGTCGATCTGGATGGAATAATCTGGTTCTAGTGGTGCCCTATGGAATAATTGGATTCTTGTCAAGTCGCATGGAATAAGTTTGGTTCACGTCGTGCAAGACGAATTGGATTAATTTAGTTCATAGTGAGTTTGATAGTGAATAAAATCAGTGATAGTGAACGTCGATAGTCTCATCATACGCAAGAGTTTTGGATTCAAAGAAGCTCTACACAAACGAAGCATTCAACACAAAGAAACACAAATCAGCAACAACGCAAATCAACGCAAAGAAACACAAATAAGAAGCTACACAAACGAAGCAATTAACGCAAAGAAACACAAATAAGACGCTACTTAAACGAAGCAATCAATACAAACAAACACGAAGAAGCAACTACTTAAACGAATAATCAACACAAAAATACACAAAGAAGCAACACATACACACTCGAAAGGTATCTCTACACATAAGCAAGCAATACTGTAAGTCACTCTTCCTTTTATATACGTCCTAGTCTTAAGTAATTATCTCTGTTTGTTATCTGACATAGTACGGTTTTTATCTAAGCAAAATGACTGAACTCAACGAAAGCGACTTACCCGCTTTGATTTTAAGACGAGGTCAATTTAAGGGACAAGTTACACGTTTTCAAAATTTTCTAAATGCCTTTAACGCAGAAAACGCTGATCTACTAGAAATTGAAACGCGTTTTACTAGACTTGATGGGATTTTAGATAAATTTGAGGAAATTCAAAACAGCATCGAAGTGCTCTCAGGTGGAGTCGTTCAAAACGATGAACGAGAAGCCTTTGAGGGTGCTTTTTACAAGGTTAGTGCCACAGTTAGAGAGTTCTTACGGTCCAAGCAAAATAATGCGCAAAGCAACCAACTCGATGTAGTTACTCGCGAAATAAATACGCCTACGGGTACAACGGCAACCGTTAATACAAATGTAAACAATTTATTAGGTCAGGTAAAACTACCAAATGTTGACTTGCCAGAGTTTCAGGGATCATATGACGAGTGGACAAGCTTTCATGACAATTTCGCTACACTAATACATGAAAATAAAAAATTATCAAACGTGCAAAAATTCTATTATTTAAGATCATGTCTGAAGGGAGAGGCAGCTCAGGTAATACACTCTATGAAAATGACAAATAACAATTATGACATTGCATGGGGTATGTTGAAAGAACGCTACGAAAACAAAAAACGTATAATATATACACATATGAACGCTATTTTCGATTTGACACCAGTAAAATACGAATCTTGTAGTCAATTGCGAAAATTATTAAACAATTTCAACAGAAATTTCCGTGCGTTGCAGGCTATAGGCCAACCCACGGATAAATGGGATACACCCATTATATGCACGATCATTTCAAAACTCGATTCTCAAACAAAAAGGGAATGGGAATATGTTATACGCAAAGATGATATAGATTCAATTACGACAACAAAATTAGTTGAATTCTTATTAGAACGGTGTCAGTTACTAGAAACTGTCGAATATAAAAACAAAAATATTCAAAACTCACGCGAACAAAAATCATACACTCATTTATCGGTGGGCAAAATTACATGCTCATTTTGTAGGGAAAATCATTTCAATAATCAGTGTCAGAAATTTATTAACATGTCGTCTTCTGATAAGCTAATAGAAGTCAAGAAAAATAAATTATGCACGAACTGTTTGAGACCCAACCATTTCGTGGCAAATTGTAAAGCTAGTTCTTGTAAACATTGCAATGGAAAACATCACTCTTTGCTACATATGTCTGAGAGTAATAAATCTCATGATGATAGAAATGACCACCCTATTGAAAATAGCAACCCAGGGGGGTCCCAAGAGGACACTGCTTTGACGCATACCACCCTTCTTACAGAAACAAAACAGACTTCACAGGTGTTGTTAGCTACAGCATCAGTAAATATTCTCAATTCCAATGGAAAAAGGATACGTTGTCGCGCGCTCTTAGACAGCGGCTCACAGTCCAATTTTATTACGGGGTCTTTAGTACAAAAATTAAAGCTAAAAACCACACAAGCACATATACCTGTAGCAGGTGTAAATAATGTATCGAGTCATATTTCAAGAAAAACGGAAGGATTTATATTCTCATTGGATAACAAATACAAAACGAAAGAAAACCTTTTGGTAGTTAATAGAATTACAGGCAACTTGCCTCAAATATCCTTTGATATATCAGAATTGAATCTTCCTACAAATATTCAGTTAGCGGACGAGAACATTAATGAAGCTACTCCTGTTGATTTACTTTTAGGCGCGAGTTTATTCTTCGATATATTGTGCGTAGGTCAAATCAAACTGGGAAAAAACAAGCCGGTTGCTCAAAAAACCAAACTCGGTTGGATTATTTCGGGCAATCTACAATCTATAAAAAATATTAATCGACCTATTGTTTGCAATTTATCTATATCAGATCAATATTTGCACGAACAAGTTAAACAATTTTGGACACTTGAAGAAGTAGGTGACAAAAAATGCTATTCTCGAGAGGAGCAAAGGTGTGAGCAGCATTTCACAAAGACATTCAAACGCGATACGAGCTGGAGGTTTGAGGTTAACTTGCCTTTTCGGGAGAACATAAAATCTCTAGGCGAATCTCAAAATACTGTAATTAACAGGTTCTTATCGCTAGGAAAACAATTGCAACGCGATATTAGTCTAAAAACACAATATACAAATTTTATGGCGGAATATGAAGCACTCGAACACATGTCGGTTATTGACACTTCTAATGATACAACAAATTCTTTGGAATATTATTTACCGCACCACGATGTAATTAAGGAACATAGCAAGACCACGAAGCTTAGGGTAGTATTTGACACATCATGTAAAACCAATTCGAGTTTATCGTTGAATGATGTTCTGAAGGTGAGTCCAACCATTCAAAACGATTTGTACTATCGATTGTACATTGCTATCAAAAACGATTTTTATATGGATGACTTAATTAGTGGGGCGGGTAACATAAGGGCAGCTGCAAAACTAAAAACAGAAATTTCAGAAATTCTTAGTTCTGCAGAGTTGTCTCTGCGGAAATGGTGTTCTAATCGAACCGAGTTACTCGATAACAAAAACTTAGGGGATTTACCAGAATACTACATTAGTAAGGATGAAAATATCAAGGCTTTAGGTTTAGTTTGGAATCCAAACAACTACACATTCTCGTATTCGGTAAACTTATCAAAGGGGAACTTTATTACAAAATGTTTTATTCTATCTACCGTCGCTAAAATATTTGATCCTTTAGGGTTAATTGGGCCTGTAATAGTACAGGCTAAGCTTTTATTACAAAAATTATGTCAAACACAAATTTCTAGGAATGAATCAATCCCATTTGACCTACACACCTCGTTCCAACTCTTTTATGATCCATTAGCAGACTTAAATTCTATTAAAATACCGAGACAGGTTACTATACCTGAATATACAAAAATTGAGTTGGCCGGTGATCTATCATCTAAGGTATTCTTAAATTGTCTAAAACGCTTCACATCTAGAAGAGGCTTATGCAGAGATATTTATAGCGACAACGGCACTAACTTTGTTGGTGCAAGTAATGAGCTAAAATCCATAGTTAAATCACTAGGAAATTCTATACAGTCTAGTGAGATTCGTAACTTTTTACTAGAAAATTCTATAACATGGCATTTTATACCTCCTTTTTCTCCACATCAAGGTGGATTGTGGGAATCTGCGGTGCGTTCAGCCAAATTTAATTTAATTCGTGTGGTGGGAAATGCTCATCTAACTTATGAAGGGTTATACACAGTTCTATGTCAGATAGAAGCAGTACTCAATTCCCGACCTCTTATACCTATGACTCATGATCCCGAGGATCTTTCTGTTTTAACCCCTGCACACTTCCTTGTGGGTGACTCTCTCATGGCCATACCTCAAGAAGACGTTTCGGAAATACCAGTGAACCGCTTGAAGTTACACGCTCGTTTGCAGCAAATTGTGCAGCACTTTTGGAGGCGATGGTCTGCTGAATATCTAACGTCACTTCAGCAGCGCGGAAAATGGAAAAAATCATTTCCTGGACTTATGGTCGGTGATTTGGTATTAATCAAGGATGATGACTCAGCTCCTCTTCAATGGAAGTTAGGACGTATTACTACACTTCACCCAGGAAAGGACGGAATCACTCGCGTTGTGAGTGTTTTAGTGCGCGGTGGAGTGGTCAAACGTAGTGTAGTTAAGGTGTATAAACTGCCCATAGACAGCAATGCTTAGAGAACTGAAATGGGATATTTACTATATACTATTGAACGATATTAGTTTAATTTAAATACCTAGTGACCCAAGATTGTATAATGTCACTATTTGCAGTAATTAGTGTCATATAACTCATAGATTTCTTTTATGCTTTATTTGAAAGCTAGGAGCTTCCAAGGCGGGCGGGATGTTTAAGCTTGGTTTCATGTATCTTAATAGCCTGCAAATGTGTCTGTTTTATGTCAATAGTTTGACCTGCATTCCTTCGGCGCTCAAGTGGGGTTTAAACCCTAAAAACTGTAACGTATGCATGTATCGTGTGAAGGAATCAGTTTAGTTTAGTATTAAGTATTAAGTTGTAAACTACAACCATAAGGTGCAGGACGTTGTTCTGCACACAAGCAGACTAGTTTGTTCACTATCACAAAAATTATATACAGTCCACTTAATTATACTATAGTAAGTCAATGCAAGTGTTTTAATTCATTCAATCACAGCGATGCTACCGCAGCTCGCTTTTCGTTAATAACGCGGAGAAATCCCACAGTACAAACCCTGTATTTACTTATTTTCTAAATATCGTCGCTTATTGAATATTGAAAATGTCAACTACGGAAAAGGGAATAATTTCGTTCTAGCGTGTAAGAGAAAATTAATCAACAGACAGCATATAATCGAGGCAATACATAAATTTTCAAATAGTACTTTGTAACATTCAGGTCGCGGAGTTGGCCAATTTACAACTTTTAATTGGTTATTTATTAGATGCTGCGAGTGACAGCGAAATAGAGCAATTCAGGGGCACACAGGTGTTTCCTGTGCATTAATATCGCTGTTTATTTATTGTCGCAGTGTTTACTATAATTCATTCAATGCGGTTTCATTAAGATTTAATAATAAGAAAACGTTACGACATTCAACTCTGTGGCAATTTATTTAACATATTGTTTTACTGGCTTTTTATACTGAATGAATAAATAATAATACATAGCTTTTAATCTAGTTAACAATTTAATGGAGTCGTTTGCAATGCAGATAGTTGTTGATAGATAGAAGTTTGTTACTAATGTTTATATCAAGGAAGCTAACATTTACATTAACGTAACTAGAGTGTATAACGACTTAGTGATGTATACGTACAGAGAGCTCTACGTATTGAGATCTCTATAAAACAATTAGAGATATATGATTAGTTGAATTGGTGGAAAGTGGTAAGTGTGGAAATAGTGGAAAGTTGCTTTTGTTCAACAATATGCCACAGAAAAATCTAGAACAAATCAATTTATTTCAAGTTATTCCGAAAATTAATTTTTATTTTTTCCAATTTTTTTCTTCTGTTCACCTAAAAATGTTACTTAAATCATTAAGTAGTATTCCTATATCGTTGGAATTAATAAAGTATTACAAAGAGTTCAAAAGAAAAATATCAGATCCGTATTGGAAAAATAAACTTGAAAATTACCACAACCTGATAAAATGTAGTCTTTTACTTTCATATATTTTATAGAGTGAAAAAAATGGAATTGAAAAAGTGCTGTTATAAAAATCATGTTTTTAGTGTACCCTAAACAGAGTTGGTAGAAATAAAAATGAAAATTCAAAGTTATATAGATGTATTACGGATAGGTATATTTTTTATGACATACTCGTACTATTGGTGCAAAATTACACTAATTCACAGTAAAAAAAACGAGTAATTTTAACACTGAATCCACACTCATCAGTGTGTATATAGTCCACACTTGGCAGTGTTAGACATATCAGTGTATTATTACATTACATAAAAGTAATTTAACACAGCAGATTTTACAAGGTAATGTGTATTAGTTAATTATTCACCGTGTAATTATTCCGTATTTATGGCGGATTGATTCATTTTTAACACAGGGTGTTGTAAATTTTATTACAATTTATGAGTACTTCTACAAACTTGACGGGTATATCATTCGTGTAATATGAGTTATAAAGGTTTAGTTATTATACCACCCAGTTCGTGTTAAAAATAACACTGCAGCAAATTACGATTACCACTTAGTAATTTTACCATTTGTTTTTTTTTACTGTGTTTAACTAACTCTATGTTTACATTAGTGCGTCTGAGATCACAATAGTGGGGTTTGGCTATTCCAATTTTACTCACATGGAAATGTTGTACGTTACTACAGTGTAAGTCAAGTAACTTTTTAGTCATGCCGAAAAGATGTTTAACACTGACTTCCCCTGTACTTTATATAACTTTGAGAGAAATGTTACAATCGTACCCAAAACCCCAAAACGTAATTTTGTAGGACAATCCAAAATCTTTTGGATTTACGGTAGAAAAGCAACAACGAGTACGCGTCTATCCCCAGGCAAATATCTCACAACGTGCGCTAGGAAATTACCTAGCGCACGTTGCGCTAGCGAATATACCTAGCGCAAATAACTAAAAAAGTAGCGCTAGGAAATTACCTCCTGACAGCAGAAGAACCTAACACGTTGTGTTAGGTTCTTCTGCTGTCAGGAGGACCAAAGTGCTCATTTTGAACAAAATCTTTAGTCATTCCTATTAAAATATTGTTTTCATTATTAAACTGATGAATTTGATAACTTTACTCACAAAAATTCTTATAATTTGAGAATGGATGGATTGATTTCAATTTTTGAAAGACTAGTATGCAGAAAATTAAGAGACCTTTTAAATGATGTCCCACCTTATCATTTAAAAAAAAAATATTCGACAGCGTCTGTGGCGCCATCATTAATTTTAGGAAAATGAATTTATCGTCAAAAAATAATACATTTTACATGATTCACCCTGTATTTTATCCGGAGTCCGTAACCCAATTAGTTCAAAAGTTGGCAGGGGGGGCGGACTTTAGACACGCACTGTATATCGAAAGTTATAAGGCAGTTTAACCGAAAACAAATTTAACACTTCGAAAAAAATATTCTTTTGAAGTCTTGCGCACACACAATATAAATATAAATGTTTCTATTGTGTTCATTTTATTGCACAGTAATAGGTAATTTAATGAACCATTACAAAAAACAATTGACTGTAGAAAATTGACTATATCTCAGTGATTTCATGATGATGGATGGGATTCTGCACGAGTAAACAATGTTGACGTTTTATATTAATAAGTTCCTATATTATTTTAAATTCTTCGTTATATTAGTGATTATCATCAAATATCTCCTTCTGAACCCAAGATGGCGCCACGAGCGCTATCAACTCATTTTTTTTTAAATGGCAAAGTTTGCCGTGTTGCACCTCATTTAAAAGGTAATTCAATTCTCTACATTCTCGTTTTTGAAAAATGACAATCGAGTTGTCCGTTCTCTAGTTACAAGCGTTTGTATTAACGATATTTAAAAATTTTGCTTTTATCAAGTCTCCTTGCCTTGCTTGCCACTGTCACTGAAACGTCAATAAGGTTCGAGAACGTAGTTTAGCGTTTAATTTAAGAGTGTTTGAAAGTGCCTACAGGTTTTTTTCTTAATTTTTTAAGTTATTCGATTTGATAGATTTGATAGATTTAAGAGAAAATTTAAGAGGAGAGCGGTACTTAAGAATCATACGGGTGGAAATTTTTCCAAAGATATAAAGAATAGCAGACAAATAACATTCAAAGTATTGTATTTCAAGAAGATGGGGGGGGGGGCACCTCATTTCTATGGACCTGTTACCGATTTTTTAAATAACCATTTCCCAGGCAGATGGATTAGCAAAAGGGGCCCGATAGAATAGTCGGCTCGTTCCCCGGACTTAACTCCTCTTGATTTTTTCTTATGGGGATATTTGAAGTCAAAAGTCTACAGAACTCCTCCAGTAAATATCGACGAACTACAGCAACGTCTAACACATATGTGTAGAACTATCCCTGCAGAAATTTTAGGAAATATCAGGCCAGAATTTCAAAGTAGACTTTTTTTGTGCCAAGAAGTCATTGGACAACATTTTGAATAACTTATTTAATTCTTTTATTTTTTGTTTTAATAAATATTTGTTCAAAATTGGTTGTATTAAAATATTAATTAACATTTTATTCATGGATCAGATTAGAAACAGAAACGCTTGTAATTAAAGAACGGCTAACTCGCTTGTCATTTTTCAAAAACGAGAAAGTAGAGAATTGAATTATCTTTTAAATGAGGTGCAACACGGCACATTTTGCCATTTAAAAAAATTGACGTGACAGCGCCCGTAGCGCCATCTTTGAATTTGAAGAATCGAATTTATCGTCAGAATCAACTTCATTTTATGTGATTCACCCTATATTTTGTTAGAACTCTCTAACTCGATTCGTTCAAAAGTTAGCAGGGGGGGGGGTTACTTTATGGACAGACTGTATAAATTTTCACATATTATTTCGTATCAAAACAGAACACAAAACAGTTAACACCTACAATAAACCACTGCTTATTCAGCTGCACTGCAACTAACTACTTGTGTATTTTATTGTAATAAAATGTGTAATACTTGTGTATTTTATTTAAGTATCTAAACCCACTACTAATATCCTTAATTTTTCTCCAGTTTTTCAAATGTGTTCATTATGTAACAACCTGCAGAGTAGACTTGATATTTTTGATATTTTTAATGCCTCTTTGAGTTGTATCAAAGTATTCTACCGTACTTATAATTAGTTCTTTTTTTCTTCTTTCTCTTTTATGTAAACTAAGATTAGTTAATTTTTATATTTTTTTATAATTTTTATATTCCTAGTTGTTAGTTGCTATGTAATACTTTTTTGGTAATTTTTATTCTGTATGTTGCAATGAACTTCAGATAAGCTAGGGATGTGCAATTCCACTAGCTTAAGTTCACTGACATTAGCTCCGGTAGCTCAGGGAGATTTATGACACTAGGGCGTAGTATTCGTAGGACTGCTTTGACTGTTGACAATTTATTTGGGTACCTACCAGGATAATTTTTAGATATAAGAGACAAAAAAAAACTATAAAATGTAGTTCAATACACTATAATCAAATAAGCAAATAGGATTACAATTGAATAATGAATTTACTATTAAACAATAATTCAAAAATGATAATTGACTAGAAAAAATGAAAAAAAACTATGTGAAATTGAAATTTTAAGCTGGGCTCACTTTACAAAAATTTTATGAGGTTTGGGGTCACTCTGACAATCTCGTTCCTTCTCTATGAGGTCAGTACTCTCGCCCTTAACCTGTTGCTGATGATTGGATCCAGGTGGACTTGCCGTGGCAAAGTGGGATCTTATCTAGGGATCTGCAGATGATAAGCGTCCAGGATTCTTTAGCAGGTTATGGATCTTGCAGTCAGGTTACAGCAGGCTCGTCTCAGAAGAGTACATATAAAGAATTGTTTGTGTTAAGAGTGCCCTAAAAGTTACAAATATATAGATGAACGTTGACGGCTAGTGTAGCCAAGATTAAAAATTATAAATAAGTTCCTGAAGGGAATGTCCCAGCAAATCTGGTTTGGTAAAATTCTCTATGAATTCTCACAGGGAAAGTAATTAACAACTGAATACAAAACCTGGAAGGTGTCAACCTTTAGTGACCCTACCCAGAATGAAGCAAATAAAATTATCCAAAAATTTGCATTCAAATGAACTGAATACAGTTCAGCCACTCGACAATTATTCTTAAAAAAACTCTAATCTTTCATAATTAAAAATACTATAGTTCAGAAGGAACAAAGATAAAATAAATAACAAACCCTCTATCATCTGACCCAAAATTCCAAAAACAACTGTTTCAGAACCGGTTAAGCAAAGATATATTAATTACTACTCTAATTAAAAGAGAAAAATTATTCCATTAATATTTCAAAGACTGAGTGACAAGTGATAAAAATTCTTATTGATTTATTGTACAAATTTGTTGCCAAAGAACAATAATCAATGAATTTACAAATATTAGGAAACAGTTCCAGTCTTCTAATCGGCGTGCATGTGAGTTATTAAAATCTCTACAAAGTAACAAATTTCTTAACCTAGTGCAGAAATTACGATATTAGCAATTTTCTATAGCTCCCAATCATATATTATAGCTATAAGATAAGAGAAGATTAAGAGAGAAGCTTAAAGATAAGATAAAGGAATTTAATTCCCAAACAGCACGTAGTTGAACAGTCGCAATCCGATTCGAACAAAATGGAGGCAAGAAAACTAAAATTTATTGGTTTAAAAAAACTATATTTTCTATAATCTCCTGACTAGAGCACAGCTTCACAAATTTATAAAATAATATTGAAACTATATTCTATTGTTTCGAATCGTATTACTTATCACCATATAGAGTGACAAAAAAATCTCACTGACCACGCCTAAATAATTTACCTAAAATCCAGGTAAATCCTGATTATATATGAAATATAATTACTTAATAATAACAACAAGTCGCTATGATCGTATTTCTGTACTAATAATTATAATCGCAACCAATAATGAAAGTGACTAAATAAGATATATCAAATAGGTAAAATAACTCACATGTGCCTACTCTAAAAGCCTGGAAACGTTTCCGTTCATTCCTCATTACACCGGCGAGTCGGTTGGATTTTGGAGGGGCCACCGTTTACCAGCCAATCAGCGTCCTCCAACGCGGTAGATTTGAAAATTATTGAGAACGCGGCAACCAAAAATTAGGTTGGGTGTTTTACGAGGTGCATAATAGTCAACCTCATGGAACGACTTAAAAAGTACGTTACAATGTTTTCCTCGCCCTATAATTGGCTTGTCTGTATGTACGAAATAAAATAAAATAAATAGAATAAAATAAAAACTATTTATCCTACTCATCCTGTCCTACTGAATTGAATGATGACATCAGATTTTCAAAGAAATATTTCTTTCATTTAAAACCCATAGTTTTAAACTGGGTTTTGATATTTGAGTTTCACAGTTTTTTAGTAAATAAGTAAAAGTTTAACTTTACTTTTAACAAGAAAACTTTTGTCTTGAAATATCGTGTGCTCTGCAATCGATATAACAAATAATTATTTTAAAAAAATGTTTCATTGACTAAATAATTGTTTTAGCAAGGTCTATATTAATATTTGTATAATTAAAGTATATAATTATTTCTTATAAATTAAATTATTTATTTTATCTCAAGAATCATTAGTTAATTATGTGCAACTTAGGAAAAAAATATTTAAAAAAGCCCAAGTAAATCGGTTTACTAAAAACAAACAAGATTTTTTGCATCAGGAAACATTTTTTCACATTAATTAAAGTCAAAGAAATAAGTTTATTATACAAATAAACCATTTTTCTCTGTGTAGTATCATAGAGTAAATCATCAGTCTCATTGTCGTATAAAATTAAACTAGCAGAAGCCTCGACAAAGACATATGCGTTAAAAAAAGTGATCCCCGCTCAAAAGTACTCTTTGAACCAGTTCCACTCAGGTGAATAAAGAATCGCGGCGCATCCTTGCATGCCGCCGAAAAATGAGGCTCAACTCTGTGGGCGACCCTCAAAGCCGGGAGCACTTAGATGATAATTGCACGCGACGGCGAGGAGCACAGATTCTTCGAATGGGCCAGACGTCCCTTTTCCGGTCCTTTAATGAGCTGCGGTTCGTGGCCGAAGCCTGTTAGGTATGATGGCTAATGGGCAATTACTGGGGCCCTTTTGTCTTTTCTTTGTCCTGATTCGTTCGTGTCGTAACCAAATTACTAATAAGTAGGCGGATAGATCGACAAGATAAAGGGACCACATGAAAGGATATATATGAAAGATGTTTTCAATTTTAACGGTTATACTGTAGAACATAGTCGATCTAGAAAATTTTGTAACTGTTTTGACAGGCAAACATCAACAAACATCGCGCTGCATTGTTGTCACATTTAACTCTCAAATTTCTCCATCTCATTCGATAATACTAGGTATATAAATGTTATTTATATTTTCGATTATAATTAATGGAGATAAAGAACATTATAATTTTCATTATAGGAATCTTAAAAGGGTGCACAGAAAGCTTCTATACACACATAGTCTACTCTTATAGTCAATTAGCAATTTTGTCAAATATTTCTAAGCAGTGACTATAGAAAGAATAAGACGGTCAACGAAGCCTACTTCCACATACCCGCACAAAATCGACAAGTTTCAAAACTTGCTTCAAAACTAGCTCAGGAAGTGCTGCGCCCTATTGGATTTTCACACAACTCGCGCTAAGCTAAAGCAATTTACTGTAAGGCGCGTGTTGACACTGAACGTCACATGGACGAAATAAATTGAGACAACGCTGTGTTGCCACTACGTGCACGGCACGGCAGAACAAATTTAAAAAATTAGTAGTGGAGTATGCTACATTTTCTATGTGGAGCAATAAACTTGCGAACAGTCGCTTGAGTATAACCAAATCAGACAAATAGTATTACTATTCTATAAGTTATTGGCTATACGGAATGGTTAATTACGGGTTTTTTTATTGGACAGATCTTTTTATTAATAAAAAATAGACCTAACTGATGCATTTGCTTTCACCACAAATATATACTTGTGCTTTCACTGTATTTTTTTACATATATCACTTAATATATCCTCAACCATTTGACGTAGCGATATGATTTTTTTTTTTTTAATTTTAAAGCAGAAACGTAAGCGATCATTATGATGTAATACACGTCTCCAAAAATAGATTAGTTTTTTCGTAAAAAGGATATTAATATAAAAAATTACCTGTTAGGCAGCCTAATTTTGACAAAGCGAGAAACTTTTTTATTTTAAGAAATGTTTATATACTTGCAGCGAGTAAAATTAACGTAAGACATTAAAAAGTTTTTGGAACAAAAAAAGGGTGTATAGACCCTGAATTCAAAATAAATCATTTTTAAATCTAAGCAGCACGCGGTTTGTCACCCAGCCCTCCTTTATACAAAATAAGAAGCAGCAGTAGATGCGACACGATTTTAGCGCAATCACAATTAAAAATAATGTTACCTATGGCTAGCAACAAGAAAATATTTCAGATAGAGATTCTGTGTGCGAATTTTTTTACTGACAATTCGTAAGGTCGTATTGTCAATTTTTATTTTAGAGCAATAAATTATAGTTTTTTTGTAATTCAATATAAGTATAATAAATATAAAATGTGACATGGAGTGTTTAATCTTGGAAAAAATAGTTTTACAAGACCCGACAGTAATTCTGTTTACAGACCTAGAAAACAAGGTTAACACTTATTGTAGCGGCTAAAAAAAAACTAGATAAATACGGTGAAAGAATATTACAGCATAAAGAAAGTTTTTTTTCTTTTAAAAACTTTTTCAATGTATTACCTTTGTTTCATTCCCGGCTTGTATATAAAAATTTCCATAAATAAAAAAGTTTTTCGATTGGTGAAATTTTAACTACAAGAAATGTTAATTCGTACATTAACATTTTTTTTTACAAAAAAATTTGGTATTTTTTGGCAATATATTATTTTTAATGTTGTATGTCAAGTCAAGTATCCACTTTCAAACAAAAATAAATGTGTTTCGATTTGCCAAGTGGCAGTGACTAATATAGTCACTGCAAGTAGTTATCGAGATATCGAATGATATTTATAAAGAAACCATGTAGGTACGCAGATTTCCTGAATTATACATATTTTCTTTTAATACAAAATGTCGGTCCTAATGAAAAATATGGTAAATCGCCATTTCTGATGCAAACTATGTTGGTTCCATTTGGTTATAACTGTCAAAAAAAAAGTCGATTTCCATGAAAAATTGCTCCGCTATAAGAAAATATATACACGGTGTCCCACCGGGAACCGCCTCGATCTATATATGGCAAACTATAATTAGGAAAAAATTGAAAATTGGGCAGTATACCTAAGTCACTGGGGGCAAGCGATCTAAAATATTTTCAAGATGGCCGCACTTCCGGTTATACCGGAAGTAGGTGTCAACTTGCTTATTTCAAATGGAACATCCTGTACATTATTAGATTTTTGAATTCTACTCAAAATTTTAAATATATTTCATGTAGGATGTCCTACGTTTTCTTAAGCTATCGTTTGATACTAATTTCAGATTTTCTAGAAATTAAAAATTTTCGATTAAATTTAATCTCTTGGTTAAATCTGAAATTAGTATCAAACGATAGCTTATGAAAAGTTAAGATAGGAATGTGCAAACCGTTTTGTTCGATCTCAAACCGTTTAGATTTTACAGGGTGTCAAAGTTGAAAAATGTCAATATTCACATGTCAATATTTTATAAACGGTTTAAGATAGGTATAGGACATCCTACATGAAATATATTTAAAATTTTGAGTAGAATTCAAAAATCTAATAATGTACAGGGTGTTCCATTTGAAATAAGCAAGTTGACACCTACTTCCGGTATATCCGGCAGTGCGGCCATCTTGAAAATAATTTAGATCGCTTGCCCCCAGTGACTTTGGTACACTGCCCAATTTTCAATTTTTTCCTAATTATAGTTTGCCATATATGTAGATCGAGGCGGTTCCCGGTGGGACACCGTGTATAAGTATCATTATTTTGTATTTAAGACAAAATGTTTAGAAAATAAAGTTGTTTATAATCCAAATTACAATTCTGTAAATTCAAGTTTTGAATTTTAAAATAAATAATTATTTACGTTCTCGAGAATTATCATTATTTTTTATTTTAAACCAAATGTTTATAAAATCAAGTTGTTTGTAATAAAAAATGCCTAATTATAATTTTTGAAATTGAATTGAAATTGATCTAAAAAATCGGAAGGTCAAGTAATAGCTTGTTTCAAGACATCCATTAGACAAATTCTTATTTTTATGCATACTAATTGTAAGCCCTAATTAATATCGCGGTAATTACTCATTTTAGCAAAGTCTAAAGGCCCGTTTTCACGCTCATGCTAATTGTGCAAATTGATTTGTGCATGCAATTTGCGCAAATAGAACTGAAATGTTGTGGTTCGTTTACACGTTCATGCAAATTGCGCAAAATGATTTGTACATGCAATTTAATAAACTGAACTGTTCCATACTGGTCAGGTCTATACAAATTTGTCCCTCAACCTCCAAATTCCCCTAAATTCTATCCCCAAATCTCTTTGTCCCCAAATTCTATCATGAATTCTTTTTCTTTTTTTAGACATATTTTTTGTCAAACAAACAACACTACTAAGTACTAACACCGAAGTATATGAAAGGCACGTGGAGGGTGCACGTAAGAACAAGAATTCGCCACTACTAAGCATACGCCGAGTTGGAGTGTCGTTTACACGTTCATGCATTTGTGCCAACCACATGCAAATTATCTGTCCGATCATATTTTACTCAAGCCAAACTTTCTGGCTTGTGCAAGTTAACGATTTTGGTTTTCACGCTACAATTTACTTGTACAAACTGGCATGCACAAATCAATTTGTACAAATTGCATGAGCGTGAAAACGGGCCTTAACAAGAATACATTATTTACGTATAAAACACTGGCGAACATAAAAACATAGGAAAAACTAGGATTTATTAATTAGGCAATATAGGAGTTATGGGAAACATAATTTATTATTTTTAAACTTCAACGCTAGGTTTATTGCTTTTGAGGTTACAGATTTGGTTTTCTCTGAAACCTCAAAGGCAATAAAGTGGCGCCTTCTATGTATAATGATTTTGTTGTCACTCGGTATATTATTTATGTGGACAAAATTATAATTTTTCTGTTTCGTTTACTGTTTTGTTTGTTGGTTTTTTGGTATTTTTCCTCGGATTTTGCTCCTGGCCTCGGAAAACCATTTCATAAAACAGAAAATTTTTATTTTAATTAGATAATCTATTAGAATTCCAAAATGGTAATGGCAATTCTTAAACAATTCGTTTCTATATTTGTCCCCGTCGTTGCTAATAATTCTTCCCTAATTTTATGTACCTACTACGCCGTATTAATATTTATGTCTATTAATTCCATCATCAAAAGTATTTATTAAAATAGATACCAATTCAAGTAACTTTCTAGATTGTTCCTATGAACCATAGGTCCGTAAATATTTTATTTCCTAGATTTCCTGTTTATTTTTATATATAATTAATATTTCAATCTAAATTACTTTTTTATTCATTCCTTAATCCTTATCCATAACACCATTCCTCAGCAACTAACAATCATTTTAAATTTAATATTTGGCATGCAAAATAATATAAAAATAATACCTATATTTAATAATATTTGTCAATCTATGCATAAATATCAAAAAATCTTAAGTGTACCTAATAACATGCAGCTATTGCAGCTTACTCTAGGATGGTTAAAAAAATGTCCGGGAATTTTTTAAATTACGATGGCTATGAAAAAAAATATAAGCTTCTAATTCGTTAGGAAACGTTGCTGTGAAATTGTTATTAGAATCCCACGCACGGGGGTGTATCCACGTCCAAATTTAAATTCGACTTCAAAATTCGGCAACGTTGCGATCTCCGGTTCGACGATCTGTTTACCGATACACTGA
The DNA here is from genome assembly GCA_963924545.1 of Pogonocherus hispidulus. NCBI lineage: Eukaryota > Metazoa > Arthropoda > Insecta > Coleoptera > Cerambycidae > Pogonocherus > Pogonocherus hispidulus. Next base: position 22,326,858 of record OZ004700.1, read on the forward strand.
ATTATTAGCATTAACCTACATAACTGCCGCATCTCCCTAGCGGAGACAACAATCTAAGAGCTTCCCATTATAATTTTCTGTTTCAGAGATGTCGCACCCTGAGCGGACGTTAATTGTATTAAGCTCATAATTTATTTAGGGGCTGACCGTCTTATTCTTTCTATAGTCACTGTTCTAAGGTACTGGAATCAATTCTATACAGTGAGGACATAAAGTGCGCCCCCCCCCCTCCTCTAATTTTTGAACCACTAGGTAGATTGTGATGAAATTTGGAACGATAATATATGACTAAATTCTGCATTTTTTGACACATCAATGACAGCTCTGAATGTCAAAGTGACAGCTGGGCGCGCAATAGGAACATTTTTTTAAATGGAAATGGGGGTCGAGTGGGGACACATTTCATACAGATCGAACATTTGGTTCAGTAATTTCCAAATAAAAACCAGTAATATCGATTTCTGTTATATTATTTTTTTGCATACATATTACAAATTATTGTAAATTATTCAAAGCAGAACAAAAATTAAAAGTAAACAAATAACAATAAACCATCCCTAACCTAAAAAAAAAAAAATTTAGAGGCAGAAACAAATTTAGAAAACATGTGTTACTTCAAAAGATGTTGAAAATGACCTCCATGAACCTCCTGACAAATAAATGTTCCATGGGTAAGTTATGTTATAAACTGATATTACTGGTTTTTATTTGGAAATTACTGAACCAAATGTTCTCAAATTTGGGGGTTGTTTTGAGCATAAAAATAGCTTCAAAATGAGTCCCCACTCGACCCCATTTCCATTTAAAAAAAATTTCCTATTGCGCGCCCAGCTGTCACTTTGACATTCAGAGCTGTCATTGATGTGTCAAAAAATGCAGAATTTAGTCGTATATTATCGTTCCAAATTTCATCACAATCTACCCAGTGGTTCAAAAGTTAGAGGAGGGGGGGGGCGGACTTTATGTCCTCACTGTACATATAGTTACATATATGAAAAGGTTAGAAACAACATTTTACTTTCACAGTATGGTTTTCAAACTGGTAGATCGACTTGTGGTAACTTAATAGTTTTTGTGGATAATGTGGTGAAAGCTTATACTAATAAACATCAACTCGATGTTGTTTATACTGATTTTGCTAAAGCATTTGATAAAGTTAACCGTCGAGTATTGATTCAAAAATTACTTGCGTATTCATTCTCGGAAAATTTACTTCTTTTACTAATGACATATACAAAAACAGAAAACAGTATGTTTGTATTAACATCTTTAAATCTGATTCATACATTGCCACTTTAGGAGTCCCGCAAGGCTCTAACCTGGGACCTTTGTTGTTTTTGCTATTTGTGGATGATATAGTTAGGGTTGTGCATAAGAGCTCCACTTTGTTATTTGCTGATGACTTGAAAATATTTAAGGAATTAAAAAATATAACGGATCGTATGCAATTGCAAAAAGATTTGAATAATGTTTTTAATTAGTCAGTAAGAAATAAATTATCTTTCAACATAAAAAAAATGTAAACAAATGACATATACATTACAAAAAAGTTCTATTAATTTTGTATACAGCGTTGATGGCGTTGATACTAGGTTGTCCTTTAATAAACATACTGTTGGCATTGTAAATCAGACAGTTAAAAATCTAGTATTTGTTTTGAAAATTTCTCAAAATTTTATGTCCATGAAAACTTTGATATCACTTTTCAACTGTCGAAAGTAGAATACTGCTCAGTGGTATGGAATCTGTACTATGCTAAATATATTCAAATGATTGAAAATCTACAAAAAAGATTTATCAAGCATGCTACATATACAGAGTGAGTTTTATGTATGGAACGCCTCAATTATCTCGGAAACGGCTTGCCCGATTTTTATGAATTTTGGTTTATAAGGGTTTTGTAATATGGCCGATATTATTGTGGCATTTACATTGTTGTCAGATGTTTCGTTTTTCCGGAAATATACTGAAATTTGTTATTTCAAATGGATCACCCTATATATTTTTTTGTTTTTGAAATCTCTAAGAAATTTAGAATATTTTTCATGTAATGTTCCCTATACCTAATTGCCATAATTTCGGAGTTACAGCTACATTTGCAATATCTCCGCCGAAGTTAAAATATTACATCAGGGCGGCTATGTCTGCGACAAAAACAATTTTGACGTTTTAATAAACTATTATTGTTGGTGTTTATTGAAAGTTACAATGGACCGTTTATCTGAGAAAGAACGAATTGAGATTTTAATGATATTAGGATATGGTGATGTGCGTAGAAGCCAACAGGAAACGTGTAATATCTTTAATAATTTATATCCTAATAGAAATCCCATAGGATCTTTTGAAAACATAAAGTAAAGGCGGTTACAGCTGATGCTCAAAATGTTGTCCGTTTACTTCCATACAAGAAGCCATGCGATGTTTAAAACTTTGCAGTACATTTTGTAACATTCCTGACTGCTCAATTCTTCTTATCTCTGTGGTAATCCTATCTTTTAATTCCTGAATATTGGCAGGTTTGGTTTTATAAACAATATTTTTTAAGTGACCCCACAGGAAATAGTCTAAAGGATTCATGTCGGGTGATCGCGGGGGCCATTCGATAAAACCACGCCTTCCAATCCATCTTCTGGGAAACACATCGTTTAGGTATTGCCTCACGTCACGCGCATAGTGAGGTGGAGCTCCATCTTGTTGCACCCAAATATTGTTATTTGGGACATTGTTATTGTCTGAAAGTTTCAAATAATAAAATTTCTAAATTAACAGGCAATTGAGAATACTTACTTAGATTTGGAAATAACCGAGCCAACTCAGGTATAATATTATTCTGTAATAAATTTAAATACGCCGGACCATTTAAGTTTCCTTCAATGAAAAAAGGACCAATTATTTTGTCGCCTATTATTCCAGCCCATACATTAATCTTTTGTGGAAATTGGGTGTGGGATTCTCTCATCCAACGAGGATTGTTACGTGACCAGTATCTGCAATTATGCCGATTTACGTTGCCATCAATACAAAAAGTGGCCTCATCGGAAAACATAACATTATTTAAAAAATTTGGATTATTTTGATCGTAACATTTTTCCATCATTGTGTCGGCAAACTCTTCACGTCTATCGAAATCATCATCTGACAACTCTTGAACCAATCTTACTTTGTAAGGATGGAATTTATTGGCATGTAAAATTTTCATTATGGATGTTTGAGAAATATCAACTTCCCTGGATATTTGTCTAGTACTCAAGTGTGGATCTTCTTCTAACATAACACATCTAAAGATTTGTCTTCAGTTGTTGCAGTTTTTATACGCCCTGATTTCGGTAAATCTTTTATGGCTCCAGTTTGGTTAAACTTTTTTAACAACTTACTCACAGTAGATCTTGTTATGGGATTTCTATTAGGATATAAATTATTAAAGATATTACACGTTTCCTGTTGACTTCTACGCACATCACCATATCCTAATATCATTAAAATCTCAATTCGTTCTTTCTCAGATAAACGGTCCATTGTAACTTTCAATAAACACCAACAATAATAGTTTATTAAAACGTCAAAATTGTTTTTGTCGCAGACATAGCCGCCCTGATGTAATATTTTAACTTCGGCGGAGATATTGCAAATGTAGCTGTAACTCCGAAATTATGGCAATTAGGTATAGGGAACATTACATGAAAAATATTCTAAATTTCTTAGAGATTTCAAAAACAAAAAAATATATAGGGTGATCCATTTGAAATAACAAATTTCAGTATATTTCCGGAAAAACGAAACATCTGACAACAATGTAAATGCCACAATAATATCGGCCATATTACAAAACCCTTATAAACCAAAATTCATAAAAATCGGGCAAGCCGTTTCCGAGATAATTGAGGCGTTCCATACATAAAACTCACTCTGTATAACTACTACTGGGCAGTATAGCAGAAATCATAATTATCACCAATATTTAATTGATAACAACTTGTTGACTTTGCACCATAGGCGTTCACTTCAACAAATAATATATTTATAAACTTATCAACTATATTGCAAAGGATGATGTTCTGTTGGGTAAAGTTAACATAGCTATTCCCTGTCAAAAAACTCGGCAATATCGTATGTTTCATTCTGAAATTGCCAGAACTAATTATCAATTGATGTCACCTTTAACTAACATGTACCTAAATTATAATCTAGTGCATGTGTGAATAAATGTGATATGTATGGTGATGCGTTTAAGGTTTTTGTCAAAAATTTGAAATTTTGTATGAATACGGTGATTGTTGGCTGATTAATGTAAATTATCTAAGTTTCTTTTTCTTTTTCTTGCTATTCTCTTCTCACTATTCTCTTCCATTTTTTTTCTTTCTTCTGTATATGTTTCGAATACTTTCAAAACATAAACTAAAATCATATTTCACCATTGTTGTGAATATTATCTCAATTTTTCACTGTACAATTCTTTCATTAGAATATATTTTTTTAAAATATGGCTTGGGGATTTGTTTCCTTTAATTTTATCCTAGGCATCTGTACTGAGTATGTAAAACCTCCAGTTAAAGAAATTTAAGTATAACTTAGTAGATGATGTTTAAGTAAATGATCCCCAATTTTCTACTTTCACGTAACTTTTCCCAACCATCACTGGTAACTTATTTTAGTGATTCTTTATCTAGCGTAATCCCAAACCATAGTCAAGATTTCTCCATGAAGTCGGCACCTTAGTCAACGCCTGGCTCGGCAGTCCACTAATCACACCCCAATTTACTAATTCGTGTCCGCCTATCGTAGTTTTTTAATGATAGCTATTAAAGTATATTTGAGACGAAACTCATTAGAGGTAAGTTTATGCCTCAGAGGTTACTGACTGCTGCTCTCTGCTTCTTGTTATTTCATTTAGATATCTACCTATTAGTACTATTAGTACAAGTTAAGTACTTGGATCTTCACATCTTTAGGTATATGATCACTTATACTGGAATGACGAGATCATAAAAAGATCGAAATCGGTCTGCAGTTAGGACCTCCTACGATGTGGGGTACAAGTATTTCCTCGTAGTTTTCATTGCAATTCGAATCCTTGTATTTTGCTTCTAACTGTGTTAGACAAAATGCGCCAAATTTTTATTTTGTAATTCAGCGCTCGGCGAGACATATAGCCAGGAGAATAGCTGTTTTGGTTTAATTTGTTTCAGTCCTTATTATTTAAATAAGGCGTTTACAGATAGTAGATATAAGGTAGATTCGTACTATTCCAAATAATTTAATAGTTTATCAACTTCATTTATATTTCTAACATTGAGATACACGCGTTTATACAGCGTTCTGGATATAATGTTGAAAAAATTAACCAACAGTTTCTTAACACAAAAATAAGAAGTGAAATAACGTTTTATCTTCAGTCGTATTTTTTAAGGCACAGGTTGCTTTGAATGTTATGGTTATGACAAGAAAGGTTTGATCACACGAAATGATCTAACTTCAGAATATTTTATAGGTTTTTGGCTTGATATTCTTATTAATAACGGAATTAATATAGGGTAAATAGTAGTTTTTAAGGAAAAATATTACACCAATGATGTTTACAGAATAATCGTCTTCCTGTACAAAGAAATTTGTACAGTATTTAGGTATTATTAGCCGTATATTCTTTATGGTTATATACCATAAAACGTGTATTTGAAAGTTTTATATGTAATTGAAACAGTGTAAACTAAACCTACCCAATGCATATAAATTCAAGTTTACTTAATACTAGCCAGACGTTTTATCAAAACTTTGCTGTTTACTTTCGCGTATACATTTTTCATGACTAATTTAAACTTGAAAATACATTATTTCAATATATGAATGTGCAATATGTATTTTAAAATCATAAAATACTGATAAATTCGCCGGCTGTTCAAATAAAACAAAATTTTGCGGAATTTAGACTAGTATACCTACGTTTATTTTATTTTACGTTCCATTATGTACTTAAATCTATTTAATTTGGACTGCATTAACACAATTTTATTGCAAAATATGTAATAATATATCCAACATACATGTATACATACATTTTTTTTATAAATGACATCGAACTTTTTAAACTTAAATATTTGTTATTTACTGGGAAAACCTTTATATAAAAATCATTTTCAGAGTTTCCATTGTGCGCTACGACTCCTTTGTATTTCTTTATTTGCATTCAATTGTCAATATTAATTTATTGTTATAATTTATATACGAGGATCGTCTGATAAATTTTACACACTAATGCGTTGCATTGGGAACGAAAATATATATCGGAATGAGCATATGGAAGTGGCAGGGAATGGAGCAGTTTCGGAATGGGAAAAATGGATAAAAGTATAATTCTTTAACTACAAAATGCAATAAGTATTTATTTTTTAATGTGGTACCCTATTTGTCCCGGCGCATGACAAGTTTTTGCATTCCGTCAATGAAGAATTCTCGTGGTCTTTCTCGGATTCAAGTGGCCATATATTTACTTACCGTTGGTGGTCTAATGATTGCCCTTGAGATCCATCTTGAGGTGAGGAAAGAAGTGGAAGTCGTACTTCTTTCTTTTTCGCCCAACCCCAAAAATTCAAAACACAAGCCTGGGCGAAGAAGCTCCTCTTGACGGGGTTTTGGGGCACCAAAAACATTTATGTGACTGATCGAATACCAAATTTTCTGACAAATTTGGAAAGTTATCGGTGAAATTCAATTGATTAAAATATCAATTCCACTCAGTAGCGCGTCTTATTAAATACGTCAGTCAATGATTCCATGTATGGTTGCACTTCCGGTTATATAGAAGTAGCTGTCAACTTCCTTAATTTAAATGGAATGGCATATTTTTATTGCATTTTTAGATTACACGCAGTATTTTAGGGGGAGTTTTATCAAATTTCCCTACACCTAAATTCAACCGTTTTTGAGATAGGTACTTCAATTTTTTTGAAAATGTCGGGTTTTGCACCACGATACGTTGAATTTTCTCCTGCAGTTCTTTTTGTATTCATGAAAATGATATTGACAGTACAACTAAAGAAAGATTTGGGCTTCACACGTTGATACGTCATTTATATACAGGATGTTCAGAATTCGACTTCCTTTTAGCACGGATTCGAACTATCAAAACTTCATTATTTTATATACAATGTCCCGATTTTTTTCCCAAATTCTGATGCACAATTAAATTCTGCATCGACCTGTATTAACATTCCCTATACCTATCTTTAATAGTTTTGCTGTAACAAAAAGATTTCGTTGGATTTGTACACAATTAATTTTAAATTATTATTATCATTAGTAGTTAGCTATGAAAATGACAGTTAACTTCATAATTACATATTCTTGCTATTATTGTGGTCAATTGTGATTGTTAATCGAATTGTCATCAAGAAAATGGAAAACCTGAATTATTCCAAACACTTATATTTTGAATTTATTTTATATTCATGGAGAAAATTACAAAATTATTTCAAGAACATGTCTGGTATTCAACGAGAGGTATCCACATCTCCCACCAATGAATAAGCAGAAATTTAAGCGTATGGAATCTAATTTTATTCAGTTTGGAAAGGTGACATCTTCTAGACCACGACCAAAAACTGTTGTTGGACTAGTCTCATCTTGTTGGACATGTATTTGTTCTGTCGAGAAGGCTGTCTATTAATATTGCTTTGGAAACGTGGTATGGATAACATAACATAAAAAACTTTGTAATTATTTAATTTTGTTTAATATCTAACTCTAACTCTATCGAATCAACCGAAAAATATGATTTCTTAAATATGAATATGGAAAAAATATCATTATTACATTTTTTAAATGTTAAAATGAAATATTATATTCTACAAGAAAATCTACATTTATAGTGAATTTAGACATATATTTTTATTACTTTCTCCCAATACTTTTATAAAAATTGTTTCTTGCCTATATTTCAGTCCCCTGTAATTTTATTTTTCTATGTATATTTCATACCAAATGTATTATTCTAGTAGATAAATAATACGTAGTAAATTAGTAAATTTTCTACCCACAAGCGTACATTGTTTCATCTCACGCTAATCCCACTCCTGATATACTTCTAATACATCAAAATCCGCTTTCGAAATAAATTTTCGCCAGCCAGCACCTCCGAGATAAATATCATATTCATCCGGGCCGACAGATCGCGTCCGGGATTGTGCTGGCAAAACGAAAATTCAAAGCGACGTGAACTCGCGAGAGGGCCTTAATAAAGAATCCCGTCAGGATAATATCTCATGCTTCATCACCCGCGAGCTGCCCTCCGTCTGCAATGTCTGGACACTTCGGGTTCTTCGGAATCCGAGAGCTCCTAGGGCTTGTCGAAGCAGTTTTAGGAGGGACAATATAAATGAGCCTGAATTAGGCACTTTCTTTGCCCTGAAATTATAATTTTTTTTTAATAATAATTGTTTTGGTGAAACTGAAAGTTTAAGTGTAAAATAATATTATAATGTACAGGGAGCTACATTTCTCCTGACAAAAATGACACATTAAATGTTCTTTATAGGGCCATTAATTGTCTCGAAAACTATACGTTTTGCGATTTTTTAACTTGTTTAATTTTATAGGGCAGCATTAGTTTAAAAAAGAAATGCATATCTGCTCTTAAGTATTCTTGGGTAATTAATGTTGCTTACTGTATAATAATAGATTGGCCACACCTCCATATAAGTCTGTCTTTTGGTATATGTACTTATTAAAGGTCAATTTTTTACATAAAACCACATTTCATTCTGCAACTCTATTCCTAACTTATCGAAAAAAATAATTTCTATTTTCACTTTAAGGGTTGTTCTACCGTTCAAACTGCGTGGAAGAAATTGCCACTTTCAGGGCTTATTTCCACCTCTTTAAGGAGTAATATGCACCACATTTCACTCTGCAACTCTATTCCTAACGTATCGAAAAAAAATCTATTTTCATTTTAAGGGTTGTTATCCACCCTACAGACGGCGTGGAAGAAATTTCCACTTTGGAGGCTTATATCCACCTCTTTAAGGAATAATATGCACCATATTTCATTCTGCAACTCTATTCCTAACTTATATATTCATTTCATTCTGCAACTGTATTCCGAACTTATCGAAAAAAAATTATATTTTTACTTTAAGGGTTGTTACATATCCGTCAGATGGCTTGGAAGAAATTGCCGCTTTAAGGGCTTATTTCAAACTCTTTAAGGAGGACAATGTATTTTATTTCATACTTCAACTCTATTCCCAACTTGCCGAAAAAAACAATTACTTTTACTCATCTTTTTACTTAAGGGTTGTATCTACATGTCGAGCGGTCGAGCCCTTGATAATGTTAATATTTAAAATTGATTAGGGAAACCCGTTTGAATTAAAGTGAAAGAAAATATTGGATCGCCATAAAATGGCAAACGAGAAAAATGGCTGCCAAGTTCACGCCAAAATAAAACGGCTTGCTAAAAATTTTGGCTGCTGAAAAGTGGCTGCCATCTTCGCACCGGTAATCTATTACCTAACACGCTATCCTCAAATTTTTATTTTAAGTTAATGATTACCACCGAGGTAACCCGCTAAAAAATGCCGTTAAATTTAAATTTTTTGTTTTCATTCATAACAGACCACTATTAATTATTTATGACGTTTGTTCATATATCCACCTCATAACCTCCCTCTAAGAAAGAGTGGACAGAGTAGAAATGGACCATGAATGAAACGGCCCACCGCCTCGGCGGCGTTCTAAAAATTCACTTCACTCTGTCACCACTTCAATATCCTTTGAAAGGTAATCTATCTCCATTGGCACGTTGACGGGGGGAAAGACTTCTTGACACATGTAGCCAAATCCCATATCCATTATTCAGGCATGTCTTTTCCTATGTGAATAGAAATACTTTTGGGTTATTTATATCAACTGCGGAACTAGTGAATGAAAATATATTATGTTTTTACACGTAGAAAATTATTTAAATTCTATTAAGCTTCGTAAATGTGTCTGCAAAAAACATTAAATGAATCTCTTATGATTTTTTTACTGACGCGACACAGACGAGAGTGTGATAGTTACACCTATTAGTTAATTAATTAAACAAATAAGTGAATATAGTTAAAATATCCGTGAGATAAAAGAAAGGATGTATACATATACATACAAGAAACAGGTAGCACAAAAATAGATCACTGTAGAGTTGTACAGTAATCTCTTAAGAAAATAATGGCGCAGCTACTTTCATCGGTGTTTCGGAGTTTTGACTTGTCTTAAGTGTAGCTTCGCGCTAAAGGAAAGGATCCAGGATGGTCTAGATCTGGAAAAAAACAAATTGAGAATGTAGAGAGTACATTACGGTACTACATTTTACACTTTCACATGTAAGACAATTAGTAGGAGGGTGGAGAGTTTCTCCGCCCTTCGACCACTTCATTTATTGATAGGAAATGTATTTTAATAGCAAAATTTCTCCAAATACTATGATATTATTGATATTTATGTGTTTTATGTATTGGTGGGTTGACGTATCATCCCTCGGATAAGATGTAAAGCCGGAGTCTCTTGTTACGCGACGATGCGGAAAGTAAAAAATCTCTACCCCACAATAATTAAAACGGAAACAATAACCAAAATGTATTGATAGTTATTTTCTGTAATGCCAAAAAATAATTTTTATATGAAAAATGCCTACATTTTTAGAATATTTACTCATAATAAAACCACCAAAAATAGCCCAAACCAAACCATTAGTGTATGATAACCTCACAATAGTGTGTAATTTTAGCCTTTACAGTTTTTTTTCAGTATGCATATTAAAAGGGGATAAATGAATATTAAATGGCTCACATTACAGATTTTTATAAAATTATAAATTAAGCGTAAGGTAATAATTCCCAAGAACAAATATTGTTTTCCTTCGGATTTACGAGGGATCAAGCCACTTCGGTTACGCTTTCTTCCCTCCAGGCCCTCATGCTCGATATCCCGGATTTTCTGAATACAAATTACTGTTACGCAACTTTAATTAAAGTTAACCAATGTTTACAGCCTGCGCGATCGGGCCTCTATAGCTAATTGAAAACTAATGAATCGCGAAAATACTCGAATTTAATATTATTAGTAATTAATCGGTTTTTTGTTTTCAACGCACCAACCCTGTTCGAAAGCCGGCGGGGTGTGTAATTGCGTTGAGTTTTTTAGATAAAGTCTGAAATTGTTAGTTATCAATGATATGGAGAATCTTTCTACTTGAAAGGCGGAGGCACTAATAATTTTGTAACTCATGCGGAGAGTTATTTACATTTTTAGAACGAGTTAATTTAAATGACTAAATTCTGAAGTAGACACAGGAAGCTAAGGGTTAATACCTAACGTCATCCAGACGTAGCAGGTTCAGTTTCTTGCACTGGAATACTTTGCAGTTGTTACAGGTTATAATAACCATTTTCATAGAAAAAATGTACACTGATGCAGGAACTAATAATACGAATCTTCTTAAAATGTATTCGATTTACGAATCAAAGTCATATAAAAGATTCGAATCACGAGTAGAGAATTCAAATCCTGAAAAAAACTGAATTGGATTCCTGTGATTGGGCTTCCTTTTTCATATTACAAATGCGAATCCTTAAATTAATTATTTTTTACTTCAAAGGAATGGCTCGCAAATGCTCTCTAAGTACCTGAAATATACTTTCAAGCTCAATTCGTATTTGATATGGAATCAATAAAGCAGTGTTCGTGAAACTCTATCTATTAATGAATTTTAAAAGAGTGCTTCTTTTTTACGCGGGATATAGTTGCATGCTCGTAGATATCATTATATTGTAATTTAAAATTATTTGCAACACTATTCAAATCAGATTGAAATCAGAGAACTCTCTGCTCAGATTGAGCAGAGAGTTCTTTGAAAGGACAAGTTTAATAATAATATGTTACTCTCATATTGAAACACTGCACAATGGAATGTTATTTTAAAATGCAGTAGTTTTGCATACATAACAATGATTTTATATGAAATAGTATGGTTTAGGCATCAACTCTTAGTCGTTTCGTTGTTTTTTTTTTCAATTAACCCTTTTTCTATTTCTTAGCATTCATCCAGCTTAATCATCACTTTTAATGAGAAGATAAGACTAGATAAGAGAAAATAAAAAGAAAATATTTTGTTATTTTTGTATGTTCAGTATGTCTTTTACATACACATTACATACATATGTAATTTTTATTTTCCCATCCTTTCAAATACTATTTTGATGATACTCATAAGACATACACATATTTACTTGATGATTCCAATCACAAAGTGTGTTGAATTCCACATTTGAGTAAATCCTCAGAAATAATTCGAGTCCTAGATTCGAATATTAAGTGATTCGAATCATACCCGGTTTTACTTACAAAGTAATGATGTTTTCCAGGTGAACTTAATAGTGATTATGCTCTACCAAATATCGTTTTTAGGCGGTAATGCAACTTATAAAAATATTATCAATCACTAAATTTCCATATACCTACATATACTATGTTTGACTAAAAAAAAATTTGCAAAAAGGTTTTGAAAACGCAAATATACCATTTTTTTTAAAGTCAGCTGCTCAAATCATTCATTTTTTAATGTCTTTATCTTCTGGTTCAAAGTGATCAGATTCAGAAAATTAATAAAAAACTCAATGTAATTGGTTGTTTGCCGCAGAATATTTTTTAACTATATTCAATTCTATGAAGAAATATGTCAAAGTAAAAATACCAGGAGTATGTAGCTGAACATATACATAGGTATAGGTAATTTAAATAATATCAGACAAAAATACGGCTACTCAATAATCGTAGATACCTATGAATAAAAATGAATAAAATTTACATATGAATAATACGAAATAGATAATCCCAATTGCCACAACTCGTACCTACTAGTTTTTTATTATTCTGTTTTCAATGGAATTAACTATACGTTAAATAGGTAAACTAATACTGGTTTCCCATCTCTTCTGACTAATGGCAATTAACATGGGCATTACATTTCATTGAATTTTATGTTCCCAAGGCACACTATGAAAAATATTGCTAACGGAATCGATAGTACTGACTGTCAAACACTTCTGATTGCCAAAATACTAAAACGAAATTCTTTTTTAATTAAAATGTAGTTTACATAATTGTGTTAGCGCTCACAATTTTAAATCGTCCGGTGGTCTGAGCGGCAGGTTTTGCAACTGAAGCGCAAAATTTGACAGGTTCAAACCCACCAGAGACAACCTTTTTTCTATTTTACTTTTTCATTAATTACAAACTATTAGTGTTTATTTATTCGAATAAATATGGTTCATTGTCAGTACCTAGTTGTTATTATTTTTTAAGCTAATCTTTAAAGTCACAATATTTATATACTTATTAAAAAAAATAATAAAACATGTTTTTAATTGGTTCGTTTCATTCGTAATCAGAAATGATTGGCGATCAGTACTATCGATTATGTTAGCAATATTTCTCATAGTGTGCCATGGGAATATAAATGTCAATGAAATGTAATAGTCCATGCTAATTGTCATTAATCAGATGACATGGGAAACCCGGTATATGAGTAAACTTTTCATAGTTATTAAATCAGGATGTTCAATAAACATCCTGTATATTTCTGTTATTTCTTAACCGGCTAAAACTCTTCCCTGATTATACATATAAATAACTATAGTATTTTATAATTTTCAAATGCATTATCATTCTTTGAGGTACATACTGGGTTATTTCTACTGATATTCCTATTTTCAAAAATATTTAACAAATGTAGTACCTACCTTATTAGTCTTATTACAAAAAAAAACATATAAATTATACAGGATTATGTAAATGTTTATTGAAATATAATCCAATCTGATCCGTATAGCGATACGCCTCATTAATAACATTATTAATGGTTATTTTATTAATATGACACATGTTCCTATTATGAAAACAGTTGTAAAATAACAGATAAATTCGTTGTTGGTCTTTAATGAATTAATCGCTAATGGAATGGAGTCACGCATGAATTATTAATATAATGTCAGCGGACAGTTAATTGAAGAAACTTTGTGAACCAACCTCATCAATGAAAAATAGATGACTGCCAACCAATAGTGTAAATAAAAAAAATGTTCAAAAAGTAATTGCACCAATAAAATGCAAATGCAAAATGCAATGTAAAATAATATATCTACAGAAAAAAAATACCTTAATAACAATTTTGTTGCGAGGACAAAAATATACCTAATACCAGAGTTCTTAATAAAGTATTGTCTTAGCTTTCATTATATTTGAGAAAAAACTATTTTTCTGATTACGTTTATTTATAAAATCTGATATTTCCACTTGACACTTTCGATTTTCGGGGTATACCTTTTTTTAACTTGGAAGGAGAAACCTTCAAAAGGGTCCCTGCATAATGTTCTCAAGTACGCAGGAGACTGTGCGACTTTTACCTCACTAAAACTCCTCCTCTTTGATCTACTCCCACCCTGGAATCCACAAGTGTTACATCAAGGTGAGGTGGTGCTTAGAAGGTCTCTCTTGCTCTCATCTCCTCCTCCTTCTTTTCGCTATCTCTGTTACTACCTTCATGATCCTCTCCCAATATTCCTCCTTTTCCAGCGCTAGCCTGATTATATTCATCTTATCTATTCCTGTGTGTATCCGTTCCCTCATTTGCCTTCTCTCTTTCTCCCATCTCCTACACTCGAAAATGGTGTGGTCCGGGGTATCCACTTTTTCGTAGTACATACATTTCTCTTCCGCTGTTTTACCAATTTTTTTTGTATATGTTCTAAAATTTCCATGCCCTGTCAGGAATTGTACCACTTGATAGTTTGTTTCATGTATCAGTTGACAGCTCTATTTCATGTATCAGTTGTCTTGTCCATCTCCCTTTACTCGTTTGTTCCCACTCCTTTTGCCACTTCTGTAATGTTTGTTCTCTTTCTCTTTTTTTTGGCTCAGCTTTATTTCCTTCGCTTTCTTCCACCCTTTTTCGTTCTTGTAATATCAAATTTATCGGGATTAAACCCACTATTATCAGGACTGGCTGCGTCGATGTTGTCCTATATGCGCTTATTGTTCTGAGTGCAGAGAGTTCTTCCTCTGTACCCACCAAGACCATGTTCTTGTATTTCTTCAGGTTCATCATATTTGCCCATACCGGAGCAACATACAAGACTACCCAATTCATCAACGCCAGTGCTCTCCTCTTGGATGCTTTTGGCCCTCCTATATTTGGCATCAGTCTCGATAGTGCTGCTACTGTCGCTTCCGCCTTTTGTACTGTTTCTCTCGGGGTATACCTAATAAACGAAAAAAGAAAATATCGAAGGTGATGTTTTTGTAACCAATCATTCTGTAAGTTTTTACAGATCTGGTCTCATAAAGATTTTTGTAAATTTTTAGAATGTAGATATTGATAATAATTGATCATTTTTTCTTCATGTATTCCTTACTTTGTAACGGTTACTCTTAACCGTTACAAAGCAATATATTCTTGTCAATATGTTGTTTAATTTACAACAGTTATGTTTCAACGTTATTTATTACTCATTAGGATGGTATCTTGCACGATGGACAGGGTGATCCTCTATTCATTTGCCCCTTCTATTTTCATAAGTTATAAGCTTATTGTTGTGTCTTAAGTTTAGTTTAAAGTATGAAATGGTCTTTATACTATAAAAAATTGACATTTGAAATGAGGTTATTAAATCATATACTTTGAAAATTAGTATATAATGTAAAAAATTAGAAATGCAAATAAAACAACAATGTTTAGAAATAATGTTTAGACTTATTTTATATGGAAATTAAACCCCTTATGTTAAACCCCTTATATATGAAAATATTCCGACAACAGTAGATTATTTTATGTTATGAAATAAAAAATTCTTACTAACATGGGTGATCGACTAAACGCTTTGTTTTAAATATTGAGCTTATTAAAGTTTGGTTCCTTCTTTTTTGAGGTAAAATTCAGATCATCATTTCAGTAAAAAACTGTTTAGACAATTTTCCAGATTTTATTCCAATAGGATAAATAAAAAATATGACTTACATTAGTAGCAAGTTCGTTAAAAATCCACCAAACAACTTTTGTTCAGAAATAAAAGGAACATAGAAAATCCTACTCTGTAATATTTCTTGCGGTTTTGGATTACTTTCCTTTTTTAAACAGTATATGGCCTGAGGCTATATTTGTGTCTTTTCTAATGTTGACTGTATATATTTTGGGAATTTTTCATTAAAATATTTCTTAATTAATAGGTACCTTTTTACTCTATAATATTAATAATACATGTCATAAGTTACCAACATATTACTATGCCATTCATAAACTTTATTAATGTACATAATATTTCTGAACATGGGTATAACGACCACATGTAATAATTTCGTGAAAACTGGACACGAAGCCCCACCTGTAAAGGACATTGCGTGCCTAAAAGGACCTTCCAAGAGATTTACATAAACACCACTGCGACACAAATGATTATTTCACACGGAATCGTACAGGACGACTTAATTCCTACAACCGTTTATTTTCCTGAAAGGATTTTTATCTGGTTTCTGATCGAGTTGCGACGCAGTGTTTTGTTTTCCCGGCTACTTTTCAGCCCTTTGGGGAATTTACATTTTTATAACGGATTTTATGGAGAGACGATCGACGTAGTGGATCGGAAGCCCGGGTTGCTCGCAGTTTCTCAGTTGGACCAGTGGCAGAGAAAATAGAAAATAAAATAAAAGAAATATTCTTAGGATATATAAGGGTTTGAAGGATAGGACTGGAATTTAATATTTTTATAAATCTATAAAAGTAGTTTTGATGTAGGAAATGTGTATATTTCAGTTCAATATATTTACAACCCAATATACAATGCCAACAAAATTATTTATTTATTTATACCAAATGAATAATTTAGATAGGTATTTTATTTTTTTACGTAATTAGTTTCGTAAGTACCGGAATAGAATTACTAAGCTATTGACTATTCAAATTGCCAAAAATTCTAAACAAATACGGAGGAAGATAAGTAAAAATTTTGCATATCATATCACATCAATATCAATAATTGATATTGATGTGATATGATATGCAAAATTTTTACTCAGGTCAGTGCTAATTGCTAATTATTAGCAATTAGCATTCAACTGCCATAAATATAGTGACTATGTGCTAGTTATGATGAAATTAACAATAAAAAGAGTGATATTCTGTACTTTGCAGATAGTGGGATAAGTAGTGGACTGGATAAACGATGCTGGGACATGATTGTCTAAAGGGCATTCTGTATGTTAGTAGTGGAGAGAAACACACAGTAGTGCCCTAATTGAACACACACTTGTGTGCGAACGATTTTAAGAACTATTTTTTACGTAAAACCTGATAGAGATAGAGGTACTAAAATTTTTGTCGAATGGAGATCAGAAAATATTCTTTTTTCTTCAAAATTGAAAAGTTGTGCTAAATATGAAAGGGATGATAGAGAAACCGCTCTTAACAGGATATTATAGGGTCACTTTGTATATTCCCCGAGAGGGAACTTCCTCTCAAACGCCTTCTCGAACAGCGTTAACTTCTTCTTGAACAACACTAACTTCCTCTCGAACAACGTTAACTTTTTGACGATGTCTTCCTGTCTTTTTCTTTCATCTTTTTGTCGTCTTAGAGTTCTTATTATTTTTCTTCTTATCGCCTTCATAATTCTTTTCTTTTTCTTCTTGTCTTTTTCTTTCATCTGCTTGTCTTGAAAAGAGTAATTAATTATTTGCAAAATTTGCTGACCACTCGTGCCACTCTAACCACAGCCTAAAGTCACTGCTACATTTATCAAGAAAACAGAACTGACATTGACATAAGAAATGATGATGACTTACAATGGTAATTTACAATTATTTTCACTTTTTACCGGCCACATTCAATGGTATTATGGAAATTGTTAATACCGGTGCATAATAATTGTACATTCATTATACCTGACTAGTCTAGTCGATACATCATCAGTACGACGCATGAATACATATATTCTCGATACATGTGACCCTGGCGATCCGAAGTTAAATTGTTTTGTTTCGCCAGACTACTCGCGGAGACAATACGTGCAATTTCATAAATCAGCATCAAAATGGATTTGATTGGGGGCTATAATTTAATCACAGGCCTCCCCAAGCGCCGTCTTTCAGCTTTTCGAACTGGAGGAGAATGCTAATCCTGACAGGTAAGGTTGGATATATTATACCCAGTGAAACAAAGAATGATGGGCGCACACTTAAATTAAGATCACTATTTTCAGTTCTTACTTGTATTCCCAAATGTATTGAATACAGTGAAAACTTTGGTTGGTAGACAGCTCCTTTAAACGGACATTTTCATATATACCGGAGAAATTTTTAAATTTCTAGGACCCGAATTGGTCATAATATATGTATACTCCTATGTTAAACACTTTCCTCCTACACGTATAAGCGGATTACCTTCCTTATAAACGGACGCGGACAATGTTTTGTGCAGATAAAAATTTGTAATGAGCCGACACGACCCTCTTTCTCTTAAACGGACATGCAAGTTTTTTACCAAGAAATATGTTAACACTAGGCGATTTTTTTATTGTTGACTAGGTAAAGATATTTAGTTACCAGTTAGCAACAATCTATCTATACTATCTTTCCGAATTCCCAAATGTATTCCCAAACGAATTCCCAAACGTTTAATAATCGTAACCATGTACAGAAATGTTTAAACCGAAAAGAAGAAAATACAAGCGACGTAAATGCTATTTTTTGAAGCAGAAGAATATGAAAAAATAAAAATGACTGAGCCGATGAAATACCAGAGACAGCAACAGAATTATTTCACCGCAAATTTCACCGCTTTTTAACATTTAAAGAATTTTGGAGTAATTTTCAAAATTGTTTCATGCACTAGAAAGTTACAAAATTACACCAGTTTTTTTTTAAGATTTTTTAGGTTTTATTTAATATGTAATTTCTTTTAACGTATGTTCAAGTAGTTCTATTTTGTCATTTTATTATTATTTTTGTGTTATTTTCAGTTCAGTTTTTTGTAAATAAAATGGTATATGTATAACATGCATGTAAATGGCTTTGAAATACAATAAATACTTGTAAAATAGAAATATTTACAAATTTTGCATTTATATTACGTATTTACACACAAAGAGAAAAGCCGGACAAAGATTTCTGAACTGTGAGTGTCCGCATATGGGAACTTTCACTGAATATGTTAAACTGGTCGGAAAGCTAATAGACATTTCACAGCTCCATCTCTGCTTGGGTTACATGCCAGGATTAAGTCTAAATCAAATTAGCACAAGTAAAAACATATCATTAGCGATATTCCTAAAATACCACTATGATAATAGCTGTATTTTAGAAAGACCGTATAAGAAAATAGAAGAAATTGTGGTCTACTTAGACTTTACAGCTGCCAGCTGCATATAAAAAATACGTAACCTCGGTTTGAAAACGAAGGACTACTACGCCATTTGTTCTTAAGAAACCCAAATTTTATACTTACCCTTCTTATTGACAGATGGAACATTGCTATAAGTAGAAGTACAGTGCCTATTATAGGCACTGTACTTCTCATCATCTCTTGATGTACCTCTCTCATTTCTTCAGTACTCATATATATTGAATATAATGAATATATAACTCATATATATACTCAGTACTGAAGATAATGGCGACAATAGGCCACAATAGCGGCAATAGGCTCCGCCCTCCTCCCCCTGGCATGAGGCGTCGATTTTGTGATTGATTGGAAGTTATCTATGTTAAATATGATTGACTTCCAAACCATTGGCGATCCTTTAATTAGTTCCGCTGCCATTAGTGCTCGATCTAGCTGACCATTCAAAAAATGGCTGGTAGTATTGTCGCCACTGTCTTTATAATAGCCCCTGTATACAATAGAAGTACATATCTTTATATGTACAAGTAGTCTACTCTTGTGGAATACATCAATAAGAAATGCACAATCTGATGTAGTGTCAGTCAGAATATATAAAGCTAAATGGTTTTTATGTCACATATGCAAAAGATGTTTTCACTTCTGTGTTTATAAATCTTTGGTATCTATTCTCTCGATACTCCAGAGAAAATTATCTTTGTTCCTATGTACCTAATGTACTTTACACTCTTTCCCTTCTACTCTTTTATTTTCCCTAAGCTTAGGCTAATGGGATATACAGGCTGATTCAGTCATTAGTAGGTACATTCATTTTAAGAAAAGATGGAGAAAAATGAGTATAGTATGAATATACGATTTAAAAAAAATTAGACATATTTACGCTGAAAAATATTTTCAAATGATTATGTGAACCCCTTATTTAGACTGTTACGGTGCTGACGGACTCGATTCAGACTTTTCTTTAATAATTCAGGAATTTTTTTCACTTTAAGATCGAGTAAAATATTTTATTTTTCGATTTCCTGTCTTTATTAGACTTTCCGAATAACTGGTTAAAATTAATGTACTAATGACTGAGTCACCTTGTATATATGAAATAGGTATGCTATTAATTAATACATGTTTATTCATGTAAATTTCAGATTTTCTAAACAATAATTATTGTATTTGAAATTCCTGGCTTATGCACTGTAGCGGAAAGATATTGTGGTTGATCAGATATGTGATGTATCTATAGATATTGTTTTTCCTATAGGATATACCAATATAACCTACTAATATCTATCAAATATCACTGTCCTAAGTTCTAAATAAACCTTATTCTTGTTTGGCCACTAGGTATATTCCATCTGTCACCTCAGATGTGACGAATTCCGTTTTGAAAGGGGCCCGTTCCTCTCTTTCTGCGCCTCTCTGTTTCCCCACAGAGACCGCTTTTAATCCAATTTAATTCTGTTAAATTTATTTAATTGAGCAGAATAGCTTTAAATGCGTTTTGAATTGATTTTTTTAATTGTATTCGAAGCCTCTGGTAATAGACTTTGTGCTCTGAATGGTAATTCTGCCTTCTTATTTGTGTGTTTATGTTGCTCGCATTTATACAATAGGTCTCTAATCTTGTTTCATTGGCTGTTCGAACATTCTAAAGTGCAATACTTCAGGGTGAAATTTATAATTTTAGAGTTACCTTTTGAGAACATATTGTTAGGATCTTAATTAATATGAGACATGACGATGATATTTTGTCATCAATCATCGAAACCTATTTTACAAAAATGTTTAATTACTAATAAAAAATTTTAACATTCCCATTTATAGAAAAAATTACATATCTTGCAAATCCAAAGCTCAGTGAGCTATAGAGCTTCAGGGGTGGAACTCTAACATGATAACGATGGATATCTGCAGGAAGCAGTTTTATAAAACATAATTCAGGAGAACGATGCCAGACGATCGCTTGCCTATTTCTAGTTGCAGAGTTTCTGCTCTGGTCTGAAAGTTTCTGAAATCCATATGAAAAAACAAGAAATGCTGTTCATATTCCAGCGCAGATCATTAGTTTCGGATTGTATAATTATTGTTATAGTAAAATAACTCGGACCCTGCAAGGGATTTATAGACTGGGCCGGGCCGGATCGGTACAAAGTGAAACTCAAACCGAAATAAATCTCCAACCAGCGCCCGCGAGCCCTCCTGATTATCAACCACTAACTTGATAATCAACTACCAATGCCGTATATGCATCAGGAATAACAGTTAATGAAATTAGCCTTCTTGTTGTATGCTAATTATTATATACACTGAGTACTTGGTTAAATCAATTTTTATTTTTGTTACAGGGATCTTCAGGGGAACAATATAACGGCCATCTACGAGTCCGACTTTCAAGATCTGGCAAAACTGAGGATTCTGTAAGTAAATCTAACGTATATTACAATATACTAATAATGTAGCGCGCTGACAAAATTTCAGTTTCCAACAAAAATGGTATGAATACCATTTTACATCAATATTTATATCAAACGATTTATTTAATCGAGCAAAATAGCTTTAAATGCGTTTTGAATTGATTTTTTAAATTGTATTCGAAGCCTCTGTTAGTAATCTTGTGCTCTGAATGGTAATTCTGCCTTTATATTTGTATGTTTATGTTGTCTTGAAAGAGGTTGGAATCTTTGGTGTGAAGATAACACTGACGTAGTTTTCCACATAACACCAAAACACTATACTGCACTCGACTCGTGTTTCGCCAACCAAGTTGGCATCATCTGGAGATGATTACAGCTGATGCTGATTATGATTAAAACTGAGTTTTAATCAACTCCAGCTGATGTCAACTTGGTTGGCGAAACGCGCGTCGAGTGCAGTATAGTGTTTTGGTATTATGCGAGGGGTATTTCACAGGGGAATTTTAGTGTACAGTCTTTAGGAATTAGTAAGGAATTAGAGGAATTAGTCGGGTATTAGGGGAATTAGTGGGGAATTACAGGAATTAGTGGAGAATTACACGGGAAATTCGGGGAATTACTCGGGAAATACGGGGAATTAGGAAGAGAATACTGGAATTGTTGGGGAATTAGAAACAAATTAACAAACTGGAAGCGAATTAGATCGTGCAACATCGCGTCATGTCGCTAACACGTGATAGCCGTCTTTGATTTTAGTTCGCCAAACGCATGGTGTAGTTATGTCGCTATTTGCATAAATAAATTGAAAACACATAATAGTCTCAGTGGTATATCCCAAGTGACTGTTTTGCCAGTGTGGTGATTTATCGATTTTTATATTCATTATACAGTAAGTAAATATGTTTTACGGAAAATAAATAAATTGTATAACTTCAAAAATAAATGAAGATCCAAAGAAGGCATCAAATCAAAGCCGTGTACAATGTTACCACAGTTAAGATTTTAAGTTAAAGTTTGAAAAAATACTTAAAAATGCTTTTTATTAAAATTAAAATAAAAATTTTTGTTCGCATACTGGAAATGGTAATATCTCGGGTAATATGAATGTAAAACAAATAAATATACTTACCTAATTGGTTTTTAAAAATTCATAACATTGGAGAAAATCGGCACGATTAGGTACTGTTACTTGCGTGACAAGAGGAAGTTTTGTAATCGATAAAAATTACCCTCTGAGGTTTTTGGTTTTTTTCACGTTTTTGGGTCCCTAGATCACGAAAATATAGTACCTCATTTCCGTCTGTCTGTCTATCTATCTGTCTGTCTGTCTGTCTATTGGTACGATAACTCAAACCGACCCAAACATGAAATGAGGTGTAGATTTGAAATTTGGTATACGAATGGTACGCAGAAAGGGCGGAAAGGGTAAGATCTTATTTTTAAGCAATATTGTTAATGTTAAATGGAGACGGTGAAATAATACGAACTTCTTATTAAAATACGAGTTAAAATATTAACTTTTTTGCTGCTACATAATTTTATTCTTGTTAAAAATGTTTACATCACAGGGTAAAACAAATATTTGACAAGAGGTAACAAGAAAGGTGGGAAAGGGATAATTTGAAACACATTTTATCGTATGACATTAATCGGGTTTTTTGGAATGGCAAACACGAAACCGCTATTATATTTTCAATATTTTATTTTTTCTAACAAATGCAGAAAATCGATTTTTTCGCACGCAACTGCAGTTGATAGAACGACGCGTGGTGGAATTCTGTCAAGCAGATAAGTGAAGAAAAAAGTTTTCTGCAAGTGTTAGGAACAATTTTTTTTCATTTTAATTCAATATATTTTGTTGAATCAAATTGAAAATATTAAATTGTTGATGGTTTTGCAATAAACAAAAACTTAGATATTACGGATATTTATAAAAGATATTTTGTTTAATTTTATTAGCAGCACTTATTATTATTCATTAGCAGGAGTGGTTATTAGCGAGGGGACTTTTTGGTATTTTTTGAGACTGTTGGGTATGCTGTGATGGTCTTTGTTTGGTTTATTGTTATTTTTTGCAGATGAGTGATAGTGGTGAACCGGATTTATTTTATTCTTGTTCAATGTTATACTAGAAACATTATTTTTAGTTTGATAATATAAATAATCGAAACTTTTACTCTATGTTCTGTTATGTAAAAATAAATTTTTTATTTTACACCATTTCGTAGCCTGCTTTACATAATAAAGTTGGTGAATTAGTAAGGAATTAGCTTGGGAATTAGTAAAACTAGGGGAATTAGTAGGGAATTAGGGGAATTATTAGATATTTTTTAAAGTTAATATGGAATTATAATATATAAAGGGAATTAGTGAGGAATTAGAGGAATTAGTAACAATCCTGGGAATTAGTGTACACAATTTTTTCAGCGGTTTACCCCTCGGTATTATGTGGAAAACTACGTCAGTGTTATGTTTATGTTGCACGCACTTGCACTTATATTGTATATTGTATATTGTATATATAATACAATAGTAGTTATAAATATAATCTTTGATTTAATAACAGCTTTTAGTCTGAGTCTGAAATGGTTGCCTATGGATGCACAAAAAATTTGTTACTATATATTTTACATATATATAAGTTCATACTTATCATTTAAATTTAGATTCGTTAACTGAATTGACATTGACAAATATAAAGACTACACCCACTAGATAATGTTACTGTTCATTGTTTTTATTATCCGACACTTTGTGGTAAAATATTCCCTATGTCATAATAAGGGAAAAATTATTTTTCGGCAATCAATACATTTTACAAGAAACAATGAAAAAGTATTTTCTTATTTCTAGTAAACTAGAAAATCAGTAAGTGCTATCAAATGTGCACAAATCCAGAGCCATCGATACTCGATGTGATATTTTTGTAATATTAAGATACCTATGTAAGTACAGGATGTCCAAAATAAGAATCATCTGTTCCCTTATCTTAGAAAATATAAGAGGTACAGAAAAAATGAATACAACAGTTTTTTGTTTTTACCTATTTTTTTCTTTTTTATTATATTCTTGTATACAAGTTGTTCAGGTTTTTTATCTATTCATCAACTTTCTTATTTTAAATAGGACAACCTGTATCTCCGTTTTTGAACTCCTTAAAAATTCTTGGTCGACATTGTTAAGGCTACCCTATACCTGTCTTTTACCGTTAAAAAGATATTAGTATTAAATTGAAGAAATTGAAGAAATCCTCAAATAACAAAGTGTAAACCGGATTTATTTCGTAAACTATTAGACTTAGAAAAATACTTCACTGTATTGATGTTACCTTATTGATACACAGGGTATTCTTGAGAGATGCCTCAAACAAATATACCTATTATGTTTAAACTCGAAAATTTCTTATGGATTACTATTTGTATCATTATATATTACTATATTTTATTATATACTTAAATTCTTTATTAAATTTTAACTATAACTCCCTAACTAACTCCACTTTCCACTAACTACAATATTCCCTATTATTTTGTTTAGTTTTCAAGATTTTGGCAAAATGAGTTTTTTTAGAATTTTAAGGAAGTTTAAAAATGTAATTAGAACAAGGTGTTCTATTTAAAATAAGATAGTTGATGTCTGGATCAGAAAAACTAAACTACGAGTACCTGCATAAGAGAAACTGAAGAAAGTAATAAAAATTAAAAAATTAAGTAAAATCAACAAAACTTTTTTATTTAGTATTTTTCACAGTGCTGACATGACATATCAGCAGTGTTGATACACTTTTTCGGAACATCCTGTATGCTGTGTATCTATAGTAGGTGCCTGAAATTTTG
Source organism: Pogonocherus hispidulus (assembly GCA_963924545.1). Taxonomy (NCBI): domain Eukaryota; kingdom Metazoa; phylum Arthropoda; class Insecta; order Coleoptera; family Cerambycidae; genus Pogonocherus; species Pogonocherus hispidulus. Next base: position 22,352,525 of record OZ004700.1, read on the forward strand.
TCGCCGCTTAATTTTATACACTTATATAAAATGCCCCTTAAAATGTTACTCCCTGTGTAGAACACAGATTTATATGAAAAGGGATGATTTTCAGTATTTGGTGATGAGTATGTTGTTAAAAGGCATACAATGTCCAAGATCAAAACTAAAATTGTCCAATTATTTTCGCAGGCAGTTGACAGATAACGAGATACGAACTATAGAAAGGGATGCTTATCAGGATCTCGTAAATTTAGAGAGATTGTAAGTAGAACCGTTTGCAAAGAAGAGTCAAATGTTATTGTTCAATATTTTTTTTGTAGACGTCTCAATGGGAACCAAATACGACACATTCCTGATAATTTATTTTCGACGATGCCTAATTTATTTCGTTTGTAAGTAATTTCATGTTGAGGTGGAACGATACATCACTTGTTAGTTCATTTTATGGTAGCACTGCTTTTTAATGTATCTTCGCAACTAGCTTTTCTGTAATAAATGTTGTGTCGATATCTTGTATGTAGAGGGTGGTCGGTTTGGTGATAGTCCAACAAAATTAGTAGAAAATAGTAACACTATCATAAAAATAATAACACATTTAAAATAACACATAATGTGCATAAAAAGTTTAAATTTAATTGTTTCGTTTATATTTATACGTAAAAAATATTGTGTCTGCATTTTTTGTAATCACAATTGCATCAAAACGAAAATGTTTGAAAACGGCTAATTATTTAACGTTAGTATAAAAAATTGGAAATGTAACTATTTAACTATTAACTATGAAATACAGTTATTTAAAAAATAAGAAGTTTAAATGGAACATTCTTTGGTAAAATAAGATGTAACAGTTTCTTGATATCATGTAAAAATTAGATAATTATTAAAAATGTGTTCTTTGATTAATAATACTACTAGAAATGGGAGAAAATCGCTGTCGCGATTTTCGTTCCCATTTCTAGCCCTACCGGGGGTCCAGGCCTGTAGCCTGGGGTCAACCCTTCGGGTGACAAAAGCATCTAGAATAATATTATTTTTAAGAAAATACATATTAAGAAATTTTGTATCTGGAATAATGATGTAATAATTATACTAAACTTTTCGCAATTTTTTGACGAATTGTAAGGGTACTCTATTCTTGATGGTAAAACATCATAATTTTTTAAGTGCTGAAAGTAGAATTTACTTTTCAGTAAACATTTTTATCAATTTTATCAATTGCTGTCATAATTGTAGCAGCAAATTAATATTGTAGCTATTTACTTTTGTAAGCTAAAATGATGAATTTTACAGACTGCCAAAATAAAGGAATTAATTCCAAACTAATACTAATAAATAATTGGAATTAAAAAGTGAAAAAAAGCCACCCTCCAGCGTGACTCGAACTCGTGAAATCAGCATTACGATTTTTGGAATCCTACAACTATCCCATTCCGCTGCCGAGCCTGTTGTCAGAAATTTAACTTGAGATGTTTAAGTATCTAAACTGTGCGTGTCACCTTCAAAAATTAATTTTTACCGATTTTCTAATTGGAAAAGCGTTTCGCTTCAGTATTTTGGTAATCAGAAGTGTTTGGCAGTCAGTACTATCGATTCCGTTAGCGCAATATTTCTCATAGGAAAATAATGAAAATAACCTATCTGAAGTTTAATTAATTTGACACTTTTCGTGGGAGGTGCTTGTCTCGTTAATCTCACATCGGCATATAAAATGAGAAAAAAGTTGAGACGGATGCGACTCGAGATTTTCGAAGACGAAATAGACTTAGATGGAGTCGACGTACGCTCTCGAAAAAAAATCTCAAAGGATTAGAGAAAGGACTGAACTTTCGCGTAAAGCCCTTCTCGAAGCCGTAAAAATTAGAAGAGGGGCGAGGGAGTCCCGCGAAAAGTCGGGATTTCGGCGGGCGTGACGGGACCATTAAACGCGAGGACAAACGCCGGTGCTAACCGCATCTTTCGCCGAACGGCGATCGACGAAAATTTTGCAGAGGTTTTTTGAAAAGGCGTTTAAATTGGGAAAACGCGTAGAAAACGGGACAAATATACCCGTACGCATTGGAGAAAGGCCGGGGGCGACCTCTGGTCACCCGCGGGGATCGCTCCGCGATCCCCCCTCGAAGGAGATAGCTTTGAAACTTTGTGGATTCGGCGACGGAATTTAGAGTGAGACAGAATCGACGCGTTTTAATATATATGGATTAACAATTACATTATACTGCTCAGTGCTCACGTCACGAACTGTGACGAGATTCTCGAACTGTGAAAAATGGCACTGTCAAAAATGGAGGCTGAAACCAGCACACACGTATCATCTTAGACTAAAATTGACGAGTTTCAACCAGCGCTAATTTCCAAATGAGTAGGTATAGGTACAGCCACGCCAAAAAATGCACTGAAAGCTCATAATTTGTAGATTTATTTTATAGTAAAATGAATCCTGCTATAAGAACGCAAAGGGATAAAATATTGCCTTTTTCGAAATACCCTGTCCTGCTGGCAGGACGCTATACATCATATCATTAAGACCGAAGAGATTCCCATTGGTAGCACAGCGACTCGTGCCAAGTGCCTATTTGTATATTCCGTGATATTGTCTAACCTAAGGTGCAACTCATCGGATAACTGAAATTTTATAGCAATTTGCTCTTCAGCTCATTGACAAAATGAAATTGTTCGTTCGTTCACTGTTCATAATACCATATAGAAGAAGCAAACCAGCAACTAATGGGGTATTTTCCTTCAATCAAAATGAAAGTAGAAACCTGTATTTTTATAAAATATATATTTTTTTATATTTATTAGGATAAAAATTATTAAGATTGAATTGGTAGAAAATTTTTAATTCAATTTTGAAATTTTATTCTATATTTGTGACGTCACTAAGCGAAAACTAGGGAATATGTATCTATAAAGAGGCAACACTGATAATATGTGGCTAGATTCAGTTTGTAACGACGATAAACGACAGACGACATTTCGACAATTGACATTTGGAATTTCCTGTTTGTGTTTGGGTTGACAACTTAACGTGTTGTATTGTTATTTTCTTGTGAAGTAAACTTTTAATAATAAATATGGAGCAAGGTTTTGTAGAGGCGAAATCCGACAATTTACCGGTTATAGATAATTTTATGATATCTTTATTTTTTGTGGACAATATGAGTTATTTAAGTTCAGAAATAAGAGGGATAAAAAATGTAAGGTTAGTATTTTCAATTAACAGAACTTCTATTAGTAATAAATACACTTCTTGTAATCGTCACAGGCAGAGATAACAATTCACAGGTAAAAATATAAACTAAAAACAATGTCTCATGTTTACCATGATGTTTACCCTAACCAAACAATTCAAATATAAACAAAAGTAAAGTTGTCACGCAGTGACACCAACCACACAAACGAAAATATCCTAGAAATCACTAAAAAATGGCGCAAATTTTGAATTTTCGCTTAGTGACGTCACATAGATATCGCGCATAATAAAAAAATAATAAAAAAAAAATTATGGACCTAAATGAACCCAATATTAAAATTCCAAAAATACGTATCTCTTCTTTTTCTAACTACTTTCTATTGCCGGTGTAAAAAAAATCGGAAAACACCCCATTAGAATCATTTTCCAAGTTAGCTGATATAATAATAATAATATAGACTTTATAATAATATTTTTTTTCACAAAAAATGTAACATTCTATAAAGTGTGATATATGTTATATTGAACTTATTTGCATTATTTAGGCCTATGTCTGGGCGTAGCCTACCGATAGACCGTCTGGGTCAGGTTCCGCTTGATTCCAAACTAGATACACTATTATTCTGGTTCACAAAATTCAAAAATGTTAATCATTTTATATAATTAAAACAGTGATTCCTTTGTTATCGCCAACAGCAATAACTCAGAGAATCAATTAGTTAAAAAACACATTGTGCAGACAATAAATTTTATTAATATTATTTTCAGAATTGACTAACAAATAATTTCGAATTAGCAAAATAGCATATCTGAAATTACATGCCTTAAATATATCTTGGTTTTTTCGGTCAACTTAAAATCAGCAAAAATGACGGTGGCTACGACATTTTTTAAATAGAGACCCATTTTTTCTTTGAAAGTTCTAAAAGCAGATAAAACTGTTGCTTGAAATAACTATATTGATAATATGCATTCAATTATAAATATTATCAGTAATATTATTTATAATATTTTCAGTAATAGAAGTGAAAACAAATATATATTCAATATATTTTAGTATATAAAAATAATCACTGTAAGTAGTTACATTGATTGTTAGTCTTATTTATTGCAGTATTTTTTTTATATAGGTACTAATTTTGTTGGACTTGGTTTACTCTAACTTTCACAAAAATCATCTGCCTAAATTCATCTTAAAAAAATAAAAATAGGTTCTCATGACAAATAAAAATAATCCATAAAATACTAATTAAAAATTAACATAACCGTGGAATTTGTAAATGACATACGAATCATAATAAATAATTAAATCCCAATTTGTAATATTAATCAATGTAAATTTATGCTTAAAAATTTTAATTAAAGAATCTTTAACATGTCTAATTAACAATTCCTTCGTTTAGTGGGTATTCGGCCTGTCTGCTGTTGTTCTCAAATTTATCTGATTCAATGGTATAATAAAATGTGTTTTGAATGTTATTTTTTATTATTTCAGGGACCTCAGCCATAACTTGATCTCTGTCATCGGTAGGAAGACTCTACGCGGCGTGATGGCTTTAAAGAATTTGTAAGTCAGAATGAGTAATGCCAGTAATTTTTTTTTTTTTGTGTAGTAGTAAACAGGTACAAAGTAGTTGCGTAGCCAGGTAACTCATTTCCATATATTCTTATCGGCGTAGGTGCCACCTGTTCTGAGTTATCATATTGTCGTAGCTCTAGTTGAATATAATCATATTTTAGAAAAATTTATAGAGGAAAATAGTTTGTTTTGAAGCTTCGATTAATGCATTGAAAATATTACATAACACTACTAAATCAATACACTTTATCCGTAATAATCTTGAAACTATCCAGTTATTTAGTCCTTGATCGGTGCGTCGTCACGTGTTGGACACATACGGATCCATGGGGATTTAACCTGAAACAACTTTTCCATCAAAATTCTACATATTCAATAACAGTGACGTAACTACACGTTTACACAAACCAGTAATACCATCATTGGCACTGTTATGAGTGGTACGGGTACGATCGTGACAGAATGAAAAGTGTATTGCCAGTGCTTTTTAAAATGATTGCAACAGATAAAATAATAGCCATAAATTTGTTGTTTTACATCTAATCTTCTGTGTATACCGAGGTGTATACCTACATTACTTTAAATTCCCGATGTTTATATTTTATAAATTCAAGATTATATCAGCTTAAATTAGTTTCCGCCCCATTTTTATTTCATTAAATGTCCCATGTATTTACACATCTTTGTAAAACTCAAAAACTAAAAGACATATAGTCGATTACACTAGAAAAGTGTGAAACAACCCCATTTCCCAAATTTGAACAAAAAATATAGAGAGTGTTCGGTTCTACACCGTGTTAAAGTTGAGCAAAATATAACTTCAAAGGCTCCTGGCGAGTCAAGCGTGCCATGGAATTATTTCAAAACAGTTGAAGAATTAACAGTATTGATGGACGAAATTGCAAGAAGAAATATACAGGATGTATTTCTCTACAGCGTCTGACTTTTTTAGATTTTTAAGATGGTCAAGTTTGCCTTGGATTTTAAACAATGTTACTAAATGTAAAGTAAATTTATTTTACGTTTGAAGTCCTTATTTTGCTCAACTTTTAACACGGTGTAGAACCGAACACCTTCTATATTTTTTGTTCAAATTTGGTAAATGGCGTTTTTTACGAGTTTTGATTAGCGCTGTTGTGTTAGATTTTAAATAAAAAAATCGCTAAATGGTTTTTGTGAAAATCGGGGGTATAAAAAAAATCGTAGCCGTCCCTGGATTTGCGTTTTGACAAAAGTAATAACCTCAAAAGGAGCGTTTTTTAAAAACTTTTCGAACAACAAAAGGTTTTTGAAAATATCTCACAAAATAAACTTTTTATCGATTTATAGCACTTAAAAATAGACACACTGTATACAGTGTGAATGAGTTTGCATTACACACTCAGTAACTTCGTAAATGTCAAGATATTAAAATTTTTCAAAATGTACTTCTAAGTGGTTTTTTGTGCTCTTTTCAACTCTCTAATTAAAAACGCACTCATTAAAAAAACAAAAGAGCGACGATATGTACAGTGATTTTTTAAATGGAACACCCTGTTTTTTATTTCATAATTTGAAATCCTATCAAATTCTGAATATGACACTGTTTTTAGTTTCTCTTAAATGTGATAATATTTAAGTTAGGAACAATATTAAAAATTATCGGTAGTAGGCCATGGATTGCACAATTATTGAAAACAAAGCATGCTTATGAAGTCAAAAGTTATGCAAATTAGGTACTCATAACTTTGTTAATGTAATTATTTTCATTTATTTCAATAAATATTTTGTTTCAATTGTACAATCCATGGCCTATACCAAAGTTTACAGAATAAATATTCTGTAAACTTCGCTAGTACCACAAGTATAAAGATAAATATCTTTATACTTGTGCTAGTACCGATAAGTTTTCACTATTGGTATTGTTCCTAACTTACATATTATCACTTTTAAGAAAAAATAAAAACGGTGTCATGTTCAGAATTTGATAGGATTTAAATTATGAAATAAAATACAGGGTGTTCCATTTAAAAAAATCACTGTACATATCGCTGCTCCTTTGTTTTTTAATGAGTGCGTTTTTAATTAGAGAGTTGAAAGGAGCACAAAAAATCACTTAGAAGTACTTTTTGACAAATTTTAATATCTTGAAATTTACGAATTTACTGAGTGTTTAATGCAAACTCACCCACACTGTATATATATATATTATATCTAATAAGAAGTACCTTCATCTTATTAATAAAATTTAATAATATAATAATTATAATAAGATAAGATATTATAAGATTTTTCCAATAAATTTTGTATTTGGAAATTGTATCAAGTATTGGAAAGACTTGAACACTGTAATTATCCACAGTTTCATCCTCAATAATGTTTAGGTAAAACGGTAAACTAATTATTTTCAAAAATGGGTAGAGAACATGTGTACAATTTTTTTTATCTTTCATTTGAAGCAAGTTTTAACTTTGACGGTATTCTTATTTTTCACACTTTATTTGAAGAGCAGTCCTAGTTAATAATAATAATAATAATAATAATAATATTTTATTATGCTCATCAGACATTACAAAAGAATGTATAGCATTAGTCAAAACATGAAAATAACCTATACTAAACAAAATACTCAGACAATGAGTAGAAACACTTATCTAATAAATACAATTTTAAATTTCGCTTAAAATTAATCAATTTGTCACATTCTTTCAGCTCATTAGGCAAATGGTTAAATATCTTAGGTCCTAAATAGTTTGGACCTTTACTTACTATACTCAATTTTGTGAAGGCTGCCCTTATCTCACTTTTGTACCTTGTATTAAAATTATGAACATCACTATTTAAAAGAAACTTATTCTTGTTTTTAAAAATATAAACACACATCTCAAAAACAAAAAGCGACGTCAATGTTAAAATTTTATACATACTAAAAACAGGTCTACATGACTGTAGCCTGGCAACACCTGCAATGCAACGTATTATACGTTTTTGTAATATGAAGACCGATTCGGAATAGGCAGAATAACCCCAAAAGCAAACCCCGTATCGCAATCGACTCTCTATATGAGCGTAATACAAATTAATCAGTTGATGTTCGGACAACACATCTTTCATATTCCTAAATAAATAATAATTTGCCGACATGATGGAAACAAGTTTATTACAATGAGCTTTCCAATTAAAACACTGATCAATATGAATACCCAGAAACTTGATACAACTGTCATTATCTTCTAACCTTGTGCCATTTACAGAAATACTTAATTTATTACAACTCCTCTGTGCAGTATGAAATCTTATTAGTTGCGTTTTTCCAGTATTAAAATATAGATTATGTTCACTAAACCAGTCATGCAATAAGTGTAAAGTCTTGTTACACTTTTCATTCAAAGCATAGTCAGATTCATCTGAAACAATCAAAGCCAAATCGTCAGCATACAATGTAAAAAATGTCTTGTTCAAAACCGATTCAATTGAATTTATATACAATATAAAGAAAACAGGTCCCAAAACCGAACCCTGGGGAACACCCATATCAAGCGACAAAATGTCTGAATATATTCTATCTACACAATTATTACTACACGATGGAATGATAACATATTGTTGGCGACCATTTAAGAAACTAGCAACCCACTGTAATGGCAGTCCTCGAATGCCACAATCATGTAACTTGTCAAGTAAAATCTTGTGATTGACGCAGTCGAATGCCCTGCTGAGATCACAAAAGATCCCAGCAGGACACTCGCCCCCCTCAATATATTTGATTGCTTCATTGTAAAAAGATAGTATCGCAGTAGCCGTTGACTGTCCAGGTCTAAAACCATACTGGTTCTTATTTATTATTTGAAATCTATCCAAAAAAGACAATAAACGACATGAAAAAGCGTATTCAAAAATCTTTGATATTCCACATGACATAATCACTGGACGATAATTCTCCAAAAGGTGGGGATCTTTTTTCTTATAAACAGGAGTGACCTTGCCCAGTTTCAAGCACTGAGGAAATTTCCCTGTTTTAAAAGACAAATTTACTAGGTAGGTAATAGGCTCTATAATTAGATCAATAACGCGTCTAATTAAGAACAACGGTATGTCATCTGGACCTGATGACTTTTTGTTTTTAAGTTTATTTTTCAGCAATGATAGTAGTTCTTCTTCAATAAATGGGTCCAAAAAAAGAGTATGTGTTATTATTTTTCTATTTTGTACATGCATGATTCTCTTATTGTCAACAACATTTCCACTAATAATATCTTTAGGTGTATCAACAAAATAATGATTGAAGGCGGAGGCAACCTTACCTTACCGGAGTTATCAAATATACGAACAGAAAGTGCATGTGCAAATATTAATATTCATCTGAATATATCGCATTTATCCTGAGATAGTTAGTTTAAATTTATGGTGTATTTACCTGAAATACATTTGCTTAAACTAATTCGCTGTCAAATATGTGTATAATAATAACGGAAATTCAAGGACAAGTTGGATATTAGCAGGTAAATAATTATACTGCAAACTGTAATTATATAGTCGCTGACTTCCTGCAATTTATATTTGAAATTACGTATTTGCTAATGTTATGCATTGCAGCTTGTCGGCTTTAGTTTATAGTTTAAATTGCGCTTTTTGGTACTTATCGTAATTGTATAATTATTACACTATTGAAAAATGACGGAAATAAAAATAAAAACACCACATTTTCTGCGTTAACTGCAAACTTGAAGTAGAAATATACTTATGTGAAATACTTAGGTATATGAAAAAAAAAAACTTGAGTTTTTTTTTCATATAAGTATTTGTTTATTTTTGTTATAAATATAGCATTTACGTAGTTTCCAAAGTTCTACAGTTTCCTGTTGTATGTCAAAATAAATAATATTTATACGAAACAGGGATGGCGCCAAGACATTTTATGCTGTAGTCTAGTAGTAATGTCACTGTAGTAGTACCGCTTTCAAAATGAACAAATTCGATATAATCTTACCAATTTGTTTTTGCCAAAACCCCGCCCGCGACTTCTAGTGGCCTATACGTCAGTGAATTCACACAAGCAATACAAACTTTGGCTAGGTTTATCAACAAGATTTTATACACATCCTGTCCCTCGGGTAGGATGTAAAGCTGGAGGTCCCCTGTCTATGAGATGATAGACAAGTAAAGATCTCTACCCTCGATACAAAAAGCGGGCGTTCCGCAAAATTTCCACGTTGGGAGTTGCTCATCTACGGTGATTGGCCTTAGTCGCGGAAATTGGCCGACTTTAAATAACAGAAACAAAAAAGGGTTATTCAAATGTGTTCCTTTTACTGTGAAAACACTACATTGACTTTTAGGGCTAAACATATAATAGAAGAGACAAACCTTGAGGAGAAACCTCTTTGCGATTACGAAGACGAAAAGCAAGAAAAATTGTCCTGTGAAATGATCATTTTGATCCACATGAAACTGACCCGTCTCCTTTATTATCTTAATTCTTAACTTATTATTATTATTTTTAAAAGCCAGGTTCATGTGATAGCTGGGACGCCGAGACATTTTTATATTTGTTCATGTGTAGCAGCCTGTAACCACTCATTTTTGGTTCGACGCAGGATAACACGGAAACTCCACCTCTACGCTCTATTTACACATCCAGGCGTCAAACTCAAGTCTTTGAAATACTCTGAAATAATATGCATAATGCAGCAGTTACTTCAAAGTTACTTACCGAAATATAGGCCAGTCATTTAAAACATCGTAGGTCGCAAAAAATTGCACAGTTCTGATTTTTGGGAAAGTTGTTAGAATAGTGTAAAACCAAGTTTGCAGCTTCTAAAGACCTGTGCTAACTGCGTGGTGCTCGAAAAACATTTTTTTTCGGACTTTTTTCAGTTTTTGGCTTATAACTTCTAAATGGTACATCTTACGGAAAAAGGACAATTTTAAAGTAGACAAAATTTACAATTTCGAATTTTTTGGGAAAATTGGGCAATTTTTAAAGTGCCTGTATCTCGGGACCTATTACACCTATGGAGCTGCGCACTCAAATTATAGCAAATTTTGTCTACTTTAAAATTATATATGACGACTTTTTCCGTAGGATACACCGTTTACAAGTTATAAGCCAAAAACTGAAAAAATTCCGAAAAAAAAGGCACCACGCAGTTAGCACAGGTCTTTCGAAGCTGCAAACTTGGTTTTACACTATTAGTACCTATCCTAACAACATTCTAAAAACCAGAACTGTGCAATTTTTTGTGACCTAACGCGATTTTTGTGTCTACGGTGACTATCCTAATAAAAGACTGTTCAAAGATGAATGGCAATATTCGATACAAACCTGGATGCAATTACAAATTAATAAAAGTTATAAAACTTTCACAATTCCTTTTCGACTGTAGATTATTATAATAATAATAATTAACAGTTTACATTTCCTCTTATTATATTGGTTATAAGTACCTATGTTGTAATTAAAAACAGTTATAGAAAATATTGTACACATATTTGCGTGAAATGAGAATACCACTTGCCACACTAGAGTACACATACACAAATAATTATTTTTATATTTTACCTAAGAAAAATTTAATAAACAAAACACCAAAATGTTCAAAATGTAATTTAACATTTTTTTTACAGGCAACTCGACGATAATAGAATAACATGTATTGACGACAATGCCTTGAGAAGTTTAAAGGATTTAGAAGTTCTGTAAGTATAAAATCAGTTCTAGATTTTCTTTTCATCTGTGTTCTAGATAAAAAGGAAATGAACTAAGTCGGAGTTCCATGCATTTGATTTGTGACAATATTATGATCTGACGGGTGTTCTCATTGGTCATTTTAGTGTCATTTTTGTTCTAAACAGATATTAGTTCATTTGCCGTTGTATAAAGTTTCCTTATTTTTAAATAATCCTTATTATTTTGTTTCGTGCATTTTGCAGCTGGGGGGTGGGACTACGTTTCTAAATCAAATATTTGTGCATTACACACAAAAAATCGGAATCATTTGAAACTTAAAACTTCGGATATCAGACATCCGAAATCAGATGCATGGGACTCTTGACTGTGTCCATAAAGTTTTAAAACCAAAAACCTGCACTGTAATGGCCAATGATATACAGGCAGTATACAGAATCCTAGTAAAAAAATTATTGAAAGTTGTGTTATTAATGTAAGTTTGGTGAAAATTCGGAAATAGATGCTCTCTTTATCTCCAAAGCAGTGAAAATGCTCTTACATAAGTACAATACGCATTTTTATCTATCCTGTACCTATTTTTATCATAGATTTAGTGATGGAAAAATATCCGGCTATTTATGCTACCTAATTTTTTTCACGCTTTCTACAGGAGTAAATTTATCCTAATCTTTGTAAAAATCCGATATCACAAAGTAAATTCAGTGTAAAAGCTTAATTTTTATATTTTTAGGGATAATTATATCTATCAATTGATCATAGAGCTATGTATACAGGGTGTCTATTTAAAAACGAGCAATGCTCTGTAAGTATGGACCTAAAAAGATATAAAAAAATTTCTCAAAACCCTTTCTAGGGTATATGTGGAGGGAATCAGTATGACCACAAAAATGACCTTCACTAAGCAACCCCTGGGGCTGTAGCCACCCAAACTCAATTTTTTTAAATGGCAGCACCTCCTTTATGATACCTCATTGGAAAGCTCTTGGAAATTGCTATTTAACAGTACTAAACAAAATGCTTCTTAATAGTTTAATTTTTGAAAAATACGCAAAATAAGTTTTATAATTATTTATTCCAATTTCTCGTTATAAACATCAAATCAAACCATTTTGGTGCTAATAAGGTTGTAAAAACATTCGTAAAAAACTGAAAAACACAAAATAATTCTAACAAAAGTATAATAAAAAAAAAGCATTACAAACAAATTGTTCGACAATAATCAGAACACTTTAATTTATAGCTCACTTTAAAGTAAATGCTCAAAATGACTCCCATTATGACTCCCTAAAAATTAAAGTGTTCTGGTTATTGTCCATATATTTTGCTTTATAAAAATATTATGGAACAATTTTTTTGTTTGTTCCGAAAAGATACACAAATTGCACTTATATTTTAATAGTATGGTCGAAAAAATTAACCACATCATAATTGAAAAATAACAAAATTATAATTAAACTATTTATCTAGACATTTTTTAATTAACATTAACATTAACAGAAAAATGTACAAGAGCATTTTTGTATTGTCACTTTTTCAGTTAAAAATTGGCTATTGCTGTATTTCGCAATGTGAAACAAATGAGGGAAATGATCTCAGGCGTTCTTTTTAGTTTATTTATAATAAGAATAAGTACCTAATAACTACCGACTTCCACATTTTCTCCATTTCTTGACTTATTAATTACGTTTAGTTTCCTTGCTCGTATCCCACCCATTTTCCTTATTTTAAAACTTTAAAAATTGGATTAACAGAATCAGGGCAACATTACTGACTATATTACAACTCGGCGATAATACTGTGCTCTTACCTGGTGTAAGCTGCGGTGTCGAGGATATCCCCTTTATTGATTCGCTCAGCCAGCAACAGGTAGATGTTAGTAACTTCAGTAAATAATGAGGCATTTTGTTTCATTGTTGTGGTGGTCGATGTCTCTGTTTTAAATTTCAGGTCTAAAAGTAAGAAAAACATTACTTTAGTCCATCATGCTGCGAAAATACCCAAAAAAAGACAATTGATATGTTGATATTTTGAAATGATAGTGATAAACACTGTAATTTTAAACATTTGTGACGTTATCGTCACTCTCATTGTTTTATATTTGCACTTTTTAATAATACCTAGTTATTTGTTTAACTAGTACAAAAAATACACGTTTTCGGTACGAGGGAAAAGGTTGCCGGACGACGCGTAGCGGAGTCCGGCAATTTTAATAGTCTCGAAAACGTATTTTTTGTACGAGTTTAACATAATATTTTTTTCCAACCGCTTTTAATTAGCACCTCCAGTTTACCGATTCATCGGTGTCACTATCTGTTTCTATTTTTCTATTTAAAAACTTCAATATATCATGTGACATGTACGAAAATGGGATTTTCACCTAGTGTAGGATAAAAAGGTTTTTCGGGATTAATGTGAAATTGTTAAGCTAGTCCGTCTAGGCGTCTAGATTAGGAAAAACAAATGCTCATCAGAGGGCCTGTCTTCCTTGATTTTCCCACACTTGAATTGTACAAATAAAAATAACAATTAGAAATCAACTAAACGTTGACTAAACGCGCAAGCGCAACTAATGTTCCACCTTTTTTACATATTCTCTTTATTAGGACACTGAATAACAACAACCTAACATGGCTAGGTAAGGACATGTTCAGCAACATGTTCAGGCTGCGCACTCTCCGATTGAGCGACAACTTGTTACACTGCGACTGTCAACTGTCGTGGCTAGCAAGGTATTTGCGGCACTCCCCGAGATTGGCGCAGTACACTAGATGCTATTCACCCAGTCACCTGAAGGGCCAAAGCATAGCCGACTTGCAGGATCATGAGTTCAAGTGTTCAGGTAAGTAACAGCAAACCTCAAGTCTCTGCAGCAAACCGTAGATAATGAATTGCATTTTAATGTATCTGATGGAAAATGTTTATAATAATAATTTGTAATACCTACGTAAAACCAAAACCTACCAAGTTTTGCAGAAATACAATAAATTTGGACTAGCAAAATACAATTTTCAATTATCAAGAGGTTAGTGAACTAGGTACTTTTGATATTCGCAAATTGTGGTTCCAACCATTATTGTGGACACATTTAACTGTTTATCTGGACCGTCAACCAATAGCAACACAGACTAGTATTATTTTCTACATTTCTTTAAGTGTAATTAAAAAATGTGTTATGCTCGCTTCGCTCCATGTAGCATAAACTCAAACACACTCTGTATAATCAACACACGGTGCGATGTTCTCGTCGTTGTAACTGTTACCCAAAAACCGAGACCAGAGACAAAGAGTTTATAATACACCTTTTTACGGAGGCTTAGAACCACACCTCACAGTATTTGTTTATACCTACTATAATTTCATTAATTTCCAATTTAAACTGTAGTATCTAAGGCCGCTATAACCATGAAATTCGTAACATATTTTGCAATTTTCAGTAATAACTAAACTATTCAAACATCTTTTTATTCAGAATGTAAGTAGGTACCCTAAAATAAATCTCGAAAAAAAACATTCAATTTGCTGCTCAAATAAAAATGTCTATGCATGTCTATTAGTAAGTTTTTTACAGTTTTAGAAATATATATAATTTTAAACTGGTGTTAAATAGGTAGTTTGATAATAAAAACTAAATTCTGAATATTTCATTAATTAATAGAAAATTATCATTCATCTGGTTAATTTACAATTACTACTATTTATGCAACACACAATACAACCGAGCACGTGGTAAATTGGGATAATAGTAATTTACGCCAACATTAGCGGAGGCATCAGATATGAAATCTATAATAATTATGGTGCCGAAAATTAAATAAAATTAAAGTTAAAAATCTAAACTTTAGTAGAATAATTATAGTAAGACATTAACATAAATTAAAATATTTGGTTTTTAAGGTAGTTCTTATATATTTACGAATTATCTCCTAATAAAAATTAAATTATTTTTTAGGCTTAGTAGAACGAGCTATTAATGGTGAATGTGCTAGTGAACCTCAGTGTCCTCATCCGTGCAGGTGTGCAGATGGAATTGTAGATTGTCGTGAAAAAGGCCTTACCAAAGTTCCGGACCACTTGCCAGAAGGGACCACAGAGCTGTGAGTAGTTTTATAGATATTGAATTACGGATTAATTATTCCTTTAATTCTTTAGAAATAAATAGTATTTAATGAATTAACTGTGGGAACATAATATGTGTTTTGACAGCAAGTGTAGACTTTTCGTGGTAGGAGAATTGATAAGTTCCCTTCTGATTAAACATACTTTGCAGTTTGGCTACTAGATGGCAGCGTTTTAAGTCGCCGCTGTATAAGTGCCGGTTTCCTTAGAGTAAATATTGATGCATAGACTTTTCCAAAAAGGGTGCTTGTTACTGGATAGCACACAGGTTCTTATGAACTCGTGGGGTATGGCAATCAAGACATACCCAGCACGTAATTTTTGTAACTGTTGGGGCTGTTTCTTGGCACTGTCTCAGAGACGCCCCCTAAATGTGAATTTAACAAAAACTTTAATTTTGAAAATGACTGTAGGAAGGAAGAGAGGAGGCAAGGATATTTTTAAAGTTAAAAATCCTTGGGGAGGACGTTTCTGTTTTCTGTTGCGTTGCCTTTTACCATATGAGTATATGAGTAACGTTTAGTTAGTCATATGCCTTTTACCTTGTTTGTTGGTAATGTAATAAAACAATAAGATTAGTAAACCACAGCTTACCATATTAAACTACGTACCTGAAGTTATTCTTCTAATTAAACTTCTATCTGAAGTTATTATTAAGTATTAAGTTATTCTGATGTAAAAAAGGACAATTATATAAAAAAAAATAGTAGGTAAAGAACCACATTGCACCCAGTTCTAGAATATGCCTTAGACTTTATTTATATAGGTATTTGCCGGTGGTGTAAATAAACTACCACCTATATTATATAACTTCGACTGTTCATCAAAATAAAACTGCAGTAATGATTAAAATATTAATATTAGCATCTCTGTTCATGACAATTGAACACAAGAATATAATCATTTTACTTATATTGAGTTATACCTCCAATTATTGTTATTTTTGCAGAATAACAAACAAATTGAGCATTCTTACTAACAAATGGGTGTTATTGTCCCAGACAAAATAATCGGTCATTATTTTTTATGTCAATTAGTAATAAGTAGTCATTATTAGCATAATAATATGACCTGTGTAATATTGTATGGTTACTTCTCAAATTCCATCTGAAAATTAAGGGACTAGAAAGAATTTCTAGTTCGTATTTCTGGGTGTAGTAAAATTTGGTAATCATGTATTTGTAAATTAAAAAATACACACACTATAACAGTCAATGATTAATTATGGTAGAGTGTGGAGTTGATTAATAAAGAATGTCTCTAATTTTTTGCAGACGTTTAGAGCAGAATGAAATTGTTGAAATACCAACAAAAGCTTTTGCAGCACATAAACGACTGAGAAGAATGTAAGTATCTTTTACCTACCTCTTTAATAATTGCATTAATTGTGCTTTCTATTATTTTAGTGATTTGAGCAACAACAAAATTTCAAAAATTGCTTCTGATGCATTCCAAGGACTCAAAGCTTTAACGTCACTGTAAGCATTTTGAAAAAATATTAATATATATTAAGTACATTAATTTTATAAAAAAAAAACTAGAAATCCAAAAATATAACAAAATATTTATTCGCATAATATTAATCACTAAAAAATTTATTTTGATGTCATTTTTAGAGTTTTATATGGAAATAAAATAAAAGATTTGCCTGCTGGAGTATTTCAAGGCCTAGTTTCACTGCAGCTTCTGTGAGTACTTCTTACAGTTATGCAATTATGTTCTTACAAAACTAATATTTATTGCATATATTGCAGGTTACTTAATGCCAACGAGATATCTTGCATCAGGAAAGACACTTTCCGAGATTTACATAGCCTGAGTTTGCTGTAAGTATAAATATGTATAATGACTTAATTAAGCGAATGTATGTAAATTTTGTAATTTATGTAGTAGTATATAAATAAATAATGAGTAGAGGATAGTTTGTTGTAATATTTTAACCATTAAATTTGATTTTATTGCTAGGCATATCATAAATTGCAAATATCTATTGGTATATTAAAAGCTTCTTAATATTTCTATTATCTGAAGCATGTTATTTTTAGGTTTAATAGTCATTCACTACTTTCAATTAATAACAAATAGGGTATTTGAACAACTAATTGATCAACATACTCTCCCTTGAGGATTATTCAAAAAAATTTATAGGTATCATTGGATACCTATAAATACATAATATTATTTTTGATACCTCAAAAATAATATTATGACATCAAGTAATTCATATTCATAATATGACAACCCCAACAATAATTAATTAAATATCAATAGAATAATGTCACATAAGAATTCGGCGCTTGTCGTTCTTGGCTGCGAGTGGTTGGAACTCGGAAAATTAGTTGAATTTTAATGAAAAAATACATTAATACAATCATTTTGCGATTTTATTGAAACTTAACTATTTACTCTATTAACTACATTTTATAATGGATTTTACTAAAAAAATTTATAAGTGCACATAACAATT
Source organism: Pogonocherus hispidulus (assembly GCA_963924545.1). Taxonomy (NCBI): domain Eukaryota; kingdom Metazoa; phylum Arthropoda; class Insecta; order Coleoptera; family Cerambycidae; genus Pogonocherus; species Pogonocherus hispidulus. The sequence goes on from OZ004700.1 coordinate 22,370,532, forward strand.
ACAAAATATTGTTAGTATTATTCATACATATTCACACACATTGAAAAGTTAGCCTTTCTATCAACCCATAGAAACATAGAAAAAGATGTTCCTACTATACTAATATCATTGCCTACATTTTTACTTCAATCTGTTTTATAAATTCACAATATCCGCTGTGCTAGAAGTACCTATGTATCATTCAGAATATTGTCCTAACTGTATTTTCAATTTGCTGCTGCGATATAACTTTATATAAATGAAATGGCTATTATTTTGAAGCATATAGAATTTTTTATTAATTAAAATCGACATTTGAGCTTTTTTCACTTTTTAAATTACTTTTATACTCTGAAATATTATTTCAGTACTTTTCATACATATCTAGAATTATTACTCAGTATACCAGTATACATACACCACACCTCTCTCTCATATTTATGAATTACTTATTCCATTATGCCTATACCGCTTTTTTGATTAAGTCTTTTATCTGTATTTTTACAGCTCACTCTATGATAACAATATCCAATCACTAGCAAATGGCAGTTTTGATTCTTTACGAAGCATACAAACGCTGTAAGTAAACATGCTAAGTAAATTATAAAACATGATTTCATTAAATTTCAATTTTTCAGTCATTTGGCTAGAAACCCCTTTATCTGTGACTGCAATCTCAAATGGCTTGCAGAATATCTCCATCGAAATCCCATAGAAACATCAGGTGCAAGATGTGAAACCCCTAAAAGGATGCAAAGGCGCAAGATTGAGGCACTGAAAGATGAAAAGTTCAAATGTAAGGGTAAGCACCTTTCCACTTAGATCAGTGGCAATGGTGTTTCATATAACATTCATTATTTTTTAATAATGCTATTTGTATTGGCTTCTTTTCAAGGCAGTGTCTATGAGCATGATGCAAAGAATCTAATTCTTTTTAAACTAAATTCAGATGTAATTAGGTAATTAGTTAATGAATTTGAGTATTGATTATTATTATTATTGAACTCTATTTTGACATTTAAAACTAATCAGTTCATCTACATTGCTAAATTACACTTCCTCTTGTCAGTTCTATAAACACTGCCCTTTTTAATTTGATTCTGTTAAATTTCACCTCATTTTCATTGACAAATAACAATTTAATAACCTTAGAAATGTGGCTTAAACTGTGAGGAATAAATTAGTTAGTGAAAGTCAATTTGTAAAACTTTTGGTTGCTTTTTATGTTTCTGTGTCTAAAGTCGTTATAACAAAAAATTACCATGCAAAAATGTCAGGTCAAGAAGAATTCAGGACCCGATATGCTGGTGAGTGCCTTATCGACAATGCTTGTCCATCTGGGTGTTCGTGCGATGGTACGGTTATTGACTGTTCTGGTAGAGGTTTTAAAGAGATACCGAGAGACATACCTCTATACACTACTGAACTGTAAGGTTCTTGTTATTTAACTATTAGAGAATTGCTATAGATTCTGACTTCTTTCAGTTTACTGCATGATAATGAATTGGGTCGGATAAAATCAGATGGGCTCTTTGGAAGATTGCCTAATCTGATTAAACTAGATATGAGAAGAAATCAGATTACCGGCATTGAAGAAAATTCATTTGAGGGAGCTTCTAGGATATCAGAACTGTAAGTCAGAATCATACTCGGTAGTTGTTAAATAGTAATATTTTTATTTTGTAGGTTACTATCGGAAAATAAATTGTTGGAGATTCACAATAAAATGTTCCTTGGTTTGCATCATTTAAAGATTCTATCACTTAACAACAATCAAATAACTTGTGTTATGCCTGGATCTTTTGATTTTTTGCAATCTCTTCACACGCTGTAAGTTTATATAATATTTTATGGATACACATATAAGTACCTAGACTTCTTAACAATCTTAATACAAATGCAATGCTGCACTCCATTATGGTTAAGCTGTTCTATAACACCTATATAAAAAAATAATAAAAATGCCACTGCTACTATCTATTTTCATTTTCTTAATACATATACTTAAAGTGTCTTGGACAAATTTTCCAACTGCAATTAATTAGTATTAAAATTAGTTATGTAAGCTTCTTAATAAATAAATAGAAAAATACTCTTATATTTTACAGAAATTTAATGCAAAATCCATTCATGTGCAACTGCCACTTAGCTTGGTTTTCCGATTGGTTGAAAAACAAAGGTTTAAGTGGGTCCCCACCAAGATGTGGCGGTCCAGACCGAGTTAAGGACGTTCTTATAAGAGAACTGCCTAAAAACGAATTTAAATGTACCAGTAAGTATGCAGTAATAACATAATTATATAAAGCTGCTAAAATAATGTAATACAGCTATCAATATTTGAATTTTTTCTAGGTGATAATGACCAAGGTTGTCTGGGAGAAAACTACTGCCCACCTATGTGTTCATGTACTGGAACCGTTGTAAGATGTTCCAGAGCAAACCTCAAGGAAATACCGCGTGGTATACCTCCAGAGACCTCAGAATTATACTTAGATTTTAACAATGTTGATAGAATTCAGGCTGATAGAGTATCACATTTGAAGTCGTTAACCAGATTGTAAGCAGATGATTACCTCGTTGAGTGAATAAGATTAACATACTTTGTTTTCAGAGACCTAAGCAATAACCAAATAGGCATGTTGTCCAACAACACATTTTCCAATTTATCAAAACTATCAACTTTAATAATAAGTTACAACAAACTGCAGTGCGTACAGAGAGATTCCCTTCAGGGACTGAAATCTCTTAGGATACTGTAAGTTGTAACGCTTAAATAAAAAGGAAACATATTGTAATGATTTTTTTTTTAGATCTCTGCATGGTAATCAAATTTCTCTCATACCAGAAGGTACTTTTGCAAACTTGAAATCGATAAGTCATATGTAAGTGCTATAAAATGATTATAAAAAGAAATCTACAAAAATTATTTAATGTTTCAGTGCATTGGGTTCAAATCCATTATACTGTGATTGTTCCTTAAGGTGGCTATCAGATTGGGTAAAAGTTGACTATGTCGAACCAGGTATAGCTCACTGTGCAGAACCCAGTAGCATGAAAGACAAGTCCATATTGTCAACACCTTCTTCAGCATTTCAGTGCAAAGGTAGCCATATTTTTAATTTTATTTTATTTACTCTATTTGACAGGTTGATCCCTATATCAGGTTATAATGAGTGTCTACAATTTAAACGAAAAAGTTACTTTACTCTAAATAATGGGACTAATTTAGTTACAAAGTTTAGATAGTTTAAAATTACAAATTTTTATCACAAAATAAATCGACATTGTCTACAGTTTTGCAGCCGATGAAAAGTTAGAGTAATGAAAATATTGGTTTTTTTATTACAGAAAAAATCAGCAATGAAATTTTAGCAAAGTGTGATGCTTGTTATACATTTCCATGTAAAAATAACGGCAAATGTGTCAATCTGCCTGAAAGAGACTATGAATGTAAATGTGCTCCGGGATATCATGGGAAGAATTGTCAATTTATGATCGATGCATGTTATGGAAATCCTTGTCGAAATCTCGGAACATGCAAAGTGTTAGAGGAAGGACGATTTAGGTATATTAATTACCAATTGATTGTTTAGCTTTAAAACATACATTAATACTTAAAAAACTTATTAAAGTAGTGATTCAATATAGTTCACTTTATTTGCTACATTTTCAGTTGTCACTGTCATCCAGGATTTACTGGTATGCGGTGTGAACATAACATAGATGATTGCCTCAACAACAAATGCCAGAACAATGCTACTTGTACAGACTTAGTGGATTCCTATGAGTGTAAATGTCCGGCTGGGTTTATGGGAGACTATTGTGAGAAGAAAATTCCCTTTTGTACTGAACAATATAATCCTTGTAAAAATAATGCTCGTTGCGTTGATCACGATACTTATTACACTTGCGAGTGTCTACCTGGTTTTAAGGGCGAGAACTGCTCCATAAACATTGATGATTGTGAAAATCACATGTGTCAGGTAAAGAAAAGTTTTATAAATTTTGTCAATGCAGAAGCAAATTGAGAAAATTTCTGTAATCATACTCCTTTTTCTAGAATGGTGCAACATGTGTAGATGGGGTGAACGACTATATCTGTAAATGTGCTGGCGACTACAGTGGTAAGTTCTGTGAAATAACACCTCTTGTAGCCATGATGTACCCTCAGACTTCTCCTTGTCAACATCACGATTGTGTCCATGGTGTGTGCTTTCAGCCTTCAGGTTCCAACGATTATTTATGCAAGTGTGCACCTGGTTATTCAGGTAAGTGTTCAACACTTCAACAATCTTATTGTAAGGATCTAAAAAAAATCATTTACAAATTACTAACCTAAATATGTTCCTCTTTTAGGCAAACGTTGTGAGTATTTGACAAGCCTCAGTTTCGTTCACAACACCTCCTATGTTGAACTTGAACCTTTGAGAACAAAACCAGAAGCTAATGTAACGATAGTATTTGCCACGAATCAGGAAAATGGAATTTTGATGTATGATGGTCATCAAGAACATTTAGCGGTAGAACTCTTTAATGGAAGAATCAGAGTCAGTTACGATGTAGGAAACTACCCTGTTTCAACTATGTATAGGTAAATTACAGTTTCATAATTCACCTACCTCAATGAGCAAAATGGAGGACTTTTTGTGTGTGAGAAAAAAAGTTTTCCATATTACACAATTACACATATTATAATTGAACATTCGAATGTTCAATTATAGCAGAGACGTATAGAATCTACAAAGACGTTTCACCTTTATGGGCGAAATGAAGCCGAAAAGTTACTGGCCATTCGTAGATGGCTCTGCTGGAATTTTACCAGCAGCGCTTGCAGCAGTGTCCATTGGAACTAAATTGGACATTCTCCACAATTGTTTCCACCGTTTAATACCAGATGTCGCTAAATAAGGTTGACTGCACATGTATATGTGCTGTCGCTGTTGCCGGATTTATTATATTCATAACTGGTGTGAAATATTATTTGTGAATATATTTTCTTAACAGTTGTCTACCAAATACTTCGCATTTGATATGCTTACATTATAAAAATCAAATTACAATAATACCAATTTAAAACATTCTGTAAATGAAAGTTTTGCAAATGTAGTCTACAAAAGTCTAGTTTTTATACGTGTCATTAGTAACACATTTGATTATTTCATGGCGTGTCACCCGAGCGTCCCAGGTTCGATCCGTAGCCGATAACGATTTTTTTCTTAAGAATTCGTGCCATATGGACGTGATGCATACACATTGTCTAAAAATTATGTACTCAATATCTCCACAATCTGCAAGTTTGGGACTTTTGTTGCTGTTTGTGGTGTTCGTATAACGAAGATATAAGGTTATAGGTATACATACTACTGTGCCTACTAAAAAAGTAGGTATTTAAATTACATTACATTACATCATGATACATGTACTTATTATATCATGACATTACATTAATATTGCATAAAGTATATGGAAATATCTCGAACTATATAAATTAGTAATTTGTGTAAACACAATGAAGGGTTGATGTGTTTATACTAAAACACTGATTACACTGGGTTAGTTGCATAGGTATAATAGTTTTAAAGAATGTGTAAAAAATTACACCGTTAAAGATCGTAGAATGTTTGAACTGTTGGTGTTTTATTTAGGCTTCTGTATCTTAACAATCTCGTTTATTTTTTATAGCTTTTTTTAGGTAATAACCAAAGTGTAGGTATATATGCTTTGTAACTAACTAACTAAAATGTCACTATTTTATAGAGGATAATTTTAGTCGCTGAAATAGAATTTTAGAACGTTGTTATGGAGTCCAATTTTACAAAATTCTTGTTTTTCGAATAAGTTCCCTTGGTGCAGCGAGGTAGGTACTTTATATACTTAGATCTACATCTGTAGGTAGGTATTCGTCGCTGCTAATACCTAATTTTTATATCGGTTGATATTCCAAAGTTTACAGAATATAACTATATCAGTTGCTTGCTCCTCTCCGTCGGAACTTTTATTTTTCGAGATCATAATCGTGCCGCCGCCATCGGCCATCTACGTTCGACAGTAAAATCTCCTTGTTACGAGGGACATTAGAAAGATAGTTTGGTTTCGCGCCGAGAATATTTTGATTACTGACTGGGGTTTTCCAAAAGTGCAGCATTAAATTATATAAATTGAAATTATCCAATGGGTAGGAAGGACTATGTTCAAAAATACATCATACTAATTATTTATGTTTAAATTGTGCCTAAGTAAAAGATGAAACACTTTTGGAAACTGGTGTCTGTACCGAGCGGCTAAAAGTTTCTAAGTATCCTATTAGATTATTTCAGAGACCGAGACCACTTGGATTTAAATTTTGAAATTGGTAATAATATAATGACGTCCCTGTAGCTCTTCCGGTTACACCGAAAGTTGGCGTCAACTTTGTTATTTACAATGGAACATCGCAGTTTATTATCGCATTTTTGGATTTTAGTGTTACTTTTATCAAGTTTCCCTATTCCTAGTTAACCATTTTCGATATATTTTATTTTTTTTATATGTATATATTTTACAGTTTAAAACCCCGTGTTTTTTATATTAAGAAAGATAGAGCGGTCATAATCACAGGGGAGTCAGTTAAATTCATAAGCTTTCTAATCACATCTTCAGGGTTGGTGGTTGCTTACAGGGTGGTAAAAATTTAATACCATATTAGGTCAACTGCAAGCCATAAAAACTTGAATTTTTACATAGGACACCCTGTATATTATTGCATTTTTGGATTCTACACTTTCGGTCACTTTCGGTCGGTATTACGCTCACTTTCATCAAGTTTACCTGTTTTCGAAAAATCGAAAATCCTGACTTAAAACCCTGTGTTGTTTATATCAAGAACGATAGGTATAGAACGACAATATTCACAAGTGAGAGAGTTAAATCCATAAGCTGCATAAGCTTTCTAATCATACCATCAAGGTTATTGATGGATGCATGGATTGATGGATTGAATAATATACAGGGTGTTCCACTTAAAATAACAAAGTTGACTTCAACTTCCGGTATAACCGGAAGAGCTGCAGGGACGCTATTATTTCATTTAAAGAGAGCATCCCCAAAAAACCTCAGAATACCAAATTTTAAAAATTAAATCGAAGTGGCCTCTGAAATAATCTGAATATCATTCATCTATACTATTATTTTCAAAAATTACAAATGTTGTAATTTTGAATGGTTTGTATTAACTTTGCTGGATGCTGTCCCGGTTTTTATATTTTTATTTGAGCCGTGACTATTTATTGCTATTTATTTATAGCCGCAGTTGAATATTTATTCTATGAGGGCCACTATATTAGAACAAATAATTAGTAAAATTCGAGAATATCTATGTATTTGATCTTATTATAGTTATTCGTACATAATAAGAAAAGCTTATCTTTATATCCAAGGAATTTTAATAATTTCATTTTAATGGGCGGCTCATCAAAGTAAATTTTTTCAATAAACATTTACCTATAACTGTCCTCAGATAGGGTCACCGCATGTAACTAACTGTAACTAACCTTCCGCACACGCAAAAAAGATTCGCGGCAAGGCATAGACAATCATTCATCTATATTTGGTACAGGTTTGGTAAACCGGAACTTTTAGTCCTCCCTCACATTTTTTAATATAACCTTTTGTATAGGATGCCGTAGAAAAATGAAGCATTCGTTTTGAGGTTTTAGGTTATATAGATACTTTTTTCTTAGGTACCAGTTTTGCAATACACATTTATTTAATCCCAATATTATTTGTTAACTGTACATATGGAGATATTGTAACTGTGTCCAATTTTATAAATTTTTTTGGATTTTTCTAATATTAAGAGTAGGTACCTACTACCTACTATGATGGTTTTAATAATAGTAGCGAGGTATAAATAGTGTAGTAAGGTAAGTACCTAATAAGGTCTACTTTTATTTATTATATTATTGAATTCATTTATGTACACGGCATGCATAAGATAAATACAAATTTCTTTTTTATAATGTAGTAAATATTTTACCCGAAATAGTAAGTTTAAAACAGCGTAGGGAGGTAGCTCAGTTGTAAGAGCATTACCTGTTATGCCGAAGGTCCCGGGTTCGATCCTTGGATGCCGTTTAAAGCCAAAGCACTTTTTATTCTACCAGAATATTAAATAAATACAATAATAAAATTATTAACGTAGGAGAATTTATACTTCCGTGTAAAATTATTAAAATGATGTTTATGTTAAATCCATAGCGTTCGTTAGGTTACGTCTGACAACACTGCACTATTCTCTTAAACATGTGCGCTTGAAAAATTAAATTCCTGTATGGCAATGCGAAGCGATAGTAGAATCCTACACATGTAAACTACTGGTACTGTGAGGGCGCAACTTGCCGGGTTGAAATTACTCGATTTTGATTGGCTAATTGTCATCTCGTATATATGGTTGCATAAAATCAGGAAAAAGTCTATACTTCAAAAAAATACATTAGGTGAACGGTCTTTGTAGATGTATAAGTCTCTGATTATAGTATACACGGATTTATGTTTATGCTCTTCTATAATATAGCTTTTCTTCTCAGAGCTACTAAGTACAAGTCATCATGAGTGTATCCGACGGGAAAAAACACAAAATGGACATTTAAAATCAGATGTTTTTGGTTTTTCATAGAAACACTTTATTTGTTCTGTGAACAAATAAGTATTAATAAAATACTATTTGTAGTTTTGAAATGGTTTCTGATGGACTCTACCACATTGTTGAACTGATAGCCATAAAAAAGAATTTCACACTTCGAGTTGATAGAGGGTTAGCAAGGAGTATTATCAATGAAGGATCTAAAGATTATTTAAGATTAAGTACACCCATGTACCTTGGCGGAATACCACCTGAACCTGGACAAGAAGCTTTTACACAGTGGCATCTAAGAAATTTAACCAGCTTCTATGGTAAGTTCACAACTTCTCATATGAGGTCAATTTAGCCTAGACGTGTATTCTGCTAATGCTGTTATTATTATTTATTATTGCAAAAAAATTGTGCATATGATACACCTACAACCCACCCATTATAATATTATATATGATTGATTAATTAATCATTTTTGTTTTCTTTTTTTAGGTTGTATGAAGGAAGTATGGATAAATCATAAACCGGTAGACTTTGGCAATGCTAAGACCCAACAGAAAGTTCAACCTGGCTGTGGAATAGTGGAAACGGATCGAGAAGATGAAGAACAGGAAGATGAGATGGATGGAATGATTGGGGAACCAGCCAACCCTCCAGATCCATGCTTGGGTAACCACTGCAGACATGATAGTAAGTGTGCACCAACACATAATGGTGAATACATTTGTAAATGCAGACCTGGGTATAGGGGAAAGTACTGCGAGCAAGGTGAGGAAGAGCGTAAGTATAACAGGCCTCATGGTACTAACTTTCTTCTACTAAGCATGATTTCACTTTAGCTTTTAAGTTGGCTTAATATTGAAAACTGTCCACAAACGGTATATTGTAAAATTAACCTAGGTGTCACAAAAGCCTTGCTTTTTTAAAACTTTTTAGAATAAATATAAAGTAACGGCAGTTATGTCAGCTACATTATAAAAAACTATAGAAATGCACTTCTGCTAATGGTTTTTATTTAACTATGTGTAGGTAAGAAGTCAAAAACTTATGAACTTTAAATTAACAAATTATTTCTGTGCATTGTGATTATTGTATGTAATCAAACATCTAATAATAACTGTGCTGAAAGAATCAAGTTCCAAGGATTCTACAGGAGATGGAAGCACGTCTCCTTTTTTTCATTATGTTTTCATGTTTAACTTTTATTTGCTATAATGTTTAATCCAGTCCATAAAACACAGGTTTTTAGAGATTTTAATATAAAATAATAACAAATTTTTAATCACTTGTGCCCAGTAGATATAAGATAGTGTGGCCCTAAGGTTTGTTCTATTTATTTCTTTAACAGTTTGGGAAAACTTCTCCTAGTCCTTTCTGAATAAGCAGGGACTAATTTTGAAAGTGCATTATTTTTAATAGTATATTATTCCTGGGTATAAAATGTAACTAAGTATGCATATTTTCTGTAAATCTAAATCTTTACGACAGATTAACACACATAATTAACTTATTTTTTAAAGAAAAATAAATTACAGATTACTTCTTACGGTGGTTGCACTTAAAAAAATAACATTATCAATTTAAAGTATCCTCAGTAATTTTGTATTTTCTTATAGCACCAACTTGCAGAAAAGAGCAAGTTCGAGAGCATTACTCTGAAAATGGTTGCAGATCAAGGAAACCTCTAAAAATAGCCAAATGTGTTGGTGGTTGCGGATCGAGTTGTTGCCATGCTAGAAAAAGTAAACGACGGAAGGTAAGCACTTTTTAATTATTTTATTTTAATTTCTATGTTTATATAGGTACCAAACATATAACAATCCTCGGATATATTTTTTGTAAATCGAAATTAAATTCTAATTCACACTTTTTTCAATGACTACGTTTATTTCTTCAATTTGAAGCTCGATTAAAAATAAAGCCCCTTGAAACTAAATCTCAATCCTGAGTGTTTATGTCATAGGAGTAAAGAAGGGATTGCATTCCTTGTTCAATCCTACTTGTAGCCGTATTCCTGCGCTTGCGTGCTTTATATATTGTAATCATAGACTCTTATAAATCTATGATTGTAATTAACGACCTAACCTAAAAATTAAGTATTGTTTATTGTATTAATAATATATTATTACAACCAAAACTTTTTAGTTTTCACAGGATCACTAATGAAGTTTTTCATCCGTCACATGTGATTCTTCAGTATGTGAAGCATATAAACTTCTGCAGTTAGATCTGATTAAATCCAATCGCAATCCAATCGCCTTTATATCGCAATCTGAAGCAGTTTGAGTTAAGCCAATCCTACAATATTTTAGGATCGACTTATTGACTTCTATGATCTTTCAATATTTATTTAGGTATTTAGCCAAAAAAAATTGAACAAAGAAATATATTATTAAAGAAATCATTTAAATATTGTCATCTAATGAAGTGCATGTTTACTTTATTTATATGTCGGAACAACTACTTTGCAAATAAAAGCCGTGTACAGTATAAAATGATACTTGCACTTCCTAAAATAACCTGAAGTAATTTTTTTTAATACTAATCACTATAATTTTCAAAACGGAAATATATTAATATAAATTTAATTAATTTTGTTATCTTTTAATTTAACAAATAATATTCTGACCTTAAAAAATATACCACTAACATATCTTATTGTCTGTTTCAGGTTAGGCTAATATGTAATGATGGCACGAGGTACACCAAAGACATAGACATTGTGCGCAAATGCGCATGCACGAAGAAATGTTACTGACTGACATACGCCGCTATTCACAATTCTAACATGCAATTCTCAGAAGAAATTGCACACCTCCTCAACGACAGCGAGACTGACCTACTCGCTCCCAGACAGGCCCCAATGACCCAACAACTTAACTCCAAACCAGCATCAACTAGCCAACCCTACAAGCTCACTTTCTATGTGGAAGGTGATAAACGCAATGCAAATGATTTGCAGCAGACTGATTCCCAGAGTTCTCACGGCAACTACGACGGGTTAGTTGTACAAAGCTACGATAACCCGTTAGAAAACAGTAAGGCGGCTAGGTATGCAAAGGATTTCTCTGAGCACGGCTCGGGATGTATTTTGTCGGCATTTTTGTACTTTGTTACCATCACCTCCTTTGTTTACCTTGCGGTTCTATGGATCAAGCAAAGGATGCACATGCATGTAGAACAGATGCAGTGGTGGTAACGTAGGGTTTTATTAGAATTCTAAATTTTATAGACGACAAAGTATATTTGAATCGTTTGCATATCGGTGTTGATTATCTACCAGGTGAAATCAGTATAGATTGGCATCAAATTCAACGATAATGTGTTCAAATATGCAATCCTGGATTGTCAACTGCCGCATAAGAATTTATTGTTTATAATATGGAAGTTTAATGAGAAATTATCTATTACAAGAGAAATAAATGATTTTATTTGATCGTTGGACTGAAAGTGATACAGAAGGTTCGACTTTTTAAGGTTTGTAAATATTTTTGCTCAAAGGGTCAAGATATTTGTAGAAAAATATAGAAGTATATGCACACACAAGATGCACATATCTCCTTAATAATCATCAATTTTTTTTATATCTATATTCTTTTTGTACCTAATATAACATTGGATAATGTTATTTCTACATTACTAACATTTTAAAAATCATTATATATGACAAAAAATAGGAAAGAATACATTTTTGACAATGTAGTACATTCATTTATTCATTAGTACATACTCTATTAAAGTTAATTGTTAATCACATTAGTGCATATCGCATCGCATATTTTAATTTTTTGCCAAAATCCTCTTAATTTTAGAAAATGGAAATCATTGAAATTTAATTTGACAACATTTGACTCTTGGCTCATATCGCATACTACCCATATTATAGATTGATAATGATATAATGAAAGGATATGTAACGGATCATGTCATATTTCAAGGTTCAAAATTCAAAGTTTGCAAGAATTTTGGCCTGAGAGAAGTATTTGTATTACCTACATACTTCTTAATATTATTTTATGTATTATTTTATTTTCACTTTGTTGCAGTTATATTGATTTCACCTACAGAACAGTCTGATATGCTTGATTAAGAACATATTTATTATACAGTGAATATTTATATATTAATATTTATACATCTGTCAGACTTGCATGCCTAGAAGAGAAATTTTAAATATATATTTGCATGTTTAACATGTATTGAGCCTAAATAGTATTATTTCATTATATTTTAACTTTGGGTTTTTTGCCTGGTTTATAATTTCCATTAAACAGAAAACCCAAAATCTGACAAATAAAACCCCGGAACTGACTGTAATATTAAAAATAACCCTGATAATGTTAGAATTGTGACTAGCGGCGTTTATCCTTGATCTTACACAAAACAAGGTTAAAATTTAGAATAGTTTATCGTGTAAAACACAAACATTTAAGTGGTAGTCCGAAAGAACTAATATTTAACCCTTAAAATGTTTTTACATACTACTACACTACACTACACTACACTACACTACAAATTAATTAATTCAAGAAAAATTTCTTTAAGAAAAAGATTCAAACAAACTTTAAAATTATTTATCTCCATTGCAAAAGTGAATTTTGAAAGAATGCAAACAGAATTATCCATGAAATTAGTGGTAGTTACCTATATGCCAACAAATTTTTTGCGTTTTATATTTGTAGTAGTTTTTTAAGGCATTTTTAAAAAATAATGGAGTTTACCCTGAAGATATGCTGCCTCCAATTTTCAATAAAAAAAATTTTGGTAGGTGCTAATCAATCGCATTTGCTTTACTACAAATTTAACGTGTTGGGACTAAAGTGGCCTGCACGTATATTTATCCTATTGTGCCTATTTACCTCGTCTATTATTATAAAACCCATAAAGTTAGAAGTGGTTGATAGCAGGTGTTAAAAACATTGTAATGAGAAATTATGGGTAAAGAATTAGTTTTTTTTGGACCCCTCAGTATTAATGTTTACATAACTTGAACATATTTCATTTGTACGATCAGTAACATCACTATAATAAGATTAAGAATAGAATAAAACATTTTATAATTGTATATATGTATGCAAGGCAATTTAAATTACTAATATTTATTAATGATATAATTTATTGAAATTAATTTTAAATATCGTTACCATTATATTCAACCTGTAATTTTTATTTGTCTTGCATATTTTTTAGGTTTAAGTACATACAAATACATTCTTATACTCTGAGCTCAGAAAAATATTTTAGTTTTCAAATAATTTATTTTGAAAGATTTTAATAAGCGAGTGTAAGAATAAATTTTTAAAAGATTGTAAATTATATATTTAGTTTTTAAGGAAGTTCATTTGATGTAAGATGTAACTATAAGTTCCTCAGAGACTTATGTTCCATATAAAATATTCCGATGATAATAAAAGTATACATACACAACATTTTTTATTACAGATAAAACAGTAATTTATGCCTAATAATTGTAATTTATATCCAAACTTGTGTATAAAAATATATTGAATTTATCGTAAACATATATCTGTTATTTATATTTCCCTTGTAATCTTTGCCCACAATATGGATTTAATAGTTTTATCGGAAACTCCATTTGCAACATTTTTCTTCCATTGTGTAAATAGAAATATTTAAATTTCTTGCAAAGATGGCAATGAAATTGTAAGTTGAACAAAATCATTATATAATTTGTTTGTTGTTACTGAATACTGCGGTAACACTGACATAATTTTCCACATAACACCAAAACACTATACTGCACTTGACACGCGTTTCGCCAACCAAGGTAGCATCATCTGGAAATGATTCAAACTGAGGGAGTTTTAATCATCATCAGATGATGCCAAGTTGGTTGGTGAGACACATGTCAAGTGCAGTATAGTGGTTTGGTATTATGTGGAAAACTACGTCAGTATTATCTTCCCAACAAACATTGCTACAATGGCAAGATAATGTAAAAATACAGGCACCTCATGCATTCTTTAATGGCACTTTGTTGGCAAATATTGCAGAAAAAATACATTTTTGATCCGCTGGCCGTCAGTAGGCCACAAGGCATTGTGCCCTATCGGATGTGTGATGGCAATTCAGTGTTCAACCATTATATAACTCAAGGCATGTATTTCTCACCCTCTGGCCATCAGTGGGCCACAAGCCATTGTGCTCTACTAGACATGTGATGGCATTTGAAAATTCTACTGTTACATAACTGTAGGCATTCAAAAGTGCTGGGCAAATGGTGGCAAATATTTACTTAACCTTTATTAATTCCAGGGGTTATTTGAAAAGAAATATCTGGGCATATAGTTTTACCACTCACCAAAACATTGCACTTGCTCTGACGCTGTGTTTTAGTGAGCGTTAAAACTATGTACCCAGTATTGTCTACATTGTAGCAGAGTAAGTGCAACGTTTTGGTGAGTGGTAAAACTATATTCCTACAGCTATTCTTTTTAAATAACCCCTGGAAGTAGTTAAGTAAATATTGTGCCACCATTTGGCCAGCACATATGATTAAAGGTTCCAACCCTACCCCCCTCAAAAGAAAAGAATATAGAGTTTGTTCAATATTTTACATATTATATTCATATATATACTTATTTACAAGTAAATTTTGAATTTTGTAGTAATACTCCTATATCATTTCTTCCTATTCGTTCTTCCACCATTCCTATCACACGCCCCCCGAAGCCATGCTTTAATTGCCATTTCGACTAATGACGTTGTATATGATGTCTTGCAAATGGGATTAAATTTTACGGCAGCTACAAAATACAGAAAAGATTTTAACACTTGGAATAATTGAAGGGTTGAGTGGAAAAGGTGCTTAAGCCACAATGATATGAAAATGAGAAAAGCCTTGTTAAAGTTTGCATAACTCATAAAAATGATTGGAACCAGATTTGCCTAACCCACAAAAACACAATACAGCAGAATATTTTACAATCAGTAGTAATTTTCAAATCTAAATTTCACAAAAATCCTTAAATGCTGCATCTTGAAAACAAAAGGCGATCTTACATTAGTGTATAGCTGTTTTATTATTTTATAGTTCTCTATGATCTAGTACTATGCATTGAAGTTTTTTCAATGTCACCCTGTATACGGTTTTGTTTTGAGACGTCAGAGTGAGGTGACTAGTTTAGTTGAAAGAATGAAGTAATGGAACAAATGCATGCACGTTCGGCTCATTTGTTGGACATAAGATGCCCTTTTTGTAAATGTTATCCAGTGAAATACAAACATTTTTTGAATGGAAATTACTTATATAAATGTGAGAAAATATTTCTGAGTTAGTAGGATAATCATTTAGAGACTTAACTGATGATAAATGTTCTCCAATTATACTTATTTTTCCATCCTCTCCATTAGCGAAATACGATATTTTAACTACATCCCTGTTTTTCAGCAATACGACACAATCCTGTTTATTTAATGTAGAAAGTTTTAAGTTATTATAAACTAGATGACGATAAAAGGGACAATTTAAATTAAAGTAATCATTCTCAATGTCTGTCAAAACAGATAACTTTACATTGAATTGGGAATGCTTGAAACATCCACTAGATGAATTTCTTAAGTTGTTAATTTCTTGTAATCTGTTACATACTTGCTGTAATGGCTGATTGGGTTTCCTAAGCATTTTTTTAATTGTATATAAATAATTTTCAGCCCAAAAACAGTTAACTTAATTTAAAGATTTAAACAACTTAGCGTCCTCCGAGAGATGTATAAGAGAGTGTGCATTGTATGTAAGAAAATTTTGCCCATAAATTGTTTTAGAATAATTAACAAAATTTACCAATAAACTATGAGCATAATCATTATATATTTCATTAAGATCTTCATCTATTAAAATTGTTACACCATAAACCAATAACAGGAAATGCGAGTAGATTTTCTCTGGAATTTCATTGTGTAATACTATATGTGCAATATATAACAAAAACTGTCTGAGTTCAGTGGCCTTCCAATGCTCTAAATGTTTAAGAGCCCTTGGTTTTCTTACAAAATCAGAAGGCCAATGTTTTGACATCTTGTACATGTTTTTATTTATATTATCTAAATTGACTTTTGATATGCCAAATTGTCTTCCGCAATCTCTCCAAAGAAAGAGTATTTTTTTCACAGTACCTAAACATACTGAGTGCATATAATCGGTTGGAAATGATTTAACCATATCAATTTCCAAACAAGCCAAGGGTGTGTCACCTTTATGGTAATGTGTATATATTTTATTCTTAAATTGTTCATTAGTTCGCAGAGGAGCATTCAAATTGGGAAAAGTCATGGACTTCTTAAATTCACCTTCAACAATACATTTGTCACAACCAAATTGACTATTATGTCCTAAAACGTTTTTAATGAAATTTCTAGCTGGAGTGTCGCAACAAAAACTATGAATTTTTATGCCATATTTCTTATTATTAATGTCCTTTTGAAAGTGATGACAATTCAGTTATAAATTTCGAGAAATAATATTCTAGAGGTGGCTTACCCATTCCGCAAAATATAGCTACGGGGAAAATGTTATTTTCAGAAATATTTTTTATTTTACACAATATTGGCCAAAATTGGAGATTTGAACTTTTATAAAGTGGTAAACCATCTACATTAAATTGTAAATTAATTTCATTAAGTTGATCATTTCCTTTAATGCACTGCTCTAAATTTTGGGTTATGCCAAAATAAAAGAACTGTCCTTCCCCCATTGTTTCAATGCCTATAGAAGTTCCCGTTCTTAACAATGTTCTTGCATCTGACGGTAAGTCAGCAAGATCCGGTTGAGTCTTCAACGACTTTAATAAATCAGTAAGAGCCGCATGAGTTATATTATTTTTAATAGCCCAGTTGGATAAAAAAGAGATACCATAGCCCTCATTACTTAATGTCAAACTCAATTCCTGAACTTTGTCATCTACACTTTGAGAGGTCTGTTGGTACACATTACTTTTTGTTAAGAAATTTTGAGGAAAACTAATATTCTTTAGGACCTGTGGTCTAACATTTTCATGGATATTTGTATCACTAGATGAGAGTTCGTGAATGGATATATTCGATGTGATGTGATGATGTGAAGTCTTTAATGCTGAAGTTTGAGGATATCTACAAACTTTGTTTATAGTGTTATCCTTTGAATTTGAGATCTTGTTGTTGATATTACTTAAAACTAAATTCAGTCTTCGTTTTACAGCTCTATTTTTAGTGGCCTTACTTGTAGGTTTGAACATTTTTATCAAGACAATTTGATTCTTACGATCTGAATGAAAAATATAAGTTTAATATACATAATAACAAAAAATAATCTATATATTTACCTGCTTTTGTTGTCCATAATAGGAAGTAATTAATCTGTTATAAGAGATAAAACCGGCAACTTGAACTAACCCACAAATAATGAAATAATCAGATTTATGAACTAACCTAAAAACCTAACAAATATATACATTATGGCGGCAATTTCGTGGGATATGGTAGGTCCCGAATATATCGAAGATATATTACGTCATTCAAGGGCGTTTTCCTGTAAAATTGTACTCATTAAATTCATTTTACCGATTAAAAGATATGTATGCGTTTCATTTCAATTTTTCA
Source organism: Pogonocherus hispidulus (assembly GCA_963924545.1). Lineage (NCBI taxonomy): Eukaryota > Metazoa > Arthropoda > Insecta > Coleoptera > Cerambycidae > Pogonocherus > Pogonocherus hispidulus. The sequence goes on from OZ004700.1 coordinate 22,388,719, forward strand.
ATAGTGAAAAGCCATTACTTATAAAATGAAGGAGAATGTGTAATAGCCCATTACTTATCGACCAATATAAAAAAGTATTGGAGGAACAGTAAACACAATTTGCATTAAATTTACAGGCAGCTCTCAAAGATGGCTCCTACATGTGTACATCTATTGGTCCAGTGAGATTTTATTGATGGCAAAGTAATGCATATTTACATGCAGTTTTAAGGCATTAATCAAGTATTGGCGTATTTTGCCATCAGAAAACCAACAATGCCATTAGTAAATATGTAACTTGCCGACAGTCAATGTTTGCTGGGTTCACACCAAAGGTCCAACTTCTTTCAAGAATACTGCTGTCACTTTATTTATAGCCATCTTCGCAAGAAATTTAAGATTTTTGTATTGTAATTAAGAGTCTTAATAATACAGGGTGTTCCATTTAAAAAAACACTTTTCTTGGCTTGAAGTAAGTGAAACTTGATACTAAATTAAGCACCCTGTATACCAACTGTTAAGGTACAGCTAGAAAGCTAGAATATTAACAACTTACCATAGGAATATCTTTGTTAAATATTTGCAAATATTTTTTAAAAATTAGATTTTTTCAAAAATGGCTGAGAATTCGTGTAGGAAAGTTTTATGAAAGTCCTAAAATAACACGTAGAAACTAAAAATGCACTAATATATGTGGTGTTCCATTTAAAATAAGAAATTTAACGGCAACTTCCAGTATAATTGAAAGTGTCACGAAGACGCTATTATTTTATTTGAGGAGAGTATACTCAAAAACCTGTGTCCAAATTTTCAGTCTTTAAATCCAAGTAGTATCTGACATATTCTAATGGGGGGTTACCATGAAACACCCTGCTATATCGTGTATCCCTTATATGTCACAGGATATAAATATATTAATCAGTAGGTCCACTCTTTTCTGTCCTAAAATGCCGGCGTTTTTTGTAGACGGCCATAAATTAACTTCATGTGCAGTGAACTCAAAGATGATAAATTTTCATTTATACTCGTTGTGCTGAATGGCCATATCGAGGGCGGTCGGTGGATTCACATTATTCATAAACGTTGTAGGGCCTGCTTTAGGGAGAACTCGTTGATGAACTGGTGAAGTGTCCGAGGCGGATTTCTGGCCAGAGCTGGCAAGTGACCTTACTCTTTAGAATATATTTATATTGTGCCTACGTTTGCCCATAAGCGGTTTCTCCGAAAATACTGAAGGAGAAAAGATATACCTAGTGCTAGTTACCGTTAATTAACCGATGGTTAACTAACTATAGTTTAGAATATGCATAGTTCTAGAAAAATGTTAAAGAAATTCACAATCTAAACTTATAGTTAGTAAACGGATGGTTAAAATATATCGTGAAACCGGTCGTTAATTTGACATTTAAACTAATTCCAACTTTGGAATTCTCTGGAGTAGGTTAGTGATAGTATGTTGGAGATGTGGTATTTTCGGAATTTTTTGGCCTTTATCCGCGATATAGTATATATGGATTGGCTTTACTCACGAAAATAGGTGGACGTTAAATAACAAAAATAAAAAAAACATGTAGGTAATTAGGTATAAAAATGGTTTGATTAGGTACTAATAATAGAGATTTAATCTAACGTAACAGATATACCTACTTACTCAATTATAATTATATTTCAAACGAAGACGAATAATTATTATATGTCCTACCTACCTTTATTTTTTTTTATTACTTCAGCCCATTCATTCTTATGTAATGGACACTATGATATTCTATCTTAGGATCAACATTCAAAATTTAATATATAATAAATTGATAATTAAATGTATATACAAAACAAACCGATAATTTAAAATTAGAATAACATCGAAATATACTCTAGTTTATAAAGATAAGAACGAATTATGAAATCAAGGCATCAATTGCCGGGAAATGCCGGGAACATTTCACCTGAATTGAAGATTTCAAATCTAGGAATATTTCATTTTCACCAACTGTAAATTATCGGTTGTCTTGGGTCGTCAGCTGTCTGTTAAAAAAGGAGTAGAGGAGCTAACTTCATTCTTGTGTTATTGTCTATCTGTCAAATCAGCTTTCGCAAAAGAATTTTAACAAGTTTTTTATCTTGACCGTGTGTATAATAAAAGTACATTGTCTTAGTTTTAAATGTGAAATTATTATTGTTTAGTAGTTTTGTGTAATTTAATTTCTGAAGTAGTTCTAGTATGACTCTTAAAAATATATTAGTGTGGTAAAAATCAAATTCTGCTGTTTAATACCTATAGAGTTTTTATTCGAATTTTAGAATGGGACAAACCACCAGCGGAATACCAAGTGAGTTTGATTAAATAATTGTGCATGCACCACGAATCTTGCTTTTAGTTTCTTAGAAATGTGATGAGAATTATGTGAGGTTATGCCTATTCTCAGGCGCTTCGTTTATTTTGTTTATCAACAAATTGATTGATATTTATTTATTTCATTTATTGAAGTTAAGTGAACGCTTCAAAGGTCAAAGTTGACAGCTAAACAAATTAATAAACGTAAATTTTGTAACTTATGGTTTTACATTATATAACATAACTTCACCAATAATCGTATTGTGTACTTACAGTGTATACCTAAAAACTGTAGGTATAACGATAGATGCACTTCCTGGATAAATTATAAATAATATAGGTATATTGTACAAGTTACCATCGAAGTTACCCTTATAATTGGTAACATAACATACCTAGATCATTTTTTCAAACAGCTAAATTATTAATTAATGTTGAGCAAAAATAATGGAATATAAAAACAGCCGCGAGCTCTATCTATGCACCCGATTTTATTAAAAAAAAAGAAGAAAATTGGTTGACTGATGTACCTAGAAAAAAAGTGCACAACGAACTTTTTTTATTTCGTCCTAAGTACTAAGTACGTTTGTTTAAAATGTATCCTTTTCCTAGTCTTCCTCGTCTTTTATTTTCCTTCTATGATACCTCATCCCTTTTCTTTCTATATTTCTAATGCATTATGAAAATAGAAAACCGAATTAAAAACATGAGTAAATAAGACCAGATTCATGATAGATTTTTCTAAAATATAAAACCATTGACCGTACTGTTTGATACTGATATATCGTTACCTAGTTGTTTTATAATCATGTAGGTGTAGGTACTAAGTATTGTTATAGAACCGCGTCGCGGTTTAAGGTAAATTTCATATAGGGAGTTATAGTCTGGAACAATTTCCACACCTACCAAACAATTCGAAATCTTTTCACTAATGAACCAAGAACTATATTTTTCTCTTTGCGTAAAAAATTAAGGAATCTAGGATTTATTTTTTTCTGTTCAAATATTCAAACATATACGTGCGGCCTTTATTAAAGGGTATGGTATACATAGACTTTGATTAAAGTATTCTGTTGTACATCTGACGTATTCATATTCAAATTCATATTAGTTATCTTCAATGTTACCTGCCATAGATTAAAATTTTTCAGTCAATAGACTTTTAACTAAGTAGGTAATTCTAATTCTTATTAGAATAATTTTTCTTGCACATTAAGTCAGGATCAGTAACAATTACGGTACTACCATTAGTGGGCTACCTTCGACAATTCCAGCCAACTAGATTGATTTGGATTGATGTAACAGATTATGCCTTTACCACCTACCATACGAGTATTAAAATTAGTTAACCTGCTCTGACAATACCTACCGTGTATATAATTAATCTATGATAGTCAGGTAGGTATGTTTCCTGTTAAAACTGTTAAAAATGTTCGGGAAAATATTTTGATACTTTCTCAATAAAGTAAATACCTATATCCAGGTAATGTCTGTAACTTATTTGTGGTGCGTTTTCATGATTCAAAGTTTCTTTTGGGATTACACCACCTATAAAATAACAAAATGGAAACCAGAAGCAAACAAATTAAATATTCAAAGTGCAGTATCAAGGCAATGTGGTTTATTAAGTATTATACAGTGGTTTTTTGGGGCAAACTTTAGAAGTTTACTTGAAACTGCACTACTGAATATTTATGCTTCTTTCTAATTTCCTGCTTTTTGTTATTTTACACGTGGGTGTAATCCCAAAAGAAACCTATATCAAGGTGTTGCGATTTATTTCTAGATAGGTATAGCAGCTGATAAAACCCAAAAACTAATTAACAAAAAAATATTGTTAAAAAACGCACAAATTGCTTCAAAAAGGACGTCGACCATATCTAAAGAAACGGCTCGTTCGTAGAGTACCTATTAATCTATGTAATCTATGTACCTATTGACACAGTAGGTATAATCAAAGTTTATATATCATAAACTTTGGTATAATGCTTAGCATTATACCGTCGTATCAAGGAAACATTTTTTTAAAGAATTGTGGTCTAGATAACGTAAATTATTTTTAAGTTTCTATATTTTCCGCTAGAGGGCGCAACACACATGACCATATATTCCAACTTATTTATTTTAAAAAATATACCTAGCCTTTGACTATGGTATATAAACTCAATGACCTAGCTCAAGTAGACCAAAAATTGCAGCTGCAAATTCTGAGTAAATTCTACGTAATTTTGCTCTTACTTTTTGCTGGTTGTTCAAATAAAGAGAGGTTGGTCTAACCAAATTAAGCAAACTTGGTCTCGTTACAAATACCAGTCGTCATTTAATCATATTTTTAATAAAAAAATCGATTTTACTTTGAAATATTAATAATTTTTTTGTTCTCAAACTTTTTAAATGGAACGATGTATCAATTATAGCTTAGCTGAAAAGTTAACAGAATAACGAAGGTATCAGTGAAAACCGCAAGTTTATATATTTTTTAACCGAAGATATTAAGATGAAATAGTACGGATGTAGAGGTACGTATGGCCGCAGACACACAGCTTGAAAGTCCTTAAAGTCGTCCTTACACTTTACATGACAAGGCACTGAATGTATAGGGAAAACTCTGAAAACGGAAAAGAATTAATTTCGATTTTCTTGGATTAGTTCTATAAAATTACCTTTTTCAATGGCTAAACGTAAAATGTTTTATTTTTGTTTAACGAAAAATTATTGTAACGCAAGTAACTATTTTATGGTAAAGATAATTTTGAAACAGAAACAACAAAGCCGTTATAAAATTTTTTTTTCGTATACATAGACCGTTTGTCGCACCTTCAATTTTACGTAGGATTGTTGGTTATGATAGTAGTAACTTGTGTAAAAATAATAATGGTGGTACATCTCCGAATAAATATACAGCCATCCCATTTTGCCCAATAGAAGGAACACGGATTATAAAAATATTTTTTTTCGTATAGTATATAGACCGTTTGTCACGCCTTAAATTTTACTTAGGATTGTTGGTTATGATAGTAGTAACTTCTGTAAAAATAATCATGGGGTACATCTCCGAATAAATATGCAGCAACCCCATTTTGCCCAGTAGAAAGAACAGGCATTATATATATATATATATTTTTTTTTTTTCGTTTACATAGACCGCTTGTCATGCCTTAAATTTTATGTAAGATTGTTGGTTATGATAGTAGTAACTTCTGTAAAAATAATCATGTGGTACATCTTCGAATAAATATGAAGCAACCCCATTTTGCTCAATAGAAGGAAAATATTTTTTTTTTTTCGTATACATAGACCGTTTGTCGCGCCTTAAATTTTCCGTAGGATTGTTGGTTATGATAATAGTGACTTCTATAAAAATAATCATGTGGTACATCTTCGAATAAATATGCAGCAACCCCATTTTGCCCAATAGAAGGAACAGTCATTATAAATTTTTTTTTCGTATACATAGACTGTTTGTCATACCTTAAATTTTACGTGGGATTGTTGGTTATGATAGTAGTAACTTCTGTAAAAATAATCATGTGGTACATCTTCGAATAAATATGAAGCAACCCCATTTTGCCCAATAGAAGGAAAATATTTTTTTTTCTTATACATAGACTGTTTGTCGCGCCTTAAATTTTCCGTAGGATTGTTGGTTATGATAATAGTGACTTCTGTAAAAATAATCATGTGGTACATCTTCGAATAAATATCCAGCAACCCCATTTTGCGCAATAGAATGGACATGCATTATAAAAATATTTTTTTACTTTTACATAGACCGTTCGTCACGCCGTTAATTTTACTTAGGATTGTTGGTTATGATAGTAGTAACTTGTGTAAAAATAATCATGAGGCTACATCTCCCAATAAATATGCCGCAACCCCATTTTGCCCAACAGAAAGAACACGCATTATAAAATATGTTTTTACTTATACATAGACCGTTTGACACCCCTTAAATTTAACGTAGGATTGTGGGTTATATTGGTAGTAACATGTGTAAAAATGATCATAGAGGTAGGTACATCTGCGAATAAATATTATGCAGCAACCCCATTTTTCCAAAAAGAAGGAACGCGCATATTAAAAATGTTTCTATTCATACAAAAGATGATAAACGATGATCTATTATAATTTTATGTGGGTAACTTCAGTAAGGTATTGTATTTTAGAGTGATCTGTAGAAATTGTGTCCATTTACATTAATCTTACCTAATCCTTCAATAGACTTGACCACACACTCTGTTTCTACTAAATGTAGGTAATGAATGAATGTTTATTGAATAAGTTTTTTAAATCGTTCCTAGCTGACAGAAGATTATTAGCCTATTATATCTTACAGTAGAATATAGAAGTGTCAAGTTTATCGAGTTAATGGCAACTTCTGGAGTCCTTCAAGGGCACCTCCTTGGTCTTCTTTTGTTTCTAATCTTTGTCAGTGTCGTCACCTTGTAGCTACGTTGTTGTTAATCACCTTAAAAAAAACTATTGTTTTGAATAATGATATATAATGATATTATTTTGAATAATAATGAACAAAACTTCATTGCTACACTTTGTCTGTATAATATTTGGTCTGAGACTCGAGCTTTTCCATGTTCCAAGTAAATGCATATTGTTTTTACACTTTGTTTAGATATTTCGACATGCCAGGCTACCCACTTATTTTCATTCGAATGAACAGTCTAATTATAGCCCATATCAACAAGCAGTCACTATTAAAAACATCGCCCACGACAGGATACCGTAGATTTCAGTGACAAAACGGCATGAAAGAAACGACAGCTCGTGAGCTTACTACCCGTGATGAAGAAGAATGGATTTAATAATTACTAGCGGAAATTACATGAACGCATTTTTATTCTCGCAATGATCGTTGTTAATTTTTATTGTTTCAGATGTGTCAGCGAGCTTATTGTTCTTAATAAGCGTAATTCGACGCTACCGTGACTATGGTTGTAAATTATCTGGACGCAAGCGAGGCTGCTTAAATTATTATTTTTTTACGTTAAAATATGTGCATTTTAAGAGTATTGTTCGCGCTCTAGTAATCACGGATTATCAAGTTCAAACAATGGTCTTAGAAAAGATAACACACTTAAAGCGTTCTCTGTAGCAGTAATTATTAATAAACTAACAAAAAAAAAACAAGTTTGTAAACAATATTATTCGGTTGTAATTATAGATATCCATTCTGGATAATCTGAAAATTTGGATAACAATTAAAGTGTTCTTTTTAATTAGATAATTAAGGGCCAGCATATACCTAGTATACCTACTACAGGGTGTAACAATCGTGTAGGACAACAGCGCTGAATAATAATTAATTTATCCTTGTCCTTGGTTGCAGAAATTATACCGGATCAAATATCTTAAATTTACAGCAGATTCAAAAACCAAGATCTCAATAGTATTTTACAAACCTCGAGGAGTAATATTAATTTACAGATATTAGTTTGTTGACTACGTATATAGGTACTTTGAATAATTATATATATCATGTAGTAATTTTACAGTAAATGTAAATAATAAAAAACGTTGGTTAAATAAGTATCTGTCTATTAATACTGTATGAATATTTAGAAAATATCTACAAGTGTGTAATAATAACCTTTTTTAATATACCTGCATATCATAATCCTCATTTAAAATAGTAAAAAGCTTGCATTAAAGCACGCCGTGTTTGAAAGATTGCAACAATTAACTAAATTTTATTTGTCAAGTTACATCAAATATTTATTTATCAAGTTACATAAAACGTTAATGGTCGCGTTCATCAGGACATAGCGCTACCGGAGCGATCAACAATTTTCTGCTGAACGCCTGTTTTGTCAACTGATCAGTTTGGAGGGCTCCTGTAGCGGACGCCATTTTTCCGAGCAAAATAAAAGTTCGCTACGCTACCGATTACTGATGCATCAACTGTTATCAGCTGTCGTTTCTGTCAAAAAATAAAAAAAGCTTTTAGTTCTAGCTATATTTTTTTGCTTTTAAGTTTAAAAATATATTTTTTCAAACGTGTTAAGAGTGTTCAGCATTTGTATTTGTTTTAAAATGAATGAAAACTTGGAGATAACTTATGAAATCAACAGTAAATTTGGAGCTCTGTCTACTATTTGACCCAGTAGTAGTGGTGGTATGGGGTGACCAAGACCTGGCAAGTAGGCCACAAGCGGGCTCTTTTTACCTACCCCTGCCGTCCCTTACCTCACCTCTCCATCACCTCTTCCCTCGTCGAACTTTCCCGACCTTCTGATGTAGGTCAGAATATCGGTCCATTCAAGGGAACTGACCTCTTCCCCTTGCAGCTTCCCGGCCCTCCAGACATCGTGTCTCAGTCTGTCGAAAGCCGTGCATTCTGCCAAGAAGTGGGAAGGCGTTTCGTCGCCCTCCCCGCACTTTGGGCAGATAGGGTTTCCCTCAACACCCATCAATGATAGATGTCTTCTAAACCTTCCGGCTACGTCTTAAAAGCCAGGCCGTCTTTGTCTTGCTTGGCTCCACTATAAAGTTGCGAGCTTGTCTACAGCTACCACTCCTTCTCCAATGTTTACTTAGGTTCTCATGAGCCCAATCATTAAGAGACATGTTGACCTGCCTTCGTGTAATGCCTAAAATTGGTTCTGGTCCTTGACGGGGTCCCTGAGATCCGAGTCGAGCCAGCTCCCTTTCGTTCCCCGGGATTCCACTATGACCTGGCACCCATGCCAATTTGATCTCTTTTCCTCTGGCTAGCTCCTCCAGGGTATCTCCGCACTCTTGGACAAGAGCGGATCTTGTCCTTGGAGATGCTAAAGCCTTTAAACCGGAGCAGAAATAAATATTTTGCTCCGTACAGTTCCTTACTTCTTCCTTGTTTGCTGCCATTATATAGCAGCAGGATAGCAAAGACTTCAGCCTGGAAGACTGTGACATACGAACCCAGTGCAAACCTCCACATAAATTCCTGGCCCCGAGAACCTGTCCGCCACACGAGAGCCATCTGTGTAGCAGACCAGAGAATCAGGGGGGAATTTAAACTGGTCCTGCTTCCATTCCTCCCTCTCTGGAAAGATGACGGCATATTTCCTCTTTAATCTAAGACGATCTTTTGTTTCAGTTATTCTGATGGCAAATATAGGTATTTCCCTCTCCGCCATCCCTGCAACTGCCGCGTGACCGTTATTTCTTCCTCTCGCCTGCCAGCTTCCTGAGGCCCGTATTCTTAAGTAGGCCGCCACTGCCTCCCTCATTATCCATGTGGATAGGCTTGGCAGCCCTAGCAGGACTTCCAAGGCAGCTGTAGGTGTCGTCCTCATTGCACCTGTAATTCCTATGCAGGCAAGTCTTTGGACCTTTGTCAGTTTCTTGGACACCGGTACCTGACCGACGCTTGACCACCAGACCAGGGCACCGTATTGAATCCTCGGTCTAGACTGTCTGAGACCCCTATTCCTACCTACTGTTCGTCTTGGTTGTCAGAAGGTGGTCGTTGACTTTTGAATAATTTTGTCAACATGTGGCCCCCAGGTCAACTTGCTACTATTTGACCCATATGTACAATAATTCTTCTATAATACGTCTTCTACAATAATTAAAAGTGCTACTCTCGAGGAAGATAATCCTACTTATTTACTTGTGTTCCTTGTGTGGTCCAAAGACAATAGAGGTCACTGCTATAATGGTGCCTGCGGAAAAACAGGTCGTTATCTGGTCAAGCATAAATGTCTGTCAATTTAACAATAATTGTCAGACAGATAGTAGCTAAGACCCAAAGAGGGCACTACGGTGTGTTTCTCACTACTACTAACATTCACGATGCCCATTAGACAATCATGTAGCAGCATCGTTCATTGATTCCACTATACCTATGGCACTCTGATAGTGCATAATAAGCGAAAAACCGGTCAGTGTCTGTTGGTTAGTCTCAATGAAAAATATGGCGACTTACATGGAGATGCCGGAGTAATGCAACGCCAGTCGGTACACATTCCCGTGGAGTAGTTGTTTTCGGCATCTCCTTCAAATAATAATACTTACATTGTAGGACGTTTTACACAAAAAGCCTATTGTTGTTCTAGGAAAGAAATTTTTAATTTTTTTTTATAGTACAAAAAGTAGTAGTGTAACAACAGATTAAAAAAAATAGTCATGTAGCCATGATTTCTGAGAACTGTTTCTGAACCTGAAAATAGATTCAAAACAAACAAATAATTATTGAATACCATATTTACAAGATTTCATGTAAATCATGTGTATTTAATGGTTTCTACCGCCCTAATTTATCGCATCTAAAAAACAGGAAATACAGCCATTGAAACCATTTTTCGTGAATTACTGTAGATTTAGGAATTTGTGGATCTCAATTTAGAAATAAATATTTACCACAGATTGTTTTCATTCCCCAAGTGATTTCATTAATAAATAGTAAATTATTTTTTGTTTACTATAGCTACCAGATTTGGCATTTCTTCAAGGTAAGTGGTGCTTTTACCTCAAGTAATATTCGACATCTGGAGTTAATCCATTGTTATTAACAAAAATTATGGGGTAGAATAATTTTATCTACATGGGGTTTGCTGTCCCATTAAAAATACTGCTTGATTTATTGAAACAGCATTTGTGCTTTTTTGTTGTTTGTTGCAGTGGTTTCGTTATAATACATACATATAATAATTGCAATAATCAATCGTTCATATTTATTAGACATTAAAAGAAAGAGTCTGGATCAAATAGTTATTTATTTAAATCCCCTGATCTAATGCAAACTAACTTTCTTTCTTAACTATACAGGGTGTAAATTTAGTGGAGAATTGTTCCATAACTCGGCAGACACGAACCTTGGAGGAATTTTACGTGACACCATCATACTATACCATTTGGAGCTCCTTTTAAAAATATTTTTGATCCTACAGGGTGTTTCATGTTAAGGTGGCAGACCCAACTTATATTTTTTTAAATAGAATTCTCCCTTATATTAGTGTAAAATAACTTTTTTAATCGGTCGCTTTATTTTCTATGTTAAAAATGTAAGCAAAGAATGCCATTTTCAAAATTTCAGTATTTCAAAGTATTTGTGATACAATGAATAAATAAAATATTTTTAATTATAATATTTACAACAAATTTTTTTATTCACAATCAACTAAAATTATTACGTGAAAATAATGGATTAATAGCCTGTACCTGTTTTAATTCTGAGGCAATGATTTATGTTTCTGAAGGCAAAAAAATATTGATATTATTTTGGGAATTTACAATCAAAACTGTTTATTATTACCCAATGTTTTGATTACTAATAAATATAATAATAATAATTAATATATTAATATTATATAATAATTATAATTGGCGAGCCGGTGGCTCAGGGCTTGGCGTCTCGATCGCTCAACCCAGAGTCCTGGGTCTAATTCCCATTCCACCAACAATTTTTAATTAAATTGTTTACTCGTAGATCAAGGCTTATTCGCAGGGATGGCTTGGCAACCATCCTGGCGATGGCCTAGGATGGGAAGAATGTCAACTTGGTGTTAATGTGAGAGATTAAAATCAGTTGATGTTAGACTTGTCCCCCTAACTAATGAGGTTTTCCAGGTTTCCCTCATTCCAGCACTGAATGGTGGTTAGGGCCTACCTACGTAAGTCGTTCCTGAGGCGCAAATGCGGCCCGCGAAATAATATGCCGCCCCCTCTCCCACACAAGTCTCAGACTTTCGGGCTAATCCTTGTGATTAGAATGAGGGGTAGAGATTTTATTATTATATTATTATAATAATTACCTATCAAATTAAATAGTCAATAATGGTATATTTTTTATATTAGTTATTGGCTAATTTGACTTTTTACATATTTATTTAAATATAAGTATCTAACTAAAAAAATAAATGAAGATATGTTATTATTTATTGATTGTGATGATATTATCATTTAATTTTTCTAAAATTACAATATTATTTCAATAATTTTGTTAATAATACCTATATATCTTTAATTTATTTTTTTGGCTGAAAATCTATAAATAAATATGTAAACGAATAAGCAATAAAATGGGGAAATACAGTATTGTGGTGGTGGCAGTTTTGAATTAATTCGAGTGGCATTACAATGGTGGTATAAAATAACTTAGGAGGGAACGTCACTAATTATTATAAAAGGTGAATATAACTACTGTGCCATTATCTTAAACACCCATCAATTCAATACCATATCATTCAATATTTACATAACATAAAATGTCATGCTCGATGAGGATACCGTCGATGCACGATCGTAAAGTTTTTTTCTAAAGATGTTAGTTTTGCCTTATTATTCTTTTGTCTATGTATATATACTTTAACTAATGTAAGACAATATACGTGTATTAAGAAATCAACAGTCGATCTCGGACCTCACTTGTTTTATGCAAATTGCAAAATGGTACCTATCTCACACACCTACCACAGAAAGTTCTAAAAATATAAAAATGAATGCACTATTTATTTATTTTTTTTATTTTTTTTTTTTTTTTTGTTAATTGAAAAAGTAATAGAACTTTTTTGCAACATGTTAAGAAAAAAATAGAGAAAAATAACAGTTTTATAATGTTTTAAACATACTCCTAAATATAACTACCTGATTTTTCTTTTTCGTCACGTTTATGTAAAGAATATTATTATTATTATCATTATTATTATTTTATTCATTATCATTCACACAGTGCATTACTATGCGCTTTGTTCACTTCAACCACATGGGCTGCTGTTAAATTTATTGTTTTCTATTAAACAAAAACCACTGCAATTCACGCTGTTTCATACGGATACTCCATTCAATGTCCTTCATTATTACCTGTTTTGGATTGGATATTACCAACACAAGTTTAGTATGAATTTATTTATATTAATACCTGTGCGATGAGAACTTATTTTTTAAAAACGCTTGGATTATTCTCATAAAAATGTGGGATACAGGATTTGTCGTGAATCCTGATTGCATATCAACAACATGCATTTATCATCTCGAATTTTTTCTTCGCAATATCCACAATAAACAAATTAGTTAATTAGGAAGAGATAACACTTATGTGACGTGAACGTATGCATCAAGAATTTTGTTTTGATAATTTAAACAAAATAGTATAAACTCAGGAATTAATCTGTGAACAGTTACATCTGGTATTTAATACATAATACATACTGAGTGGCAATAATAACTTAGAAATAATTTGGGGTATCGGTACCAAGCTCATCTTACCACAGTTACTAAAGTAAATAGAGGAGCTACTGTACAGTGTGATTCACTTTCGAGTGTGTAACATGGGTATCTCGCTTATTATAAAAGATAGACTGTAGGTTTAAATTCGGCAAAGTTGCAGAATTTTGTGCTCATTAATTTGGCGCAAACAAAACTTCCATATCTGCTTTTGTTTTTGAGTAAGAGGCAAAAATTTTTTTCCGGTTTTCGTTTTCTGGCCATAACTTCTATATTTTTGAAAATATTGGCTTATCGTTTTCACATTATTAGGACACTTTCTCGACCGTAAACCGTAAAAAACGGTTTACGGCATCGTATTTGTCTCAAGAAAGTGTCCTAATAATATGAAAACGATAAGCCAATATTTTTAAAAATATTGAAGTTATGGCCAGAAAACAAAAACCGGAAAAATTTTTTTTTTTGCGTCTCGTTCAAAAACGAAAGCAGGTATGGGGGTTTTGTTTGCGCCAACTTATTGAGCACAAAATTCCGCAACTTTGCCGAATTTAAACCTACAGTCTATCTTTTATAATAAGCGAGATACCCATGTTACACACTCGAAAGTGAATCACACTGTACTGTGCTTATATATTGGTTTAACAAATTTGTTTAACACATTTATATTATATTGAAAGGAGATGCCGAAAACAACTACTCCACGGCAATGTGCCCCGACTGGCACAGAAACACACCGTAGTGTTTCTCACCGCTACTAGCATTCACGATGCCCATTAGGCAATCATGTCGCAACATCATTCATCGATTCCACTACCTATGGCACTCTGCGCATAACTAGCGCAAAACCGGTTATGCTCTGGCGGTTTATCTCGATGAAGGATGTGGCGACTTCCATGGAGATCCCGGAGTAATGCAACACCAGTCGGGGCACATTGTCCGTGGAGTAGTTGTTTTCGGCATCTCCTTTCAATGAATAAATAGGATGGTTTTCCTCAAAGACAATAGAGGTAACTGCTATAATGGCGCCTGCGGAAAATCAGGTAGTTATCTGTCTGTCAATTTGACAATAATTGTCAGACGGATAGTAGCAAAGACTATATGGAGCCTATGTAATCTTTACCATGTTTCTCAAGTGAAGCCAAATTAGAGTAGTCCAGAATCATATCTATTGGCTCTTTCACGGAGAAAATACCAAATACTCATGCGCAGCAAACCGCGGGAATTTTGCTCCATATAGGTACTGTAGAATACAATAAATTAACTTTATTTTATATTGTATTTTATCTACATATAACGGTTTTTCAATCTTGTTATTGGGATGTTCCCGTATTTATCAAGTTTACCAAAAGAGTGGATGCAGTTTGTATTTGAAAAGAAAATTTTAAAAATACATACTTCAGGTAGGTACCTATGCGACTTCATATGGAATATTTCCTTCGCACAAAAGACAAAACCTCGACTGAGTTTTTCGTTTCGGCATTTTGCGATATCCGTACAATCGGTACAGTATAATTCCTATACCTAATTCACTACATATTTAAATTTACAAAATGTTCTTATATACCTAAACTTGCAGTTGCGGCTGTAAAAATACCGTCGAAATAATTTGATGAGCAAATGTCTCTAATCACTAATAAGTCATAGGTATATGAACAAAACTAAAACTACAAGTTACACATAAATAAAACACTTCTAAAACTGCCGGCTCTACGAAAAACAAAAATTTATTTTCTGTGAAACACAAACATACCTGAAATACAAAAGATAAACTGTGACATAACCACACCACAAAACACATATATGACAAAACACATACAGGGTGTCCCAGTGTGAGCGAACAAAAATTTACCAGTGTGTAGGTCAGACCAAAATAAGAATAAAATTCTTATAAAAAAAATTCTTCGCTGCACGCCTAACGAGTTCCAGGGTGTTATTTTGTAAAAAAAAACAATTTTTCGAGATAACTTAAAAACTTGTTTCGTAGATTTAGGTAATATTTGGATGACGTGTACATCTATTAAAGGTCATTAAAACTATATGGTGTTTGTTTAACTCTAAACTTTAAAATCATTGCATAAATTTTTCTGCATAAAGGAATACAGTCGGTACTTATTGGAAGGAGATGCCGAAAACAACTACTCCACGGGCAATATGCCCCGACTGGCGTTGCATTACATCAACATCTCCATGGATGTCGCCACATCCTTCATCAAGACCAAATACCAGACAATGACCGGTTTCGATCTTGTTATGATCTCATCAGATTGCCATAGGTATCGGAATCGATGAATGATCTGGCGACATTGATTGCCTAAGGGGCATATGTGAATGTTTGTAGTGGCGAGATACAGTGAAATACACTGCAGTGCCCTCTTTGGGTCTTTGCTACTACCTGTCTGACAATTATTGTCTAATTGACAGACAGATAACGATCTGCAGAAAGCAGATGCCATTACAGCGACCTCTATTGTCTTTGAGGAAGACAATCCTACTTAATTATTGGAAGGAGATGCCGAAAACAACTACTCCACGGGCAATATGCCCCGACTGGCGTTGCATTACATCAACATCTCCATGGATGTCGCCACATCCTTCATCAAGACCAAATACCAGACAATGACCGGTTTCGATCTTGTTATGATCTCATCAGATTGCCATAGGTATCGGAATCGATGAATGATCTGGCGACATTGATTGCCTAAGGGGCATATGTGAATGTTTGTAGTGGCGAGATACAGTGAAATACACTGCAGTGCCCTCTTTGGGTCTTTGCTACTACCTGTCTGACAAACATTCACATATGCCCCTTAGGCAATCAATGTCGCCAGATCATTCATCGATTCCGATACCTATGGCAATCTGATGAGATCATAACAAGATCGAAACCGGTCATTGTCTGGTATTTGGTCTTGATGAAGGATGTGGCGACATCCATGGAGATGTTGATGTAATGCAACGCCAGTCGGGGCATATTGCCCGTGGAGTAGTTGTTTTCGGCATCTCCTTCCAATAATTAAGTAGGATTGTCTTCCTCAAAGACAATAGAGGTCGCTGTAATGGCATCTGCTTTCTGCAGATCGTTATCTGTCTGTCAATTAGACAATAATTGTCAGACAGGTAGTAGCAAAGACCCAAAGAGGGCACTGCAGTGTATTTCACTGTATCTCGCCACTACAAACATTCACAGTCGGTACTTTACACTCAATTTACTCAAAAATGGTTGATTTTAGAGCTGTGTAACAAGAGCACCTTTTTTGTTCAGAATTGATAGCCGATTAAGGAAAACTTAGTTAATTCACGAAAAAGTAGGATATACAAGAGTTATGAAGACAAAACCATAAGGAAGAGTAGACCTAGGCCACCACAAGTGTCAAAGTTAAACAAACACCATATAGTTTTAATGGCCTTTAATAGATTTACACGTTACCCAAAAATTATCTACCTAAATCTACGAAACGGTTTTTAAGTTGTTAAAGTTATTTAAGTTAAGTTATTACGGAAAATTGTTGTTTTTTTTACAAAATAACACCTTGTAACTCGTTAGGCGTGCATCAGAGAAATTTTTTTATAAGAATTTTATTCTTATTTTGGTCTGGCCTAACCACTCGTAAATTTTTGTACGCTCATACTGGGACACCCTGTATATGACAAAACAAAAGCCCGGTCTTTCTTTACTTTCGCGGCACATTGAAATTCTTGGATTGGATTAGACAACACTTGGGCATGTGCACAGGAACATTTGTCCGTGAAAGAGAACGAAATATATAACTCCATCTCATAAACCGGCTTCAAGAAAAGCTCGAATAGCTCAATATAGTAGTATTATATATGAGCAAAGACCCAAAGAGGGCACTACGGTGGGTTTATTACCGCTACTAACATTTATATTATATTTTGTTTAACTATCTAGATTGGTTTTGAGGCTTCTATATTAGTGATTGAAAACTTGATTTCGTTACTCCTAATAAATAATTAATTTTCATATTATTTATACATAAGTAACTATATAAACCCAATTGGTTTACCACACAACTTAAGAACTTAATTAACAATTTAACAGTGCAAATGAAAGCTACTTTGTCACATAATTATTTATTACGGAAATGTGTATTATATTATATCAATACAATTAATTTGTATAGAGTGGGGCGTAAATATTTACCCACCCCTTTTAATTTAATCATTGTTCATGTTCATACTTTAAATTTACCTTTCTATAAATTATTTCTTAATTCCCAATTTTACAGCGCTTTGTCTTCTACCCTTGCCTAACAAAAAATACTGTTAAACATATAAACGAATTTGTATTTATAATCAATATCAATATAGATGTAATCATATATACAGTGTCTCCAGAAACTTTGCAATGTATGTCAGTATGAAATTCTTGGAACGCAAGTTAGTGCCGAATGTGATTTTAACAAAAAATTTAGATGTAAGAGGTAGATTGAAAAATGATTTCTTGTTGTCTAGCAGAACTGTATAGCAGCCAAAGTTGTTTAAAATTTAAATTATATATAAATGTGAATCACAGCCTTCAAATTAATTTTGGAAGGGGTTCCAACCCCTTCCAAAATTTACTATTTTAAATTATCAAGTTTTAGTAAAATACTAGAAATGGGAGAAAATCGCGATTTCTAGCCCTACCGAGGGTCCAGGCTTGCGGCCTGGGGTCACCCTTCGAGTGACAAAAGCATCTAGAATAATATTATTTTTAAGAAAATACATATTAAAGAAATTTTGTATCTGGAATAATGATGTAATTATAGTAAAAATTTTTTCTTAATATTTTGATGAATTGTAAGGGTACTCTATTCTTGATGGTAAAACCAAAGTCTACATATATTCAAATATATGTAGACTTTGGTAAAACATCATATTTTTTTAAATGCTGAAAGTAGAATTTATTTTTCAGTAAACATTTTTATCAATTTTATCAATGGGACCCTCCGTTACAGTTCGGAGCCCCGCCCGCCCTTCGAAAATGTAACGGTGGCGTTAAAAAATATATTGCTGTCATAATTGGTACAGCAAATTAATATTGTAGATATTTACTTTGTAAGCTAAAATGATCAATTTTACAGACTGTGAAAATGAACAAATTAATTCTAAACTTTACCTGCAGAAAGAATAAAAACTATAGACAATGAAACAGAATAACTAAACACTAATAGGTACTAATAAATTAGAATATTCTAATTGGAAAAGCATTTCGCTTCATTATTTTGGTAATCAGAAGTGTTTGGCAGTTAGTACTATCGATTCCGTTAGCAATATTTCTCATAGGAAAATAACCTATCTGAAGTAAATTAATTTGACAGTTTTCGTAGGAGGGGTTTGTGGTTAGTTCAATCTCACATCGGCAGATAAAATGAGAAAGTAAGTTGAGGCGGACGCGATTCGAGATTTTCAAATACGAAATAGACGTAGAAGGACTCGACGTACGGTATCGAAAAAATCTCAAAGGTTTAGAGAAAGGACGGAAGTTTCGCGTGACGCGGTTCTCGAAGCCGTAAAAATTGTGAAAGGGGTCAAGGGGTCCCCCAAAAAAGTGGGATTTAGAGCGAGACAGAATCGACGCGTTTTAATATATATTTTTAGTATGATATTTGGTTAGCAACAAAAAACAGAGAAGGGCAAGGAAAAATTGCTTTATCATCATGATCATGAAACATAATGATCTTTAAAATAGAATCTTAGAGTTTTTTTCTGTAACCATTTTTTGCTGGAACTTATAATTTAATTTTTTTCTGAAACTCCTTTTTGGATTTTTTGCTGCACGATGTATACAAATTAGGTAGTGCATACATTACATAAAATTCGCATAGGTCGGCGCTCAGTTCATTAACCTGATGTGCCAGGGGCGAAGTCTGACCATCTGCCGAACGCAAAAATCCAATGCGTATAACGTAAACAATATCGAGGGGAAGCAACAGTCTACCGAAAATAACATATCACACATGTGCTTCCCCACACGTGTACCATATTAATTCCACCATCGCTGAAAGCGCCGGAATGTGCAGCAATTTTAGAAAATTCCGCATAATAATGCAGTTGATGGGATGGGGTGCGATTATTTCTGTTTGTTGTGGGTATAACGGGAACAGACGCGTGTCCGAGCGGCAGCTGCCGGCATGCAAAACCACCCTTGAGCCCAGACCCAGCAATCACGCTGCCATCCTTGCTTCAGAAGGCAGGATTGTACCAGCCAACATTTATCAAGCTATATATCCCGATTCAGAATTAAGCAAAGTGCAATGACCGGAAAAAGAGTAGATCTGTGTTGTCACATTTATTTCTAAAGTATTCTTATTTAAAACAGGAAACGTATTAATTACCTTATTTACCCATTTTTTTACTTGTCTTTAACGTCCCTTATTCCTATTGTACTTTATTAAAGCAAACACAATGTTTAATTTGCTTTTACTTAATAATATCACAAGTATAAAGACATAATATATCTTTATACTTGTGATAATATCAAGGAATTCGGAATATCTGACAACTATGAAAGCCGTAAAGTTGACGACAAGCTGTTCATCCTTATTTAACATACGTATTCTTGCATTTTCCCTTTCTTTTTTCTGAGCCTCAACGACGTTGATTGGTCGAATCAGGAACCAATGGGAACCAACAAGCGACTACGCTCGAGTTCTGGGGAAGCAGTGGCGTGATATTGGGTTATTTCGCGCGCGTTTCTTAACGGTAAAAATTTGTGGTAAAATTATCAGTGTATTTATTCTTTGTGTCAGTGTTTATACTTATTTGTGTTGGTTAAAAAAGTGGAAATGCATATACTAGAAGTATTCTATAGAATAGTATACGAGTATATACTAACTGAAATGTGCCCAATGGTAAAACAGAATACGCACGCCCATGCTTCACCGCATTTTACCAGATCGGCGAGGTCATTCCACTTTGCTTAATTCTGAATCGGGGTATAGTTTAATTACATCTATAAATAATTATGAAACAGTTAAAAAAGCCAGTAAATAATGTAAAAAAATGTACCACCATATACAGGGTGTTTAAAAAAGACACGGCAATATTTTAGGGGGTGATTGCCCATGTAATTTTATAAAAAAAGTTTCTATAAAGATAGGTCCGCAAACGCTTCGTTACCGATCTACAGGATGTTGAAGTTTAATTGCTTTATCTCCAAAAAAGTTTAATTAAATTCAGTGGCGTACATTATTTTATCAATAAATTTGGTTAAAGTGCCCTCCCTGACTTACTAATTTTATTCTAATTAGGACCAAATCAGCCCCTTATTATTTCTACAAACAACAAAAAATAATTTGAATTTCTGAATTAAAACTACATTGGTTTTAAGCGCGCACTATGGTTTCTATTTTTTTACTTACAAACGGTGCCGTCGTACGATAAAATCTTGAAGAAAGCCTTTTTCTTCATAATTAAACAAGGAATTGAAAAATTATTTTATTTTTAAAAAAACCAGCAACGTCCTATTTTTTCCTTTAAAAATATCCAATGACGTGCCAATACGCGCACCACTGGTAAAACTAAAAAAATCGTTTTGTATTGCAAAGTATGCGTCTCCCATAGCTATTGACACGCCTAAAATTTCATTATAATATCTCAAGCGGTTTTAGAGAAATCTAATTGTTACTGTTTTTTAAATTAAACTTCAACGTCCTGTAGATCGGTAACGAAGCATTTGGGGACCTATGTTTATAGGAACTTTTTTTTATAAAATGACCTGGGCAATCACCCCCTTAAATATTGCCGTGTCTTTTTTAAACACCCGGTATATATACCAGTTGTATTTATTGAAGCTGTTGCAGAATACGGAACATAATTACTTAAAAAACATATGTTACTATTAAACAAATGTTTTAAAGCGCATCTAGGTATTTTTTTGTTCGTTTCTTTGTTCGGTTTTTTTGTTCGTATTTTTGTTTGTTTCAAACATTGTGTTTCCACATTGTCAACTTTTTATGTTTATGTACAGGGTATTAGCGTATATTATGACCCCTACCTACAGGGGTTATTAAGAAAGTTAGAAAAAAATTTTAAATATAAAAGTTGTTTGGTTTTTTACGTATTATCTTTTGCTAGGTCGAAAAAAAAATTGTATGTCGTAAATTTGAAGAAACCAATTGGACATAATATTATTAAATGGGAAACCCTGTATAATTTTACACGCTTGGGTAAAAATTTTTTTCCTGATTTCAAAAATATATATTTTGTTGACATTTGCACTGACAGTTTTCGAAATATTTGACAGCGCGTACCATAAAAAAATAGAAAAAATACAAAGAATTAAAAATATTTAACACTAGAAATAAACAGTAATAAAAAATATTTAAAGATTTTCGATGTAACCTCCTTATTTATTTAAACATTTCCTAATATTTTCATTTTTTAATATTTTTTTTATAATTTATTGTAAACATTAAATATTAAATATTTCGAAAACCGTCAGTGCAAATGTCAACAAAATATATATTTTGGAAATCAGGAAAAACATTTTTACCAAAGCGTGTCAAATTATACAGGGTGTCCCATTTAAAAATATGTCCAATTGGTTTCCACAAATTTACGACATGCAATTTTTTTTTCGACCTAACCAAAAGATAATACGTGAAAAACCAAACAACTTTTGCATTTAAACTTTTTTTCTAACTTTCTTAATAACCCCTGTAGGTAGGGGTCAAAATATACGCGAATACCCTGTACCTTCTCGGAAATGAAACACTTCAGGATTTACATACAGCAAACATAATTCTAAACGTTACACATATATTCCTGATCCTGATCAATTATCGATACTTGCAATAGCCATTTCTTAATTTTTAACATAAGAACAAATAATTTTTGTTCCTTACCCCAACCAATATGTAATTTGGTTCGGCTGGAAGTAATTGTTACATAAACTGTAACACAACAAATGTAGTAAGACTTACTTTCAGTTATTTTCCTTCTACATTTTATACTTGTATATTTGTTAACTTAGTATATATGCGTCTTTAGTCCGGCCCTGTCATAATAAATCCCACTTCTCTTTTCGACGTGTGTTCGAATCGTAACCCGATCCACTTCCGTTTTCATCTGCAAATATACGCCTAAAAGCCACACTTCGCTTCTTAACGACGTTTACTCCTGCAGTTGACAATTCTTTAATTTTGGACGTTCCGGGACCAAAAGGGGAATAGAAGCAGATGCTACCCTTGATTTAATAACATACTGTAACGCACACGTTAATGATTCAGCTGGCTGGAATTTTATACATATTGAAGCATTTGCCATTTGATATTTACCGTACAGGTAAATTTAATCTAATGCATTCCTTGGAGTCATGACTTTCTATTTTTTATACGCGTCAGTGTCCGTCTAAGAATAGCACAATCCGCATGATTTCAAAGTGGCGAGATAGGTAAAGTATATTTACGTGTATTTTGAATTGTTTGGAAATGGCATTTATTAGGTAGGGAAATATGGCTCTACGAGATATCAAATTTAATTGTGACCCTCTTATTTTCTTTTATTTCTTTATCTGCAAATATTTAAAAATAAGTGAGAAATGCTCGTCATAATAATATATTAAAAATAACCTAATTCCACTACGTATATAAAAGCTGTACAAAAAATGTATGTTTTATAAATAAAGCGACCTGTATATTTCATTTTTAGTTAAATAATTCTTCCACGAATACCTTGATAAACTTTCACTGAACTATCGCTACCCTCTAGTGGTCTTTACTATGCGATATAGACCTTTCATGTAATTTTTAATTGTTTTTCAAAAATAAAGTAATATTCTATTTAAACAATATATTTTTTTTCTAGAACCCTATAAGTACATATGTATAGAGAGAGATAAGGTAATTTTAAGTATTATATGTACTTACTGCATTTTTCAATTTTAAAATATCTTCAACAAAATAAATTGAGGGTAGGAATTCTTTGTTAAAATTGACACTCCGTATATCCATATATATTAAAACGCGTCGATTCTGTCTCGCTCTAAATTCCGTCGCCGAATCCACAAAGTTTCAAAGCTATCTCCACTGAGGGGGGGATCGCGGAGCGATCTCCGCGGGCGACCGGAGGTCTCTCTGCAAAATTTTCGTCGATCACCGTTCGGCGAGAGAGATACGGCTAGCACCGGCGTTTGGCCTAATGGTCCCGTCACGCCCGCCGAAATTCCGACTTTTCGCGGGACTCCTTACACCCTTTCTCTAATTTTACGGCTTCGAGAACCGCTTCACGCGAAAGTTCCGTCCTTTCTCTAATCCTTTGAGGTTTTTTTCGAGACCGTACGTCCACTCCTTCTACGTCTATTTCGTCTTCGAAAATCTCGAATCGCGTCCGTCTCAACTTCTTTCTCATTTTATCTACCGATGTGAGATTGCACTAACGAGACAAGCACCTCCCACGAAAACTGTCAAATTAATTAAACTTCAGATAGGTTATTTTCCTACGAGAAATATTGCTAACGGAATCAATAGTACTCACTGCCAAACACTTCTGATTACCAAAATACTGAAGCGAAATGCTTTTCCAATTAGAAAATCTGTAAAAATTATTTTTTCAGGTTGACACGTACAGTTTACAACATTTGACAACAGGCGTGGTAGCGCAACGGGAGAGTCGTAGGAGTCAAAACGTGATAATGCTGATTTCGAGGGTTCGAGTCACGCTGGAGGCAAATATTTTTTTTTTACTTTTTAAATCCAATTATTTATTAGTGTTTAGTTATTCTATTTCATTATCAATAGCTTTTATTCTTTCTGTACGTAAAGTTTGGAATTAATTCGTTCATTTTGGCATTCTGTTAAATTCATCATTTTTGATTACGAAAGTAAATATCTACAATATTTTTGGTCCCTTTGATAAAATTGATAAAAATGTTTACGGAAAAATAAATTCTAGTTTCAGCACTTCAAGAATAGAGTACCCTTACAATTCATCAAAATATTAAGAAAAATCGCTTAGTATAATTACATAATCATTCCAGATACAAAATTTCTTTAATTTCTTATTTCTTTTCTTTAAAATAATATTATTCTAGATGCTTTTGTCACCCGAAGGGTGACCCCAGGCCGCCGGTCTGGACTCCTGGTAGGGCTAGAAATGGGAACGACAATCTCGAGAGCGATTTTCTCCCATTTCTAGTATATATTTAAATACCTACTCGAAACATTTCCACAGATTATACATTTTTAGTTTCATATAACTCAGCGATACTATTAAAGATTGAAATTTAATTTACCTTTTTAATTTATAGAAAAAAACAAACAAAAAATAATGAAGTCAAAGTTTCCAAAGGTAATGATTTTCTAAGAATGTGAGATAAACATTGTAATGCATGATAATGTAATTGAAAATGTCCTATCCACTTATTCAAACCAATCACACACCTTCATTTCGAATCATTACCATGGTAACGAACAAAATTTCCGGAAATATTCATCCATAAATTTATTCATATAAAGAATAATTAGGCCACTTTTCAATACATTTTTACTGTCCTTACAATAGTTAAACCCTTCCCTTTACAGTAACGCACTGAAAACAAAATATCCCTAAATACTTTAGTTACTTTTTGATAGCCGTGTCATCTAGTAGTAATTTACTAGAACTATTACGCAATTATGTCCAAAGCCAGAAATATTCTTTGTTGTTAATTGACTTTTTCGCATTATTTAGGGAAAAAGTCACATGAAACTCAATACTTGTTTTCTTAGTTTATGTAATTTAAACAATTTGTTCTGAAGGGGCGTAGTTCATATGCGAATTTTCCTTTAATTTCGTAAAATTGTGTAAAATGTGGTGCTTGTTGAATGAATTGGTCGTAGCACGTCATTTTTGGAAAATATTATTCGACAACTTACGACAAAGAAAAATTATGGACATATTCAAGTATGTATGTGTTTCATTAAGAACGCCGAGACTAATACTAATAACATTGGCCTATGCGCATAGCACGGGTCTCTTCCAATAGTTCTCGACTAGCGGCAGGCACACTGGGTCGAAAGGCCTGAGTGCTGCGGGTAACCGTGCCGCTTTCCAACCACAACAACAATACTAATAACCATTTCATCGTTTTGTTTTTAAAAACCATGCTTTTTTGTAAGTGACAAAATAGAACGCAGCATTGGCGGTGATAACATGACCTTAAAATATGTAGTTTCACTAAATTCCATTTGAGACATTATAATACAACCTTCCGGTTGGACACACTGTATGTTTTATAAAAAAAATGCTGATTAATGAACAGGTGTATGTTGCATGGAACGAGTAGTAAACGAAATACGTAAATATTTTCATATAAGGCATAATTTAAGATAGCATAGTATCTAACTTGATTAATAACACTAATCAAATTCGTGTCAAATTTAATACACCATGATAAGTGCACCTCATTAGGCGACCCCAAACTGAAAGTAAGGCGTAATGTAATTTCCTCGGAGATTGTGTTTCATTACACAAATTGAGGGGTCAGAGGTTGCGCTTAGATCTGTTAAGGCTGACCTCTCGGCGACGATCAACTGAATTGAATAATCGTAGTAGAAATGTTCGTAGGAATAATGAATGGAGGAGAAGGCTAGGGGACGTGAGGGCTATTGAGAATTAACTTGGTGCCAGGACACACAGCTCTGAATATACTAAAGACCTCCACAGACGTCACATCTAAGTGTTCGTGCATATAATTCGATTTGATTGATCTATCAAATTAAATCAATACGATTTGATCGCCTCAGGCAAATGCAATTGTGTTTATAAGCTTCTCCCAAGGTGACAGTGTCACTTTCATTGAAAATTAAAATAAAGCTATTACGTGCGGGAGTTGGGATTTTTCGTGAGACTATTGCTCAACATGGCATAAATGAAGAGGAGATAACATATTTATCTAGCATTTAATATAAAGATCTTCACATTTTACATCAGTTTACATCGGTCAAATGGTCAGAACTTTTTTTTTTCGTCCCGTTTCTTAAGCATTCTCAAACATAATTTGATTTTCAAATGAATATTAGAATAACAGTTCTTCCACCTTTTTCATCTACAGATTTTCGACTCCCAAAGCCGACAGGTAATGGCTTTAGACTTCTCGTAGCCTCTAACGCCCAATTCGGACTTCCACCATTTGGTTTAGAGTCATCCAACTACGATGTAGTAGTACAAGTCGTCCCAGTTCTGTCAAATCGTTTAAAAACCCGTAACAGTTATTGATAACTGTTATATATGCTCCCGGTCTTACTTAACGTCTGATAAGCCTAAAGCTTAGGGCTTTGTTAGCATTCCTGCTTCTAATTCCTATAAATGGGTTCTAATATCCAAGGAGGTTCCTTGGATACAAGACTAGCTTCATCATCAGCTTCTATTTGAATAATATAGCCAAAGTCTACATATTAGAATATATGTAAACTTTGATATGGCCGTGTATACAAATCATTTTGTCTAGAAAACACTTCTAAGGCGTCAACCACACTTCTGAATATGAGCTATCCAGAATATCGGATCCAGAGAAAATATATTTGCGACTGGGACGTCTCGTATGACTACGCGTATATGAAGGATGTGGTGATAAAGACTGATGATGAAACTGTTTTGCAATAATTTAATAAAAATAAGTAATATTAGCAGTGTTTTATTGACTTTGACTACTAGAAAAAACTAAGAGGTTTAAGCCATACTTACTGCCATTTTTATTTTTTATTTATTTTTATGGTGTTTTGTAAAATATTTCTTATTTCTTATATTTTATTCAAATTTGTTGAAATGTTAACATATGTATCACAACATTCTAATCGTGTGTGCATCGTATAATAATCCGTAATGCGTTAATCTGGTTATTTTTGTTCTGTATAGAAGTGGATATCTAATGGTCACGTAATTTCAAATTTTTTTCTGGTAAATTTATCTGGGAAATTCAGGTGATTAAAATCTCGATTCTACTGAGTTACGCCTCTTATTAAATTCTTTAGTTAACGGTATAATGTAATCTCCTAAACTCCTATAAACTCGTCATTTGTTATATTTTTTGCGTAAATTATTAAATCTATCAATAAAACGTTGATGTTTACCTTTAATTTATATGTAGACTTTTAAGAAATTTCGTCATGTTTTTATCTTGCCACTGGTTTTTAGAGGATAAAATCTCGGTACCATTTGTCAACGAAATAATTCACGGAATAATATGAAATAGAGTAGACTTTAAGCTCTGTTCCTGCAGGAATCACAAACTAGTCGGATCCAATCAAATCATTACAAACCAGTTATCAAATTGTGTTCAACCAATCACAATTCTTCTAACTAGTCGGTGATTGCTGCAGACCTATTATTAACTGCTGTTATTAGGTAGGTACTTAAGAGTCCATTCACTAGTCCGAAATAAGCCCTTTATGGAGTTTCTTCCAAGAATCAATTGTTATCAATAATATTAACAATTAACTTAATTATAATAAACAATTAATCCATTAGTATATGTTTCTTATAGTAATAAATTGTTTGTAAAAAACATACGAATTTGCAATTTGCACTAGTAGGTATATTTAGAACATGAATATCATTTGGTCCATTTGTATCTTACAAACAACAGTATTAAAACCAAAGGACCAATTTACAGACGAACATTTTGTAAACAATTTAATAAGAAAAAGATAACTACCTACTTTACCTATGCATTTTATCTAGTGGTAGATATACCTCATATACTGCCTAAAGGTGATTGAATAAGAAAGAAACAATATGGTGTCAACAGTTAGAGTATGAAAAATTTGGTGTGTTTTATTACACTATTTATTATACACAAATTAATTCTTGGAAAAGTCTGACAGGCCAAGTAAATATTCACACGATAATAAAAACGTTTAATATTCGTGGGAAATCAATTTTGTTTACAGAGTAAAACTAAAAGATTTCTTCCACTGTTCAACCCACACCGGTATCTGCAAATGACACCAATAACAATTCAAATTCTATGAACAATTACATTCACAAGGGTATACGATCCTGTAAGGTGAAACAACTAAATATTTTACGTCTCCTTACGTCCCGGTGAGAGGAGCCATGCATTGGGGGCAAGTAGGGCAATTACGGTATTGCCCTACTTTATTATTGTCGAGTATTAGTGTTTACTTATTTGAAGAAATATGTTCCATTGTCTACAGGGAGTGGGATTTAAGATGCATTATTTGATATCCTTCTTATTTTAAAAGATACAGTTCTGACATTTTGTGAGCATATGTTTGTGAACCTTATTCATCGAAAGAAAATATTTTTCAACGCGACCAACTTCCGGTTGTACCGGAAATTGACACAAGCCTCCTTATTTTAAATATAACACCCTGTATATGTGCATTTATGGATTCTACGAGTGATTTTAAGGTTACTTTGTGAAGAATTTCCTATACCTACCTGCAATAGTTTTGAGATATTGACATTTAATAATACAAGGACAGGGATTTTAGTCATGGCAGAAAAATTACGTGTTACTGCAATATTGACAATTCCAGTGCCGGTATTTTGAAAACAGAAACGTCTGGAACTTCATGTTTTTAAATGCAATGATACACTTTTCGTTTCATTGTCGGATTATACGATAAATTACCTAACTTTTGAGTATACATGTTCCTATTCCTATCCTTAGTGGTTTTCTTGAAATGGAAGATTTTTGTAACATCACTCATTTTTGAGGTACTACTATACATGGGAAACTTCGGCTGCACGCTTCCTTTTTTTAAAGCAGTTGTTATTTTCATCTGATTTTTGTGCTAATTTGAAATGTTGCATTCTTCTACATTTAATTTAAAGAGGTATGTGACGTGCAGTAATGTAAAGTATGGTAAGATAATCATATTGTATCTGAAGAAAAATAAAAGTTGAATTGCTTGAACTTTTTTGTCAAGTCTCATTTTAATAGTAACTTCTCTGACAAAAAACATTAACGCTTACTTTTACGTTGACTTAAAGTTTAAAAAGTACAGTTTCTACAGACATTTTACTTAGGAGGAATTAGTGGACATGATATGTATACTAGGAGAGTGAGAGAAATTCGTTGCTGCCATCGCGTACAACGTTATCCAGACAGAAGACATACAAGAAGAAAAAGTTTTCAAAATGTAGCAGAAAAATTTGTAAATAGTGGAAATAAAGGAAACAGAACAAAAAGTTATGACAGGAGAAAATGAGTTTCTGGTTCTGATATGCATGCAAGAAAATCTTCACGTTAGTATTAGAAAAATTAGTAATGTGAGAGTAATTAGTATGTGTTGCATATTAGTGCCAAGTCAGAGTATAGAATAGTGCAACGATATTAAGTATCATTCTTATAAAATTCAGATGTATCAAGAATTAATACCTGAAGATTTCATTAGAAGATGAACATTTCTATCGTTGTGTTATTTACAGAGGAGGCAACTTTTCATAAAAATGGGTTTATAAATAAAAATAGTTTTTATTATTATAACACCGATAATCCTCATTCCGTTCAAGTACTCATTCACAATTTCGATATGGTCCTTAAACGTGTGGGCACGTCTTGGTAATCGTCTTTTCGGACTTGTATTTTTAATGCATATTTAAATAGGCGTTCTTATGTTGAGTTTCTACGAAATCACATTGAGGAACTTCTAGATTGCATCTCCCTAGCAAACATGCAGCTCCTATAGATTCAGGAGGATAGAACTCCACGTCATATTGTTGCTAAAGCTCGAAATTTTTTAGATCAAGATTTTCCAAATAGATGAATTGGACGAGATGGACCAATAAGTAACCATTGTGCATAAACGCAATGCCAGCAACGAATTTTTCTCACTTTCCTAGTACAAACATCATGGCCACTACTAATTCCTCCTGACTAAGTAAAATGTTCGTAAAAATTTTATTTTTTTAACTTTAAGTCAACATAAAAGTAAGCGTTGATGCTCTTTGTCAGAAAATAACATTTGACAAAAAAATTCAAGCAATTGAACCTATTTATTTTTCTTTAGATACAATGCGAGTATCTTATCTACTTCACATTATTACACGTGACATACCTCTTTAAATTAAATGTAGAAGAATGCAACATTTCAAATTAACACAAACATCAGATGAAAATAATCATTGCTTTAAAAGAAGGAAGGGTGCAGCTTAAGTTTCCCATTAGTACCTCAAAAATGACTGACAAAAATCCTCGATTTCAAGAGAACTACTAAAGATAGTTATAAGACCGTGTACAGTCAAAAGATAGGTAATTTATCGTATAATCCGATAATGAACTAAACGGTTACCTCTAGTAGGATTTGATCTACAGAAATTTTGTATCTTCAGTTTAAGAGAAAACAAATTTCACCTCAAGGCAACTATCTAAAGTGTTTTTATTAACCTGAAATAAACTTTTACTGATAATTTAATTAAAAGAGCATTTCACTTCAGTATTTTAGCTATCAGAAGTGTTTGACAATCAGTTCCTTTAGCAATATTTTCCGTAGTGTGCCTTGCGAATATAAAATTTAATGAAATAACCCGTGCTAATTTTCATTAAACAGATGATATGGGAGACCCGTTATGCAAACGATTATTATATTATTATATTCATTGTGCTACCATGTAACTAATGATTGTTCATTGTGTAGGATTGCCAGATTTGCAAAAAACATAAAAATCTTAACAGCATAAATTATGGCTTTACGTTTTGTTACATTAATTCATTGATGATTTGATGTTTGAAATTAAAACATGTATTCTATTGAAAACTTTAATATTATAGTTAATTATTGCTGAAAAACTAGTCAACAAGGAACAACGAATTACTAAATTTCTCTGAACTATTTAAATTTTTTAAAGATATAAAGTAGGTCCCCAGGACAGGCAGATCAGACAAGACAGACGTAGGCAGGTTGTTGTGATGTTATATAAAAACGTATTTGGTGGTAAAAAAATGTACCTAGAAACCGTGTAGGTTTTCAACAAAGGTCTTTTAGGTTTTACACCTATCACCCCTACCGGCAGAATCACATCTGTTAGTTTCGAAGGAAAATTTCAAAGTCTCGTAGGTATGGCGGCCAAATGTTGCTCAGCATTTCTAAGGGCACTTAAATAAAACTTAAAGCAAGACATGTTTTTGAAATGTGCTAGTCGGGGCTCATTACTTTTCCAAGGCACGTACAGCCGGTTAATCAAAAACAGATAGATCGTGTTACCTCCTGTCGATTTAACGAGAGATAAATAATATTGTCCCACATAAAATTTATAGCCCCTCGAAGGCATCGGTTATACAGTGAATGAGAAGAAGATGGTAAAATAGTATTGTGTTTGTATGCCTACATTACCTACAATCACAAGTATAAAGATATATACAGTAGTTTCACTCTTTAAATTTTTTGTACAAAAGTTTTTAATGCACATGTCTGCTCTTGGGTAGTATGCGCGTTGGTACAGATGTAGAAGGGGAGGAATGGGCCGGCGTATGCTATTTTATGGGCGCACATTTGCTTTTTGCTTTACAGGTAATCAGCATACGTTTGTGTGTCTAGGCGTTTGTGTTTGTGATTTTGATAAGTGTTTTGTATTGTGTGTAACATGGCTACAAAATATTGTTTCATTTGTAAACGAAATTCTGTTAGGCCACCTTTTTTACTCCAAAAAATAATAGTCCGGGCCTGTGCGTGTCTCCCAAAAACGGTCACTAATGCGCATGATTGTGCTTGGGCAGTATGCGCAGTGGTCTTTTTGGGGGGTTAAAAAAACAAAACTTAAGGACACCAACATCAAAGAGATTTTGCCGAGTGAAATTACTGTATATATCTTTATACTTGTGCTACAATAGTCTTCACTTTAACTCGTGACATCACTTTCATATATTTTGTTATAAGATATCAGAAAATATGTTAATACATTTCTGTATATATACTGCGATCGAGAATAATTAAGCAAAGTGCAATGACCGGAAAAACAGTAGATCTGTGTTGTCACATTTATTTCTAAAGTATTCTTATTTAAAACAGGAAACGTATTAATAACCTTATTTACCCATTTTTTTACTTGTCTTTAACGTCCTTTATCCCTATTGTACTTTATTAGAGGAAACACAATGTTTAATTTGTCTTTTACTTAATAATATCACCGAACATAAACAAAGACTTTGTTTATGTTCGTTGATAATATCAAGGAATTTCCGAGTATTTGGCAACTGTGAACGCCGTAAAGTTGACGACAAGCTGTTCATCCTTATTTAACATACATATTCTTGCATTTTCGCTTTCTTTTTTTCTGAGCTTCAACCTTCTGATTTGTCGAATCAGGAACCAATGGGAACCAACAAGCGACTATGCTCGAGTTCTGGGGAAGCAGTGGCGTGATATTGGGTTATTTCGCGCGCGTTTCTTAACGGTAGAAATTTGTGGTAAAATTATTAGTGTATTTATTCTTTGTGTCAGTGTTTATACTTATTTGTGTTGGTTAAAAAAGTGGAAATGCATATACTAGAAGTATTCTATAGAATAGTATACGAGTATATATTAACTGAAATGTGCCCAATGGTAAAACAGGATACGCACGCCCATGCTTCACCGCATTTTACCAGATCGGCGAGGTCATTCCACTTTGCTTAATTCTGAATCGCACTTTTAGGCTATAATATTTTGTTTTAAATACTGGGCTTTAAATTACTGTTAAATTCAAAACACATCTATGGTGTAAAATAAAAAATATATCTGGCCTCAAATTAATGTAAACCTTCTAGTAAACCAAAGTTTACTTTAATTTTCCGTTCAATAGGTTTATTATTAATTAATTATGTATAATTTTCATGCCACTTCCTGGCTATAATAGCAGTATTTTCAAATGTATCGTAAATAACCTAGATATTTTTAAGGTAGGGAACCTTTGATCTATACTTTATATTGTCCATTTCTTATTTGTGGCATTTGTGTCCACGTGTCATAAATTATTGTTCTGGGGATATGCCACCTATATAAGATTGTATATTTAATTATAAGTATTCATCCAAATACATAGATATATTATTAATGAAATCATCTAAATGTTATTAATTATGATCAAACGATGTTTTAATTTTCCTGGTTTTAATGGAAAGGAATTACCACATTATTAAAAGAATATGTCCTAAACAACTATGCTGCGTCCTATATGGACCCCCGCCCTCCCCTATTGATGCGATCCTGCCCTCTTGATGTGATCTCATGCAAAGTCTATCTACGTAAACTTTGTTTCATCTTACTGTTTTTTTATATACAGTGTATTTCCTAAATACAAGGGCGTATTTTGTGGCCAAAAATAAGGTTTTTTTGATATATAAACCTGGGGTCTTCAGGCAGATGTTGTTGTGCTACGCTACAGGGTGTCAAAAAATAAGTTTTTAATTTTTTAGTTCTAAACCGTTTGAAGTAATAAAAATAAGATAAGTAAATAAATAATGACGCGGCTTCTTATTATTTTTGTTTTGTATGGCCTTCCTAAGACATTTTTAAGTATCATAAAAAATCATTAAGTCAAAACAAAAAAAATGTGAAGAGACAAACAAAACAGATAATATTTTATCTATTTTACTAACTATTTTATTTGTAATATTGTTGAGGGTGATATATATGTTAGCAATGCAATAATTTGAGGGGTTGTTACCCCAGTAAAACTCAAAATTAGCACAAACTCTTTACTTCAGCTTTTGATAATAATATTTTAAGTATGGCCACCGCGATCACGTCGGCTTATGTGACTGTCCCACCACTGCTTCCTCTTCGTCTCACATCGAGCGTTTTCGAGGATTCTCGCATATCAACATTAACATAGAGTGGCAAGCAGGGGAGTGCAAGAGTGGTTGCTAACATATATGTTTTTGATAAATAATCGATGATACCCAAACCTCTACCACAGGTCAGCCGATAATTTTTTGTTTCATGCCGGCCGACAAACTAAATATGCACACCGAATTTGGTTAAATTACCTCAAACGGCTTAGAAATTAAAAATTAAAAACATTTTTAAATGTTTTAACACCCTGCAGCTCGGCAATGGCTGCAGTAAGACCCCAGGTTTATATAACAAAAAAACCTTATTTTTGGCCACAGAATACGCCCCTGGATTTTTGACTTCTATTTAAGAAACAGCCTATGTGTATGTACAGTGTGTTTCATATTCGAGTGTTTCTATGGGGATCTTGCTTATTATTAGAGATAGAGGTAGAGGGTGGGTTTAAACTCGGGAAAATTGCGGAATTCTTCTTATAACTCTGTTATGTCTTAAAATTTCCACATTTCTTTGCACATTGCTAAAGCAATTTTTAATTTTACTTTTGAAGCCCCCATTAATATTTCAATAAGACGTTTCGGTTTTTAATACCATCATCAACTTTATTTTTTCTTATGGACGCCATATTGGATTTTTCATATCTAAATAGACACTTCTTTTCTGAAAACGGCCATATGCCAAATGCCACAATTTGTTTTAAAAACAAATATAGAATAGGGTGAAACATAGTCTTTCAGAAAAATTCTAGGTGGCTGCGAAAATTTGACAATTATAAAACAAGCGCTACACAAATGACATTTCTAGTTAAGCGTTTATCTTAGGGCTTATGTAGTTATTTACCTAGAATTTTTCTGAAAGACTATGTTTCATCCTATACTATAAATGTTTTTGAAACAAATTATGTTATATGGCATATTACCGTGTTCAGAAAAGAATTGTTTATTTAGATATGAAAAAATCCAATATGGAGTTCTTAAGAAAAAATAAAGTAGATGATGCTATTAAAAACTGAAACCTCTTATTGAAATATTAATAAGGGTATCAAAAGCGGAATTAAAAATTGCTTTAACAATACGCAAACAAAATGTGGAAATTTTAAAAAGTTATAAGAAGAAAACCAAAAACAAAAAAATGTTTTTTTTGCCGAACGACTGCAGATAAGAATATTTTCTCAGCGGTATCTTTTTAATCATATTCCGAAATTTTGCCGAAGTTAAACCCACCTTCTATCTCTAATAATAAGCAAGATCCCCATAGAAACATTCGAATATGAAACACACTGTACATGTACCCAATATATTTTTATTTTTTATATTACATATTATCATAATAAAATTGCGGTGTAGGTATGTCGATTTCTGATTCAGATACTTTTGGTTCAGATGAAGATTAAAATATTAATAGAAGACACATCATCATCATTTCGATTCTGTTGGATTATTTAAAAATAAAGTTTCTTCTTCTTTTATCTACAAGATCTAATCAAACAAATTTTAAATACATTAGCTCTTTGTCTAAATGATTTATACATTAGTGCCTATATATCATTACAATACAAAACCATAGTAGTATTTCTGGAAATATTATTCGATTAAATAGAACCACATTATTATCTCATAGCTACTGGAGATGCTCGGAAGAAAGAAACCGGAAGAAAATCGTTTTATCTATCTAGAAGTGATGCGGATAATAGTTTACATCCTATTTACTCCAGTCTTATCCGCCAAAACAACGAATCGTCTTTATCAAATAGAAAAGAATGCATATCCCGAACGTCTATCAAAATACTATCTGCGTTAGTTCTATTCTGATCTTGATTTGTATATAAACACTGTTATCTTACGTCTGCTACTATGTTATTATGTCTAGTTCGATTTTTTTATAGATTTTTGATAAACAGTTTACATAACACTGTCGAACGAAAATAAATAGTACAACGGAGCGACATTGAACTTTATAACTAAATAAATTAATCGCGGCAATTAAAGAATTACGAATGGCGAAAAGGATATGTGTTTACACCGCCGACCGTCATGGTTCATTTTCATAAGAAGCTGTTTATGCTGCTAATTAGAGAATAAAATTTAAGAGATTACACAGGGTGGACCAAATTTAATGGAATTTGGCGTGTCTATCAGAACCAAAATTTGTGTTTTGGGTATCGGGTGCAGTATCTTCCAAATATAAAAATTAACACTTTATAGTCATAATATATTTTTAAATCCTGTAAGAACTTATTTTAGGAAATACGTACCAATCATATTTCACAATTTATTCCCTAGTATACCATAATATACAGTGAGGTCAAAACTCTGGAACGCCCCAAATAACTTTCAAAATGTTGTTTTTTTGCAAAAACGCTCAGACACGTCAATTTTTGATTCTACTTTTCTGTATTTTTGAGGTATTGATTTATTTGTACAGTGACGTATCACTGAGGTGCAAAAAAAAAAATTTTTTTAAATAGCACCCCCAATTTTTTATTCGGAATTCATGAAAAAACATTTTTTACGTATCTTAGACTAAAACTTTACAGAAAAAAAACCTTTATAGGGTTACAGAAGAAATTTTTCGATATAAATGCAATGCAATTTATTGAAACAAAATATCAAAAATTAGGTTACTTACAATAATATTACAATTAAATCAAATGCTCAATTGTTGTCCATTGACTGCCTGACAATGAGCTAAACGAGAGATGAATTCATTTTGAACATTATTGATAAAATCAGGCGGAATGTCTTCTATTACTTGCTGAATTCTGTTTTTTAATTCATCAATATTTTCTGGCCTACTCTCATACACTAGACCTTTAACGTAGCCCCATAAAAAATAATCGAGTGGGGTCAGGTCTGGGGAGCGAGCAGGCCACTCTATTGCACCACGTCAACCTATCCACCTATTAGGAAAAACTTCATTTAGGTAAGTACGAACAGGAAGAGCATAGTGAGATGGAGCACCATCTTGCTGAAACCATATCTGGTCATCAATTGAATTTTGATCATTCGCATTTGGAAATTATCCAATTAAAGTCGGGAATAACTCCATTCTTAGGAATTCCAAATATCTTTCCCCATTTAAATTTCCATCAAAAAAGTATGGTCCCAAAATTCTGTTTTTTACTATTCCCGCCCAAACATTAACTTTTCTAGGGAATTGCGTGTGGGATTCCTGCATCCACCGTGGGTTCTGTGTTGCCCAATAGCGGCAATTTTGTCTGTTGACGGACCCATTAAGACAAAAAGTGGCCTCATCAGAAAAAATAATATTTTTTACTAAGATGGTATTGTTATTGCAACGTTTCTGCATGATTTCACAAAATTGTACTCTACGATCAAAATCGTCTTCTGAAAGCTCATGAACCAGTGTTACCTTGTACGGATGTTATTTATGTTTAAGTAAAATCCTGCGAACAGAACTTTTACTTGTCCATGGTTGCGGCAACTGGCGGGTACAAACATGGGGATTTTCTTGAACTAATAATAAATCGTCAAGTTGAGTATTTTCACCAATCACGAACGTGACCATATTTTCTGTATTTACTAATAATTTTACTCACTGTTGAACGCACAATTGGTGGTCGATCTTGATGAGTATTATTAAACAGCTTACACAATT
Organism: Pogonocherus hispidulus; assembly: GCA_963924545.1. Classification (NCBI taxonomy): domain Eukaryota; kingdom Metazoa; phylum Arthropoda; class Insecta; order Coleoptera; family Cerambycidae; genus Pogonocherus; species Pogonocherus hispidulus. The sequence goes on from OZ004700.1 coordinate 22,426,531, forward strand.
CTGTTGCAGTTCTCCTTCTATCCCCGTAACCAACCATCATAAGTATCTCAATCCGTTCTTTCTCCGAAACAGACATTATTAGATGAATAATACAAGATAAACAATAAAATAATAACAATGAAATACCAAAATTATGGATTTAAATTTTGCTACGTGTTAAACAAATTAAAATTTTGACATTAGATGAAGCAATGATATTGTTTGGTTTCAATAAATTCCAGAACCTACTCGGTTTAAATTTAGAGAACATTTGTAGGTTTTTTAACTGTAAATTGCATTTATATCGAAAAATTTCTTCTGTAACCCTATAAAGGTTTTTTTTCTATAAAGTTTTAGTCAAAGATACGTAAAAAAATTTATTTTTCATGAATTCCGAATAAAAAATTGGGGTAGCCATTTAAAAAAATATATTTTTTTTGCACCTCAGTGATACGTCACTGTACAAATAAATCAATACCTCAAAAATACAGAAAAGTAGAATCAAAAATTGACGTGTCTGAGCGTTTTTGCAAAAAAACAATATTTTGAAAGTTATTTGGGGCGTTCTAGAGTTTTGAACCTCACTGTATTATAATTTATTTAGTAGTGGTGAGAAACATACCGTACTGCCCTCTTTGGGTCTTTGCTACTATCTGTTTGACAATGGACAGTGGCGACTGGTGACGGGGCATATTGGCCGTGGAGTAGTTGTTTTCGGCATCTCCTTCAAATATATAATTTATTTGTTTAAACACCGATAAAAGGTTAAAAAACCGATAAGAGATACGGGGTGGTTTAAATTAGTAAAAAGTTGCACAATTGTATGCTGAATCAAATGGCGGTACGTAATCTGCCATACATGGACCCGTTCGTAAGTTATCGGGGAAAAAACGAAAACTGACGATTTACAAAATGCTAAATATCTCCACTTAAATTATCTGCTAACTTCACGCGAAAAATAAAAATTTTTGTATAAAAATTACTGTTTATATAAAAATATCTGAAATTATGTTCTTTTGTTGCAGCAAGGAAATATAATAATTACTACATTAGTAATAAGTAATATTTACTTATTTATTTTTTGCTAGTAAAACGCGTTTAAAATATGGAAACATTTACAATAGCTAATAAAAAATATATTATCACTAAAAATCCATGAAGGATATTTTACTATTGGTGTGTAAATATATAAAAATTAAGTAGTTAGAGTAAGTTAGAAAAAATTTGCACAGCTTTAAGGTGTATGATGGCGTAGTAGGCTCAAAGTGTTGCTCGCTTGTCACCTGTTCGACACTTCCTTTAGTGGTTTGGTAATTAATAAAGTGCGCTAGCTAAGAGGCTCTTCATATAGTTTAACACTTCAGTTCTGTCTAATATTATTATAAAAATATGGAAGTTTTGAAAATATGAAAGTGCTTGGTACTTAGCAAGGTTTGTTTACACTAAGGGCTGAAATAAGAATGAACGTTCTTTAACCTGTGCAACAAGATAACAAGTGATACTAGACAAGTTGTTGGCTGTTATAGTTGAATTTATTTCTTCAATAAAAAAAAAACCAAAAGAAAATCTTTTTATTTTTTTTTTATTATTGGAGGACTTTCAGCTCATTTTTTTTTTTTACATTGATACCTTCTCCGACGTTTCGTCCGAGTTTTCGGACTTCTTCATAGGTTACTTAAATACTGAAAATAATGTTTTTACATGAATAATTTTTACATGAATAATACATGAATAAATGAATAATATGGAGCCATAACCAAAAACAAATTAAAACAATTCACAAATATAAGCAACAAAATTGTAAAGGTAAGTGAGAGAATCATTTTTCTGAAAGAGTGCAAACGCCTACATCTTATACCTAAATTCCTAGTGTTCAAAATTGCAAAATTCAACTTTGTTAAACTGAGAAATCAGCAGTCCTTTAAAATACAATATCAAAAGTTTCAAGGAAAAATTATATCATTATGTATAAATGACTCATACACCGAACTCAACATTTTACACTCTAAAATTAAAAAATTAAAACTTGAAATCGAAAAAGTATTACCTCAACAAACTATTATATTGTTCTTACAAACAAGACTACATCAAAACAATAAACTTAAAAACGAAACACATTTAAGACACGTTAAAAAAATTAGAAACCTATTGTCTAACACACAAACCAACAGCACGTACCTTAATTCAAATAATAATCCAGCAAAAATAAGCAACATAAGTATTAACAGTAATAACCAAAATAACGCATATAACCAAAACTGGATTGAAAACATTTCCAATATTACTATTCCAGAACATGTCATGGAAACGCTTAGTATTGACCCGAAATTTAATATAGATACCAACAATAAAAGCAATAAAAAATTGCAAATAACTAAAATGGTAGCTAGTATAGAAAATGCATTAGAAAACATACACACATCTGAAAGAAATAACATCAGAGCTAGTACCTGTAATATTTTAACTAATTATAAAAACAAATTACATTCTAATAATAAACACAGTAGATTAAATAATAATTTAAATAAAACTAGGAACTTTTTAAAAAACAATCCAGAACTAATCATAACAACTGCTGATAAAACCAATAAAACAATAATCATGACACAAACCCAATATTTAAATAAGATGAATGATTTATTAAGTGATAACAGCACATATGAAAAATGTAAGGATAAAACGCGAATTACCCAACAAGAAAATAATACAATAGTTAAGGATCTCTGTAACAAAGGTTTTATTGATAAAAGAATGTATAACAAATTAATATCGCATAATGGCATTTCACCAAAATTATATGGTTTACCAAAAGTACATAAGCCTAATATACCAATGAGACCAATCTGTAGTTGCGTACAAGCGCCAAACTACGAACTTTCAAAATTTTTATCAAACATCTTAACAAATGTTGTAGGAAAAACTATTTATAGTGTCAAAGACTCCTGGGAGTTAAAAAAATTCATTGATGAAGTAAATATACCTGAAAATTATATGTTAATCTCTCTTGATATTACATCACTATATACTAATACACCAATAGACTTGACAATAGAAGCCATACAAAACAAATGGAGTGTTATCAAACAATTTACAAACATAAATGAAAAAGAATTTATATCAACCATAAAATTCATATTAAATTCAACATACTTCTCGTTCAATAAAACATTCTACAAACAAACAGAAGGACTAGCTATGGGCCAACCATTATCGGCAGTGTGTGCAAATCTAACTCTAGAGTATCTCGAAAACCAACTAATACCCACGCTTTCAAATAACATTGCATTTTATAAACGATACGTAGACGATTGTCTACTATGCGTTAATAAAAATGAAGTATCTTACATATTGCAGAAATTCAATGAACAACACAGAAAAATTAAATACACAGTAGAAATAGAAAATGAAAATAAAATAAACTTCTTAGACCTGACTCTAATTAGAGCTGGCGGTACAATTAAAACCAATTGGTATCAAAAAAGCATCAATTCGGGACGGTATACCAATTTTCTATCTAAAACTAGTAATAAGTACAAAATTAGTGTTATAAGCAGCCTTGTAGACAGGGCCTTGTTACTATCAGATAAACAGTTTCACAAAGAAAACATAATCAAAATTAAAAACATTCTTTTAAGTAATTTCTACCCGCTACCATTCATAAACAAGTACATGCAAAAGAGAATACATATAATAAACAACAAAACCCATCAAAATCAGGCTGACATAGATTTACAACCTAACTGTTTAGGACCCATATTCAACAACACAAACCAGAACAGAAATCTAAGCAATCCAAATAAAGACAAAATATACATATCGGCCCCATATATACCACAAGTATCAGAAAAAGTTCAGAAAGAATTAGGTAAATATAATATACAATTAGCACACAGAAATGACAATAGCATAAAAAACAAACTATATTCAAAACTGAAAGATCCAGTAGATAAATTAAATCAAACTCATGTTATTTATAAAGTAGACTGCTCAGATTGCGATAGATGCTACATAGGACAAACCCAACAGTATTTAAACAAACGTATAAATCAACATAAGTTATCAATTAGAAATTCTATAGCAACGCCTAATTCATGTAGCACGGCATTAACTGAACACGCCGTAAATAAATTACACAACTTTAATTTTCCGAATACAACTATACTACATAAAGAAAGAAATACCAAAAAACGTATGTTTTTGGAAATGGCAGAAATACAAAACAACAAAAAGACAGTTAATTATCAAACGGATATAGAGAATCTGAGTAGCATATATCGCAATCTCATACAATAGTAAATTGCTTTTCAAACACCCAGTAGATGAACAAACTGCGAAACCTCTTCTCAATAGCACTCTCGAGTCGTGAAAATGTTTATAATAACTCTGTCGTTCGGACCATCAATATTAGGCTATCTGAACCACTAACATACGCACTTGACTTAATTAGGTACCTGCTTTCAAAAAGAAACACATCGACGGCGACACCTAAAACAGTCAGATCACTGCTCAAATCATGGAGCAAATGTACATATAAAAATAAAATAAAACCATAATGTAGTAGGTAGTTAAAATAGAAAGATTCTAGTAGGTAAGAAAACACTCTTTTGGATAAATATTCTGTCACTAATCTAATTTAATTATTCATGTAAAAACATTATTTTCAGTATTTAAGTAACCTATGAAGAAGTCCGAAAACTCGGACGAAACGTCGGAGAAGGTATCAATGTAAAAAAAAAAAATGAGCTGAAAGTCCTCCAATAATAAAAAAAAAATAAAAAGATTTTCTTTTGGTTTTTTTTTTATTGAAGAAATAAATTCAAGATAACAAGCTTTATCGAATAAGTCGATGTAAAATAAAATGCATTTTAAACGGTTGACATCAGAATAAAATTATACGGGAGAGTAGGTACTGTACCATGGAACAGTATTTGGTTTTTATTTATTTTTTCCAAATTTTTGTCGTCACCTGTCTGGAAGTTATTTTGTCATATAACATCATCTTTTGATGATGATCCTTCTAATGACTTCCGGAACTATTTACTCAAAAATAGCGTACTTACCAATTTTTGATTAGACATACTACAAATGTTCCAAGGCACAACAGCGTCATGTACCTTGGACATATATCAGCTATTACAGAATTGAAAGTTTTATTGGGTATTATAAAAACATGTGAATGACTTATCCAACATATAAAATTCGAGGAGACGAAAATCATCCGTGAAGATATCTTCGTTCAGAGAAACAATTTCGCTTGCAGCGAAGCCCACTTATGTTTTGGTTTGGATAGCGATTTTCTGGGATTACATGACATCCAATCATTTACTGCTCTGTTGTAGTGGGATTTGATGAACCAAAAACTGTGCCGTCAAGTGGCTGAAATCGATGTGAAATATGGAGCGAAACAGTGAGCATTTTTACCCAGACGTACGAACTATTTTGGCCACCGCTATGCTAACATGACTTTCATGATTGTCCAAGATTAATAAAACGGACTTTTCTATGCTTGGTCTCACAAAAAAATCGAACCAATCGAGAAATAGGTAGAATCTTTCGTTGCACCATCCAGATTTATTTGCATCTCCTTTACTCCCAAGGCGTGCTCCTTTCAACATAAAGTCCTTAAAATAGACTCGTGGAAATACAAACATTGGCGGTAAATGGTTCCGGATAGCATTAATTCCGGCAATTAAGGTGACATTCTGGCGTCTTTCCCTCAATGTTACCCTACCAAGTTGTTTGATGTCTTTTGGAGCCAATATTTTGGGGGCACATAGATGGTGGACATGCTCGTGTCGTCAAACTTTGTAGATCGGCTGCGATTCGAATGGACCATATCTCGAATGAAGAGTTCATTCGAGATATGGTCCATTCGAATCGCAGCTGATTCAAATTGGTGAAAAACGTTTCAACTTCATTTATTTCAATCACTAGATTCTACGATTATTTGAAAACATGCCAGCGAGTACTTTCCGTTAGTGGTAAGGGTTATGAAATTTTTCAGAGCAGTTTAAAAACATTCAAATGCAACACTTAATGGCATTTTTCTTTCAACGGGATTGCAAGGTATCCCATCCTGAAGGTATCTCTTTCTGCCAATTTTAAAAAATTCTGAAATAAATTTAAATGCTGAAACAAATCCTGTATTCTTGGTCCATGTTCTTTAAATAAATGAGTAACCAGCTTAAGAAATAATGTTATCAAACGTCGTATTATTGTTGAAGGTTTATACCTCAAAAAATAAGTTTTTCTTTGTGACAAAACCTATTATGGATGTCATTAACCAAAATATAATAAGTTTGGTTTAGAGCTGAATAATGGGTAAACTGAAACGCAAACAAAAATACGGATATGGCAATTGCCAATTGACAAAAATTTAATTTATACATTTCTATATGCCAAAATACCAATACTTTATAATAGGACCAGATTGTTGACTGAATCGGTTGAATACTCCTCAAATTTAATTTATGGATTTTTTTCTGATAAGGTTCAAAACTAAAACAAAAATTTGGCAAAAAACAATGTTAATTTATTTATTAAGTTAAAGTTATTAATTTATTTTTGAGATTATAAACTCGCCTTATCATCACCTTGCTCTCTTAAAATAAATAATTTCTATAATATTCTCAAAATCCATAAGATTAAATCTGTTATTCAGATGTGTGTGTTCGTAAACATGAAATGAAACCGTATGCAATAAATAATAGTAGTGCCGAATATATAGAACATCTGCCAAAATACACGATACTTTAGGAAACAATAGCATGGGGGCAAACAGAATAGCCACACATGCTGCGTATATATACATGTTCACACATTCCGTAGACTTCACGCATGCCAGAAGCTTTGAACACAAACACAATAGACTGTGTTTGCACACATTCTATTGCACGCCACGCAACGGTGTAAAAGATCTCTGATATTCTTTTTTTAATGTTTCGATTATTAACACTGACGTAGTTTTCCACTAGCAGCAAAACACTATACTGCACTCGACGCGCATTTCGTCAACCAATTTGGCATCATCTGGAGATGATTAAAACTCAGTTTTAATAATCTCCAGATGGTTTTGGTGTTATGTGGAAAATTATGTCAGTGATATCTTCACACCAAAGGTTCCAACCCCCTTCAAGACTAATATGGCAATTTTTTTAAATGGGAAATTTAAAAAATTATAAAAACAGATATTTGACATAACAAATTGGTCCATATTTTGATTGCCGCTGATCGGGCAGGAATTTAATATCAACTGGTCGACTTTGCCTAGCAGAGTACTAAGCAGCGTTGCCAATTTGACTACGCCCAGGAACGAATTAAGTTGGTAAACCCTAACTGCTCTTTGACATATAAATGAGGTAAATATTATTTAAGGGAGAGCCATACAAATTCTTGTCATCCTCTCACATTAACGCCTGGAAGGTATACGTCATATCTTAACTTATATTATGAAGGGTGGGTTGCCAGTCCATCTCTCTTATTTAAAAATTGTTGAAAGTGTGGTATTCGGTCCACTCGCAAGAGAAGTTCCAGAACAGATAGCAATAAGCAGTAGCTTCATCGAAGGTCTGCGAGAGAATGGATGAGTAAAACAAGTGGAGGTTAGCCAGGCAGGTAATAGCTTGTTCTAATTCAGAGACATAAGAATTAGCTATGTCTGTGGTCCAAACATTAAGGGCCAGTTGTATAACACAATTATGAACTTATGTTCAAAGGAACGCCAATCAACCTTTGAACTTTAGTTCAGCTCAACTGTGATTAGTTTATGTTGGCACTACTAATATTTGGTTAATTTTGTTTTTCTTCCGATTTGTGACAAGACATAACCTAAAAGTTTGATAACCTAACATTGTTAAAAATAAAGTCAATATAAGTCAATATTAAGTTAATGCTATAGTGATGTCTATTTTACATGTGAAAATACAAATTTAATAAAAAGGCTTTTATGGATATTGAAATAATAAAATACTTTTTACTAAAATTTTAGTCTACTCAAGTACGTTCAGTCATTATCTAACAAAGGCTGAACATACTCAGTTATTAAAGCTTGCTGTACAATATTATTTAAGGCTACATTCTCAACATCTTGTACCGCAGGTTGCATTGAATTTCTCAATTCAATAGCCACCTAAAGTTCTTCACAACTACAAGAGGAACATCATCTGTCAACATGCATGGGATATTATGAAGCACTGCGCATGAAACAACAATTGCTTCAACTTTTTGCACATTTAATTTAATTTCTAATGTTAATATTGGATACATCAAAACATCTCTCTATTGGATTTGTTGTTCTGATTTCTGCTTCGTTAAATAAAGGTTCTACAGGAGTTCTTGGATTAGAAAGAGGTGTAATAAGCTATGGTTTGTTACCATATCCACTATCAATTTTTTTTTGTTATGCGAAATGCCTAGATTAAAAAACAAGCGAAATGTTTGCAAACATTCGGCGTCTTTCAATTTATTAAAATTATTAGGACCCTAATGAATCCATTACAGCATTCACAAGACCCACAAATCTTCATCATCAGTTATTATAACTTCATTAAATTCATACATTTCAACAAAATCACTACATACAACTGACATACAACACAAAAGAAAAATGTTGAGGTTAGAAAATCACTTTTATCTACAGTTCAACTGGTGAAGTGGGCGTTCACTTGAACTCCGAATTTAAACTAAGATCAGTATGAAAATAAATACTGTTGCACACAACTGTAGTTCAACAGTGAACTACTACAGTTCAGTGTTGATACAAATGGCCCTAAACGTCTAAGCTGGCCGATAAGGTCCTGATTTGACCAAAACTGTGAAGTATAGTTGTGTTACAACATCAGCCACATCAGAATCATCAGTCAGGATTTATTTTGAATAATTTAAAGAATGAACAAGAAAGGGTTTCTGACGGTATTCAGAAGTGGTGGCTTATTCTCTGTTTGAATTGTAAACTGTAAATCGACACCTTCAGAATTAGTGCATCAAAATTACATACTAATCTGAATCAATTTTAATATTTATCTGAAAAAGTTAATATTTTGAGAGTAAAACCGTACTTCAGAAAATGAAGTTAGTCAATTTAGAGTTATAATATGAACGAACTATAGTTAGTTCATTACTCAGTTAGAACATCTACTTTTGTATTTACTTTTTTTTTTGTATCGCTATTAATAGAGGAGCTATTCATATGGCTCCAGTTGAAAGAATTCTGAAAAAAATATTTTTTTTCAAAATATCTATTAAACTATGATTTTTTTAATACATAAAGAGGCCTATCGAATTGGTCTCATCAAACTGCAAAACTTCCCCTATTTAATCAACTTCGCACCTCTTAACAGTTTTCAAGATCCAGGTACTGAACATCGAAAAAACTCACTATGACTGTATATAAACTTTTTTATTTCCACCATTCTGTATTCAGTTGACAATCAGAAATCTGACAGAAACTGATTTCTACTAGTACCTAAACATATACAGTGCGTGCGATTTAGTCGAAAAACGACTAAATCTTTTTTTTCTTTTTGTGTAGTACAGAAGCAGGCAGTGGGGTAAAAACTAAAACATTAATCGAGCAAACTAGTAGAGGTAATACAATGTCAGTCCAATATGTAAATGTTGAAAATAGAACAGTTTGTACAAACTACCTGTACCGGGTGGCCAAATTTGCTTGCTATTATAGGACAACTCGAGAACTAAGAGAGATACAAAAAAATTAGCCCCCCTTTCTCGAGCTCTTTTTCTGAGACAAACTTAATGCCGAAATGCAAAATGGCCCATCTTCTTTTGTTTTGGAGATATTAGCGAATATTCGATTTTTCAAACTTTTGATGCCTGCGCATATCTCGGTTATTTTAGATATTAGAAAAAACCCACTTATATGTTCTTTAGACACTTTTTTAAAAGGAATGCAGTGGCGTAGACAATATTTAAATAAATTGATAAAATTTCGAGTTATGACATAAACTTGTATTTTTTTAAATGAAAATCATAGTCGGCTATGATTTAGTTAGAAAGATAATTTTTTTCTCTTTTCAGCGATATATAATATGTGTGGTTAATTTATTCGACTTAACTATTTTTTATAGAATCTTTGACTTTTTAAGGTTATTAATAGCTACCATTTCGTTTTCGCGTAGTAGACGTATATCTTCTGTTTGAAATTTAAGTATTGACAGTTCTAACTGCATTTATCACTTTGTGTCTGTAATTTATACCGCTTATAATAATTTATCTGCGAATGGTTGTTTCCTAGAAATTTTAGAATACCTATCTTTAAATTTCAAGAATGGCATTTCAAAATTATGAAAAATTCGACATGCTGGAATATTATATAAGAAACAATTATTACTGTGAAGTTACGGCCACTATGCCAAAACAAAATGGCAGCTATTAATAACCTTAAAAATTCTAAGATTCCTTAAAAAATAGTCAAGCCGAATAAATTAACCACACATATTATATATCGCTGAAAAGAGAAAAAAATTATCTTTCTAACTAAATCATGGCCGACTATGATTTTCATTTAAAAAAATACAAGTTTATGTCATAACTCGAAATTTTATCAACTTATTAAAATATTGTCTACGCCACTGCATTCCTTTTAAAAAAGTGTCTGAAGAACATATAAGTTGTTTTTTTCAAATCGAATATCTCAAAAACAAAAGAAGATAGGACATTTTGCATTTCGGCATTAAGTTTGTCTCAGAAAAAGAGCTCGAGAAAGGGGCGGTTAATTTTTTGGTATCTCTCTTAGTTCTCGAGTTGTCCTATGATAGCAAGCAAATTTGGCCACCCGGTACAAGCACAAGCTTTGAGTTGGAGGGATAATTTTTCTGTAAAACTGATCTAAGATTTATAAAGTAGGGAAATACATTTTCTGTTTGGAGGTATAATTCATAAACCAATATATTCAGTCCTTAATGGTTATCATAATAATAAAACATTTGCGAACAAATAATATTTTTGTGGTTTAAATTTTGGTATTTTTGTTTTTTTTAATTGTATATACACTCTGTTAGGGGTTTAACTGCCATTACTTCAGCATAAGATAGATTAATCACAAATGAACCAAAAAGTTGTATATTACATAAGCGTAAGTTAAACCGTTTTTAAAATACGTTGAGTAATAAACATCCAAGAATGTTATTACAATTTGGCAACAGTGTCGAATACACTGGACCTTTCTTGAACAGCTGAAAGCTTAGCTGGCCAGGGCGCGCCGCAACTTGTATTTTAAGTGGATGACAAAAATCCAAATGTAAACAATAACAGTCGTGAATAATTAAGTGAAAAACTAATAGTATAGATGAAAAATATGAAGATAGTCTTGTAATTGTTTCAATTTTAGTAATTTGTAAACGTTTAAAACAGGAACATAACTTTAATAGATTATATGAATTTGAAAAATATCCACAAGAACATCTAAGAAGACACGTCGCACAATTATTCATAACTGTTAAAAACAAGAATGTAGACACTCACCGAACATCAAAATACAGTCATTTTTTTATGCGTAACTAGGTACACAATAATCTACAGCAAATGTTCACTGTTGTTTTCAATACACGCACGACATCTCCGAATCCAAGTTTCACAATTCTCCATAAATTATTAACATATCGCGATACTCGTGTGCTAAACATTTTAATAATGACTTTTTAGAACGACAAAAGAAATAGTGGTAAGCAAACACGAACACGTTCAGGGTACTAACAGATACGCATTTCAAACACCAACTTGTTTAATCACTGCATGGTGTCCGCCAGCTAGTCAAATGGTATACGATTTATTTGCGCTGTTGTCATATTGCGCGATATGTAATTTATTGAATTTTATTGATCAAGAAAAAAGTTATTCTACTAAGACTAAGAGTAAACAAATTGATAGAAGTTGTAAAAATTCTATTTCATAATATTTTATGCAGACAATTACGTACAGATTCCGTAAATAACTGAAGTTTTGCACGTTAAATCGGATATTTTGATAATTTTTTTCTCGAAAATGGTTGAGGTTTGGACCCATCTTATATAGGGTTTTTTTTTGTTTATTTTGATGTACACTATCGCCTGTTAAAATAATGGCAATAAAACTTCTAACAGGCTGTATTAGTCCCAGTTTGAACATTTAGAAACAATATGTAGTAAATATTCAAAAAATGTTTAAACGAAACCTAATATAACGTTGTGGCGTAAGAGGATCTATTTCCAAAAGCCAGGTGTGAGGACTATGTTTTAAACTTATTTATGTAAATTTAAGTGACCACACGCGTCAAAACTAATCTGAGCTTTTTCAATGAATACAAAGGGATAACAGCTATAATGATATTATCTAACATTTCAATTAAACAATACATTGTTAAACTAAAACAACCTTTTGTTGTATGAAGAACCATTGTTATTCTTTTTTAATTGAAATCGTTATTCTGAATTGTATTTTATATGTGGTACTACACTACTTTAAGTGGTATTAATATTAAATCTTACTTATTTATATATATTTTAGGAAACAAAATATATTAAATTTTTATTTTTAATATATGGTATTTTAAATTTTACTTCGAGGAAAGTCAAATTTATTTTCCTTTTTTCACTAAATCGCCATTGATTTTCTTACAATTTGTAAGAGACTTTCCAAGTTTTTAATACCCTTTTTTATTTCATATAAAATGTTTCGTTAACTCAGTGAATTATGAACTTCACTTCACTTCGGAATAAAATTAATATAACTTTCGGAGTATTGGTTATTTTATATAGTAGATACTTACTTACATTCCCTAATTCTTCTGTGATTTCGTTCTTAATCAAGTTTAATTAATACATTATGAAAAATTGTACCTTTTGAAAAAATGCTTCTCCCAATGTCATAATTTCAATTACAATGTTTCTATTAATTACCTGATCAATTATTTTAAATAAAATATCAGAGGAAGCTGTACCGACCTATTAGATATTATTATTTTATGTTTTATTATAGATATTTTTTATTCTTGTATTGATGTATGGTCAAAATTCTTTGATTCTACAGTTTTTTCTCTTTTTTTTGTATTTAGTGTAGGAATTCTTTAAAGACAAAAATATATTCAAAATCCTCAAGAATATTTTCATAATGTGAGGTAGGTAGGGTTACATACAAATATCTTCTTTATTCCTTTTTGAATTCAAATAAAATACCTACATGTTTTCCCAAATCCACATCTTGTACTTTCAAAACACTCTTGTCTGTATGTGGTCTCAAACCGCATGGGTTTTAAGTTTTTAAGGACATAATTATCTGTATAAACTATACCTAATGGCATTTACTGAAATTGTCAGTTTGAAAAAGTGGTTAAACACCTACTACATGTATGTAGGTACCTATTCTTTTTTGTCTAGTGCCTACCATAGATAATAAAAGAAAAGTGCCTACTATTTGCTATTGTTTGAGCACACGTCTGTCGTGTGCCACACGAATCTTTCCCCTCCCTTTTCTCGTCCTGACAAGCAGCTTGTACATGTACAATGTGCGTATTAGCAAACCAGCCACCACACCACGAGTATTCAAACTTGGCTCTTGAGGCCACTTGAATTGGACAAGAACTAACAGAGGCGTACCCATATTTTATTAAAGATGATAAAGATAATGTGTGGTTCTGAAATTATTTAATAAAATGTAAGTCTTGATTATACCGACGTGGAAGAAGAATTTCGTGTTTGATATAATATATTAAAAAACATTTTAATGTATTTTCTCTGACTTATTAATTGATCATTATTACGCTTTCACTACTTCAGGTACGGTTTTCGTAGAATTCATAGTGAATTGATGTATGTGCAATGCTTGTAGAGTTTCTTATTTAGGTACATCTATATATTATTATATCTATACACAGGATGTCATAAAAACATACCGACAAACTTTCAGGGGTGGTAGGGGACATAAAAATAAGCCTTTTTTTGTTTAATAAACATATGACTACAAATGACCCGTTTGGGCTGTAAGAGCAATAAAATGTTTTCAATCATACCCAAATAACTAAATTAATTATTGATTTAGTAGGACACCACTGTATTTCATTCAACGTATTTTTTTCTTGTTGGGGGAAAAATTTCTTTATTGCAATAACCATTCCAAAAATGCCAATTTTAAGACCGTAGTATTATTTGTGACTTATTTAGTTGGCATCAGAACATTGACTTTCTTCATTTTTAATTCAATATTTATATTGAAAATGGACGCTAATTTCTAATTTCAAGAACTTGCTGATATGCACCTTCCTTATGGTACAACAAATATCCCGAACGCCGGAACCTCATTATACCGGGATATCAAAAATTATCTTGGTCAAGGGTGGTTGTGGAATGTAAAACGTGTGTCTTACTTTAAATTTGAAATAATTATGTCACTGTCACACTGACATCATCAATAACCTACAAATTTCATACCTATTTATTTCAGTTGTAAAACAATAATGAACTACAAATTATGAAATAACGGTTTTAGTAACAAGAAAAACTAAATTACAGTAATTGTTGGAAATGTCCCCCGTTTTGTTCGATGCACAAGTTGACGCGCCTCCTCATGCTGTGAAAAGCGTTTTGCAGCATTTCTGGAGTTATGGTTGCACATTGCTGAACAATTCTTTGTTGCAGTTCTTGCAAATTATTTACCGGAGTTGCGAAAATCTTGTTTTTTAAGTAAGGAAATATAAAATAGTCCATAATTGTCAAACAAGGTGATCTCGGAGGAAACTCAACTTCTGTATGCAAACTTATCAGCCGGTCATCAAAAAACTCGCGGAGGAAAGCAATATTTTCTCGTGTAGTATGTGCTGTTGCACCGTCATGCTGGAAATAACCGTACCGAAGTTCATCATCGTTTAACTGTTGCACAAATTCAGCCAAAAAGTTGTGTCTGTACCTTCCTGCGTTGACGGTGAAATCGAAAAAAATTGGCCCAATTATTCTTCTGCGAGAAACTGCCATCCAAACACCAATTTTTTGAGCATGTAGTGGCGATTCAGTAAAAACATGAGGGTTATCATCGCTCCACATTCGCATATTTTGAGAATTGATGTATCCCGAAAGGTGGAACCACGCTTCGTCAGAAAAAAAAGTTAAGTGCAGAAGATCGTCATTCATTAAATTATTGACAAACCAATGGCAGTAAGCAAGGCGTCTGGGGTGGTCTGCGGGCAGAAGAGCTTGATGTGCTTGCATCTTATATGGATGCATGTTTAAGTCTTTCTTTAAAATCTTATGACATGTTCCATAAGAAAGTCCAATTTCCTGAGAAAGACGTTTCAAAGGTTTTGCAGGCTCCTCTTCCATACGTTGACGAACGTCATTGACAACTTCTTCTGTACGAACTCTTGGTCTACCAGCACCTTTTTTATGAGTCACATAACCAGTTTCGCGAAACACTTCAACACAATTTGTAAGGCACGCATAAAAATTGTCCGGTAATATTGCCACGTTTGGGAAGTGCTCTCGAAAATTGTCCAAACACAAACGTTGACTGTATTGCCAATTTCCATTAACTAACGCACCCGTTCGAAAATAGGCTTCAATCATGAAAATTTTGTGCTGTGTGGTAAGAGGCATGATTCAAAAACTGGATTAGAAAAGTTCAGCACAATGACTTGACAGATTCTGACACAACAAAACATATTCAAAAATTTAAAGTAAGACACACGTTTTACATTCCACAACCACCCTTGACCAAGATAATTTTTGATATGCCGGTACAACCTTTGCTTAAATCCATCGTCGTATTAGCGAAAGGGGAAACTTAAAGCGTTCTGGTGATGGTGGTGGTCCAAAAACATCTCGTACGATTGAATTTGAAGGAGTTCTACACCGTATGGAGGAAAATCAATACACACCTGTTGATGCAATTGCACACCAAATGGAATCCTCCAAGTCGACGGTACACCGTGTCATGCATGAACATCTCCTATACCCCTACCATTTACAACGCGTACAAGCTTTAAATCCTGAAGATTCTCCACTTCGAGGGAATAGTATTGTTTTCTGATGAGGCATGTTTCACGCGCGATGGTTATTTTAATAGTAGAAACAGGCAACTTTGACATGATGAAAATCCTTACGCTGTGGTTTCTAGAAGACATATAAATAATTTTCTGTAAACATGTGGACTGGTACTGTTGGGAAGAATCTAATAGTTCACTTGCTGCCTGCTCGTTTGAACGGAAATATTTATCTCCATTTTTTGAAAACTGTTTTGCCTCTAAAAAATGTCCCTTTAGACATTAGAAATCGCATGTGGTTTCAACATGACGGGGCATCTCCACATTTTGGTTTGAACGTGCGCCAGTATCTGGACCAGCAATTTCCCCGCCGATGCAGGAGGAGGAAGTCCCGTGGCCTAGCCAGCGCGTCCTCCCGATCCCAACCTCCTGGATTTTTCTTTTAGGGTCACCTGGAATCTTTAGTCTACGAAACGCCTATTCGTAATGAGGAAGATTTTTTAGCAAGAATAATGGCCAGTTGTGCACATATGTAGAAACTATTCCCGGAATATTCCGTAGGGTCCGCGAGTCAATGAACCGACGATGCAATCTTTGTATTGAAGCAAATGGTCAACATGTTGAACACTTATTGTAAACCATCATTTATTTATCAATGAAACAAACTCTAACACAAACGTTCTTGATAATATGTGTGGTAATCAGATGGCTCTGTGGATACAATGCTGGAAGCTTCTCTTTCCTGGTCTAAGGGTCAACCACTGTCTGTGCCTTATTTTTTTATATAATTTATTTGTTATTTATTTTGAAAATATCGGTTTTGTAGTGCTGTAAAAATATTCTGACTTGACCATTCAAAAATTTTATCGCTTTATGATCCATCACAGAATGAAATGTGAATTATTTCCAGGCAGTTTTAGCAACCTTTCGAAACCCCTTCGCCTACAGAATTATCTTATCTCTTATCTCCATGCTCGTTATTGCACTACAGTTACGATGGTATGGTATAGTTTACACAGAGTATGTTATGGTTGTATATTCCCCAATTATCCCAGTATTATATTTACAGATTATATGTATGTACTTTGTCTCTGGGTAGAGTGTGGTTACTTAAGCCCCCTATTCACGAGGCGATATACAACCAATTGGATTAACAATCGGATCTTTTTCTATTCGAATCTTCTTCGTTTTGTAGACCTTTGTGGCGTCTGGACATTTTCTGTATCATTGTATGATCAGCATCGAAAAAACGGAGATTTCAATTAATTGTTTGAGAATTCAAGGTTTCACAATTCTTTTGCAGTCTCTTTTTTCTTTTATTCTTTCCTTAGTATCTTCAGTCATTATATTATCAAAAATCACTAACCAAAACACTATAGGCAATTTACTAAACTACAGAAAACGTAGGTGCATGTGCCCAAGTAACAAGTCGGACTATACGCCACTGTCCAATCCATGCGGACACTGTACAATAGTCGGCCATACACATACATTCTTTCATTCGGAAAATGCTGGTGTGTTGGAACGGCACAGTTAGTACGCGCGAAAGAATGGCACCCGGAAAAACCATCTTCACCCATACAAGGTATAAATATACCTAAGGTACCTATTTAGCACATTATTCCTTGGAACATTAAGTTTTCAAGGAAAGAGTGTATATGTATGGGCAAAAACTGTGAAGCTCATGTACAAACATTCAACGTGATTTTGGTATGCCTGGAAGTATGTAGAAAATTCTTGTGTATTAGATTTAATATAAATGAATTAACTGGGTAAAAGATATGTAATAATAATAATAATACTGTTTTGATTGACCTTCCACAAAGCCGGATTTAACCTATTAATTTCTACAAATCATGTGAAGAATTATTTGGTGGCGTGACGAAAATCTGCCATGTTAAAAATCACACTGAAACCGATAAAAAATATATATACTAGCACTACCCAATAATTTTAAAAGTGAACGTGAATTTGACGTGGCGCGTGGCTCGTGGCTCGTAGCAGGTCTCCAGAGGAAAAACATTTGAACTCCCTTACCGTTGTATCACGGCATGCAGTCATCATGACCACTAAAGCAAAATAGTTTCCGTATAATTTAAGAGATATTAAAATTTTTGATTTTCCACGATTCTCTACGCGAATGAAAGTGAGTGAGTGGCCAGGTAATCTATACAGAATAAATAAAATATCAGTGGAATGACGTGTTTATTTGTCCTATGCATTAGTGACGTATGCTATCTTTTGTAAATGATTTCACTTACGTAGATATAGTTAATGTAACACTTATAATATTAATAACACTGCTCGAATTATTAATGCCTGCCATTAACAAAGTTCTATACCCAGTTTCACCAATATTTGCTGTGGTATGAACGGACAAAAATTTCAATAGGATAACATTAATATATAATTCGAATTTGAATAAAATTAGATAAAACCTGTGGCACTGAATATCGTTATAGGCATAAGGGGACAAACATTATTTTTGGTAGTTAATTAATTAACGATCTTTTACGTAGTGAAAGCAGCTCACATAATAGTTTGAATTATGGTCCCCGAACACCAGGTGTATGAATACCTTTCTTATTGCTTCTCATTTTAGTCCTATCGACATTCATATTTAGAAAAAATAAAAAAAGACAGGTATTATGGCATAATGGGTAGGTACCTTTAGAAAGTGGGTATACATACCTAAAGTACTTGCCTACAACAATTGAAGGAATAAAGAATATTATATGGAGACAGAATTAATCCCTTTAAATAAATATTTGGTTTGAACTTGAATCAAGGGTTTTAGAATTTCTTGCCTGCAAATAAAACACGGTCTTTATAATTTTCAGTATTGTCTGTTTTAATGTTTTAGTCATGAATTCTTGTGAGTTTAGGTACTACGCCACCTGTAAATTAATCAAATCAGAAGTATTTTAAAGAAAGTTTCCAACCTGTACCTACCAATACAAACTTTAAATGTTTTTACTAACAAGATATTGTATTACCTATATGCAACAAACCCAAATATTTTAATAAATAAATAGAATATAAATATACAAATAAACAAAACACTTTCTTCCAAACGCCTGGAAACGTGGATAAAAAGGTGATTACCTAAATTAGATTTCCATTTTATTACAATATAATTTTGATTTAAAAACCTCTGAAAATATTATTTATAATCTTAAAATAGTACATTTGTATCAGAGAAAGGACTACTTATAATAGTTTAATTAATTTATTCAATATTTGACTTTATTACATGTTTTACCAGGATTATATATACAGAATATCCCAGCTTAACGTGAGCATACATAGATATTTTTGAGGTCAAAATAATACCTATATTTAATCAAACTTACCTACCTTTGATCTGAATGTTCCCTAAAAAAATATAACTACATTTTTCGAGGATCCTGTGGATGAATTGAATGAAAACAATGTCATCTTCTCAAAGAATGTATTTCGGTTGCTTTATAAAATCAGAAGTTCTTGACAAATAGTCATATTTTTGAGAGGATATTCGGATATAATAAAAATTTTATATTTACGAAATAAAAACCTAAGTAAATATAAAATAATGTATAGTAAATGCTTTTGTTAACGATTAAAACCCATAAAATTACGTATTCGAAAAATTTACTAAATGTTAAGTAATTGACATTATATTAGCGGCAATATAATGTCAATAGTAGTCAGTAGTTTTGTGCCAAAAACCAAATGATTATTTCTTATGCGTAAAAAGTTATAAAGACTTGGATCTGTCAAAATTTTTATAAAATGTTTCTCTCAGCCAAATATTAATCCAGCCATCGCCGAAATGGGTGAATTTAACTAAAAATATGTCATGCTATTTTTTAAACGAAACGTGTGTGTCAATCTAATTTAAAAAGATGTCTTACATTTGTATTTAGTATTTGTTTGTATTTTCCACAGAGTTATCGTAGTTTGTCACGATATTGGCCGATCCTGAATGTATATACAGTGTGTTTCATTTCTCACCTTGACATCCTTGCAAAAATTTTACTGAGCAGCACGATTTGGATGCTTATTTTTTTATGAATATTTATGCCTAATGTGTACTTCCCATTCCATGACCTGCTATGATTTTTTTCGACGTGATTTTTCGATAAATCATATTAAAACGATTTTTTTACGGAAAATCTGATAACGTAGCATTATTCAGCGCCCTCTAAAACCCGATATCGTTAGTTACGTGAAATTCTCAGATAGAATAAACTTTTCTATCGAATTTTCAACTTTCAAAATTACAAAATTATTATTTTAGTTCAAACATGCAGAAAGCTTTTGAAATAAATGAAAAGTTATATGATATATAGCTATGACAACTAAAATGATAACTAAATGCAAAACTATAGACATATCCTGACAATTAAAAAAAAAGCTGCTGAATTTTTGTATTTGTAATGTCTGGTAATGTTAAAAAGACTATCAAAAACAAATACGAAAAACTATAAAAACTCTTAGTGGTAATGGTTATATCGAAAAAAATAATAAGAAGTTGTTTAGAAACGCTAAAATAATGTAAATTCAAGTTTTGAAAAAATATTTATTATACCATCTTAAAACTATAAATAAAAATCTATTTTATCTGTTTCAACGAACATTTCATTGTAATAACTAATTTTTAAATCATCCAATCAACTAAAAAAAATCATAGCAGGCCGTGGAATGGTAACCTCGCCGTGGGACTAGTTTATGGAAGTACATATTAGGCATAAATATTCATAAAAAATGAGCATCCAAATCGTGCTGCTTCGTACAAGGGTGTCAAAGTCAGAAGTGAAACACACCGTACTTATGCGTGACGATTATAACATTGAGGACTGATAAGTTGGTTTAAAAAAAATAATACAACTTGCAGGAAGTGATTTATCACAAGAATACTGCTGCCATGTCTTTTTTCTAGTAGTCTAATACTTTTTTCTATGTATTTCTGATTTTAGACACAAAAAAACACCTCGAAAGGATTACGTTCTTGTACGACTTATTTATAAACTAAGTTATTTTGTTATGCGGATATCACTGTGGAACATCAAATTAGTTTGTTATTGGTTCATCCCACAGGCTGTTTATTTTAAGAATATCGTAGTTTTTATATTTAAAATTCGATTTATCTAAAATGTATCTGATGCACCGTCACTTTCTGTATACCTTTCATAGAGTAATGAACAATGACGTAGCTTGACATGTTTGGTAGTAATTTTGGATTCAGTTTATCGTCAATTTTCTCGATTAGAATTAAAAGAAGTAGTCTATGCTACATATCTAAGTTTTATTATTTAATTTAAATTTGCTATTAAGAAAGAATACTAGAACTAACACATAGATACCCATGGAAGAATGTAGAGTTGCCTATTTGTTCATTTATTTTTTCTTTTTTTTTTCTAATTAAAAAATTAGGAGTTAAATCAGTAATTTTAATTTAATTTTATATTTTTATACTTATAATATATATTATCATAATAATATATATTATTTGATTTTAAATATATATTTTTAATGTATTTTGCTAAATTATACATCTATAGTAAACTAAATAAATAAATATAAATTAAATAAACATCAGAAGAGTTCCTGAGTGAACGTAGGCATATTAAAAAAAAATTAATACATAACCTCTTTTATTAGACATCTTTAGACATATTTATTTACATTTTAAAATTTTGAGAATTATAATAATATATAAATACGACTAGTATATATAGTACAGCAAATTATTCCACACAAAATGTAAAACATGGCAAAAAAAAGGAAAAATACATTCAAAGAGAGAAAAGAAGACTCCTAATATTTTTCTTTACATGCAAAGGCTGTACATCTGGCTGTCAGTTTCTCAAATTGTAAATTGCCAGCTTTCACAATCCACCAAATACTAAATTGCCTTTTTCGCCCTGTCCTCAAGTCACTTTTTTAAATATTTTATAGTATACTAGACCTAGAAGCCAGACATAGCCCTTAAGAAAATAATAATCTAAATTACGACAGCTGCCTCAGTAAACTTGGAAAATAAATGCAGACGCTATGCAACAAATAATAAGCAGACTTTCGTTTTATTTAAATTGTGATCCGTACCACCCCTTCATCCAGGTGACAAAAATGAAAATAATATTCGAGGACAGGGAAGAAAACAATGTGTATCGGACATAGCTATGCATTTCCATAAGAGTATGTGCGATGGGGGATGGTTATATAGGGGTGAAATGTATGGATCCAGGTGAAAACACTGTGATTTCCGATCTTTATAAACATATTGTAGCACCTGGTGCGATGATACACAGAAACTAGAAATTTGTTATTTTTCTAATATGATGAGTATGAAACAAAATTTATTGAATTA
This sequence comes from Pogonocherus hispidulus, assembly GCA_963924545.1. NCBI lineage: Eukaryota > Metazoa > Arthropoda > Insecta > Coleoptera > Cerambycidae > Pogonocherus > Pogonocherus hispidulus. Next base: position 22,448,826 of record OZ004700.1, read on the forward strand.
ATATAAGGATTTTGTTGGGTTCTGCGGAACTTCATTGTTGATGTTATTATTTATTTTATTTATTATTTTATATTTTATTTACAAAAAAATATATTTTTGTAAATGAAATATTTAAATTGTTTTCGATTAGATGATAGTATTGATTATATATTGTCAGAAATCATAGTTTATTTATAATATTATTTAAATTTGTTTAGAAAGAATAATTTTATAGGATATTCATTGTACTTCGTGCAGCGGATGGACTTCCTGGCTTTATTAATAATCTGGAGCTGTTGCATTGTTATTCATTCCGATGGCGTAACCGTAGCAGTGTAAAATCGCTAAAATAAATTCACTCTTTCTAAAATACAATCAAAGTTAGGTAACTGTCTTAACAGCCATTAATACGATATTAATCTATATATTGCCAGAATATTTATAAAAATAAAGTGGATCCTGGAAGCGGTTGGTTCTTTATACAAGAAACACAGAAGAACTGTGTTTTGAAAGAAACACAGTTCTCATTTAGATGTTTCAAGAAATATATAGAAAACACTCTATATACTAGTATTTCGGCTTATTAGGCCTTTCTCAATAGAGTAAATGTCTATTACTAAATATTTCCAAGGGTATTTTTGTTATTTATCTATTTACGAGTACCTACCCCGATTGAACCTTCCCATCTGGTAAAGCCCGAGTTTTTAGCATCCTTTCTAAGAAGGGCGAAAGTGTAAAAACTATCTGATTATTCGTAGTACAAGAATTTATAATTAAAGATTTTTTAATTTCTAATTGCTCTTATAGATCTAAGCGCTTTATTTTATTTTCCCGATGCAGTACCTTTATATTTTTTAGATCTATAAAATGATTGTTTTCTATACAATGCGTCGATAATCCTGAATTTTTTACGTTATTTAGTATGGATTATTGTATTTTGCGTTTTTTAATATGATTTAGTATGGATGGAAAAAAAACCATACTAAATAATGTAAAATTCAGTACATGGAATGATCAAGTTCCCAGGCATATAAAAACCAAATAACGTTTATTGCATTCTGGGCTCCTTTTTTAACAGAGATATACCCAATATACAAGAGTGCAGCTTAAGAATACGAGCAACAGAGATGTGTGGAAGAAAGAGAAAAGAAGAAAATTTAAAAGAACAACTGACTTTTACACTGGTCCCCATTCCTGACAAACTGTAATACACAAAAAAAAAACATATTTTATAGCTGGAAGGAGATCCCCATCTATTTTTATATCAGTGTATTCAATATAGAGCGTTCTATCATAGAGTAAATCATTTGTCTATCTTTCTATCAAAATCTATAAAATATTGGGTTAAATTTAAAAAGCGGTAAAATATTGTGAATTTTATGTTAACATGTGTATTAGGGCCGGTTTTTCAATGCTTAATTAACGTAATTTAACTTAGAGTTAACTAACTACAAGTTTAGAATGGAAATAGTTATTCATAAAATTTTCGAGATAAATCACACTCTAAACTTATAGCTAGCTTAACTACTGGTTAAACCGTGTTAACCAAGCATTGGAAAACCGGCCCTTACTCGTAATGATGTGTATTTTATATATTATTTTATTTGTACTCGCATTGCTTCAACCAAAAAAATATTCTACGTATCGATTGAAGTTTTTTTCGATCATGTCATGAGAAAGGTATTGATAATGTGACAGGAAAATGATGATGTAATTTATTTCATACAGTCCAGTAGATCTACTTGCCCTCCACTGATTTGCGACCGTTAAATGGAACATTACAAGATACTGTATAGCAACACTTTACCGAATTGTTATTAGGGAGCGATGTTTTTGAGTTTAAATCAATTCTTGACATTTATCCGGTTTAACTTAGTAAAACTAAAAGTCAGGCAAATATAAATAATGGTTTTCTACCCATCTCAGTGAAGCTACGATGTTAGGGAATTTATTTAAAATTTCCTCTGAGCACGCCGTTATTATACAACCAAAGCAAATTATGATACTTCAAAAGAAGGTTAATGCCATGTTAATGTCACCTTCCATGTCAAGGCTGTTAGTGATGATGATTGGTTTAAAATTTACAATAATTAATTTTTATTTTAAAACGACTACAGTGTGAAATAAAATATCATTCGTTACACGTTTATTAGGTTTTCACAGTACTCATTTATACTTTCCTGACTCGGTTCCTAACGTCGCCTCGTCCGTAAAAAAACTCGTACTGTAATACCTCACCTACTGAACTTCTAACGTAAAATACTATTACCATTTTATTGATATATTGATCGATCGATCATACCAAGGATTGTGTGAATACGCTATACTTTATAGTTTTGGCACTTTTTCATATACCTATAACTTCCTTCAAAGGTTTTTCTATTCGCTTTAAAAGAAAAACTTGTATCGTTAATCACACCAACTTTGACTGGTACGTGATGCGGCTACAACTGATCTACTAAGTAGTCAAAACGTTGCCACGGTTATATCACATACTCAACGTGATATACAATGTTATCATAAAATAAAGGATGTGAAAGAAATTCGATTGCTTTAACAATGGAATTTCTCATGTCCAACAGTGGTTAACGGAAATGCTCGACATGTCGTCCATCTTGCTGTTGTGCAGTCACCAACGTTCCTCCAAACTGTACACAGCATTATTCAACATTTCTGGTTGAATTGCAGCAATTTGCACCCTAATAGAGTATTTTAATTCTTCCAGCGTTGTTGGTCGTGTTAACACCAAATGTATTAAATAACCCCACAGCCAGTAATCCGCTGGGTTAAGATCAGGCGATCTTGGTGTTCATGAATTTACAAAATGTCTGCTTATAACCCGATTTTGAAAAGCAACAGTAAAAAATTCTTTAACTGGTCGGTAAATATGCGGGGGTGCTCCATCCTGCATTAAAATCACGTTTTCAATTACTTCGTGCTCATTTTGTATTCGTGGAATGGCATAATCTTGTAACATATGCAGATACAGCCTCTCCATTCTGTATCTCCTCAAAAAAGTATGGTCCAATGATAAAATTGGATGTGAAACCGCACCAAACGGTGACTTTCTTGTCATGAAGACCTTCTTGAACGATTTCATGTGGATTATCTGACAGATTTTTGAGTATTGACTCCACCATTTAGAGAGAAATGGGCCTCATCTGTCCATAAAATACGGTATCACTTTTCGGGTTTAATTTCCATCCGAGCCAATATTTGTACAGAAAAATCATTCTTGATAGGAAAATCTGTATCATTTAATTCAAACAGCAATTTTAAGTTTATAGGGATCCATTCTTAGGATTTTGCGTAAAATATTCGAAACCGTGGTGTATGGCATTCGTGATCGTTTTGATATCGAATTCACATTACTGATTGCTAACGGATTAGTGTTGGCTTGTTTTAATTTTCCCGAATAACTCCTGCAACTTGGACATCACTAATCCTTGGTCTTCTGATCTCGGTAGGTCAGTTACAGACCCTGATTTTTCAAATTTGCTAATCAAATTACGGTACGTTTTCATTCGACCGGATCCTGCTCGCAAACCCATTTTCGTACGAAATCTTCGTAATCCAGCAGTGTAATTTCTACGGCATTCGTAATAACATTATACTAAACCAATTCTTGTTTGTAGAACCATGTTATTAAAGCTTAAATCGTTTCAATCTGTGTTTACGTGAGTTTTATTTTGAGAACAATTCTCTAAATCGCAATGATTACGTTTGACACTAGTATCAGCAGTTGACACAAGAACTCTTTTGTTTTCCATAGAATCCAATTATTGAAGCAACTAGATTCCATTTACTTTTTGCTACTAGCTTGATTTCTTAAAATTATTTAAAACTGTATACCCCATCACTTTATGATGACCCCATATCTATATCGCGGTCTTAAGCGGGGTGCTGTGAACAGTCAAATAAAGGTACTGCATACATACGTTGTCTAGAGACAGCCAGGCAGGTAAAAAAGAATTGTCTCTAAAAGCAAGGCTAACTGGACTTATTGGAGGAGAACAGATGTAGTTGTGTCAAGGGGGACGGAAACGGCATTATGTAAGGGTGGGAAGGGAGCTCAGTTCCGGTCTATGGGGAGATTGTGGCAGTGAAATTTTATATCGATTTAGAGGGTTCGATAGCAAATATATCGGGTTACGGAGATACCGAAGACCAGTAAAAGGGGAAAATTATTTTATACGTGTGAATTTTCAGTGATTGCTGAGATTGTTTGTACGTAGCAAGCAATTTTTGAATAGATTTTTAATATATTTTTGTGAGCTGCATAGGTCTAAAACGTTAAAAGGATTCAGAGTAGTATCCCAGAACATATGTGGAATTTTATGTCAAGTCTCAGGGACGTTTAAATTTCCCATTTTCTCAATAAATTACGTATTTTTGTGGCAAAAGTATCAAATCGTATTTTATGTGACGGCAATTGGAGAAACATGGATGCAGGAACTATGCCGAGTATGGTGTGTTTGGTATACTTTATGAGTATTTATTCAGTTAGTCGGGGGTCCAGGCGTTCAAAATCCCTCAAAATCGGCAAGTAACCCATGACGGCAAGGTAAATGATTTTTGATTTCACCCAGGGATAGAGGATCCCTAGGGGCATAAGAAATGACTTGTTGGACTTTTGTTGGCTCTTGCACAACTTCTTAAATAGCAAAAAAAGAGCGCGGAGCAGTGTTTCAAAAATAAGTGATTTTGAGCGTTTACACCTTTCTAAAAAAATAACTATTTGAGATATTCATATGATTTTTTATATGTGAATACTTAAGACATGAGCGCTTCTGCCTGTGCTAATAGAATTTGAAAATATTTTTCTGTTTTTTTTTTAACAATGGCCAAAGTCGTAGTTACGAAATTTATGTATCGAAAATTTCAACATGCGGGCAACTATATTAAATTTTCAAAATTTGCACATACTATATGTGAACGAAATGTGGTCTAAGGCTTGAAAAAGTTTTTAGAAAAAAAATCAGTTCCTTATCTTATCTAGTTTTCGAGTTAATCATTTTTAAAGCCGAGCGTTGTTTACACTCGCGTCTGACCCGTGCCATTCAATTTACTGTGGTGCGCCCTACCATCCAATCCAATATATCGGAATATTAGACCAGACTATAAAATTGCGAAATAATTACATTCATATAGTTTGTGACTATTGTTATTATATATTAGTTTATCAGTGTTTTATCTATTAGTGTATTGTTATTTATTTTAATTGAAAGTCACCTTTAACAGGAATTACAACGTGTCGACTTGTCGGATATCGCATTACTGCCGTATTTTAGCCAGTGATGGGTTTTTAGCCGCTAATTATATATTTAGCCAATGTTAATTATATAATTAGCATTTAGCCGGCTAAAAATATTATAATTATCCGTTAGCAGAATATACAGTTTTTTAATTTTTCACACATCAGAATAACTTTTTCGCAATTACCAATAAAATATCTATTTATTCTTACCTACCATTTTAGGTAGGTAAGCATAATAAGGTATTATTAGGTCATCATATTATAAGTCATAGATAAGAAGAAATTAAATCTAGAGATAGCGATTATTTTGTATTTTATTTTAAAATACCGTAATCTTCATTATTTAATTAAGTGCAAAAAAATAAAAATAATCGTACAAATTAAAAAATAAAAATATGAAACAAACTAAATTAAATTAAAAAATAAATAAAAGTTCCAATGTATCTCCGTATGAGGCCATTTTTTCCACTGGCACTATAATATTTAGCCTGCTAATTTATAAAGGATTTTTAGCCGACGGATAATTATCGATAATTAGCCGGTTAATTATAAATGGATAATTATCCGGCACATCACTGATTTTAGCCCTTAAAACAATTGTTAGGAAAAGCTGTATACATGTGCAAGCAACAGAACACATTTAGGTATATGTGCCTAAATGTGTTCTGTTGCTTGCATTATTTTTTATCACATTTTACTTTGCAATTGCACTTTTTTAATTTTTTTAAGATCCGGCAATGTTTTTTTTGACATCATTTTTGGGATTATTTGATGATTAATATCCACACAAATCCAAAGTTTTTGCTTAAATTGAGAACCGGATCAGTAGACTGTTTGTAGACTAAACATTTGCTATACAACGTGCGTTTTACATGGAGTAAAAAAGTATCTCCAGTAAGAGGTAGAGAACGTAAGTCACCCCGAGTAATTGAAAATAAATGTTAAGCGTCCACCTCCAGCATGTTGTGACGTAAAAAAAATTAAGTATAATGTGTGGTACCTGAAATCCGCAGCTATCATATCAGTGGGACGATCTTCAAAACCCTGAATTTTCTTCAGTAACTGAAAACTTGAATTTCTTTGGTTTTAGCATAAAAAGCATTCTGCTTTTCTTGGGTGGAAATCAAGAAAACCTCACGTTTTCTTGTTTTATCTCTATCTTTAAGGCATAGAAAGCATACTTTTTTAAAATCCAGTAGCTGACTGTTACTACGACTTGATTTTTGTTCATTAGGGAAATTTTTATCGCCGGATTTCGCATCAATTAGTGCAAGACTCTTTTTGTGAATATATTCAGACCAACACTTCCGATGATACAGTAGTCTTTTATTAATAAAATTGTTGTGAATAATATTTTCTAATAGTCTATAAGCATTGTCTTTTCTAATAAAAGTAGCATTTTTAAAGTTGCAAGTCCCCGTTCCTTAAGTTCATTTAAAGATTGAGAAGACACTTTTAACATATGATACATTTCTTTTAGATCTAAAAAAGCCTCAGCCTTTTTTTTTTCATTAACTTCCTTTCAATTTATGAAAACGTGCTGAAATTCACAAATTTCAACACGTATTTCACATATATTATTCGCAACAATTTTATTAATAAAAGACTATTGTATAACCGGAAGTGTTGGTCTGAATATACTCACAAAAAGAGTCTTGCACTAATTGATGCAAAATCCGGCGATAAAAGTTTCCCTAATGAATAAAAATCAAGTCGTAGTAACAGTCAGCTACTGGATTTTAAAAAAGTATGTTTTCTATGCCTTAAAGATAGAGATAAAATAGGAAAACGTGAGGTTTTCTTGATTTCCACCCAAGAAAAGCAGAATGCCATTTATGCTAAAACCAAAGAAATTCAAGATTTTCAGTTACTGATGAAAATTCAGGGTTTTGAAGATCGTCCCACTAAAATGATAGCTGCGGATTTCAGGTACCACACATTATGCTTAATTTCTTTAACGTCACAACATGCTGGAGGTGGATGCTTAATATTTATTTTCAATTACTCGGGGTGATTTACGTTCTCTACCTCTTACTGGAGATACTTTTTTACTCCATGTAAAACGCACGTTGTATAGCAAATGTTAGTCTACAAACAGTCTACTGATCTGGTTCTCAATTTACCCAAAAACTTTGGATATGAGTGGACATTAATCAACAAATAATCCCAAAAATGATGTCAAAAAAACCATTGCCGGATCTTAAAAAAATAAAAAAGTGCAACTGCAAAGTAAAATGTGATAAAAAATGTGTATACAGCTTTTCCTAACAATTGTTTTAAGGGGTAAAATACGGCAGTAATGCGATATCCAACAAGGCGACACGTTGTAATTTTTGATAAAGGTGACTTTCAATTAAAATAAATAACAATACACTAATATATAAAACACTGATAAACTAATATATAATAACAATAGTCACAAACTATAAGAATGTAATTATTTCGCAATTTTATAGTCTGGCCTAATATTCCGATATATTGGATTGGATGGTAGGGCGCACCACAATAAATTGAATGGCACGGGTCAGACGCGAGTGTAAACAACGCTCGGCTTTAAAAATGATTAACTCGAAAACTAGATAAGATAAGGAACTAATTTTTTTTCTAAAAACTTTTTCAAGCCTTAGACCACATTTCGTTCACATATAGTATGTGCAAATTTTGAAAATTTAATATAGTTGCCCGCATGTTGAAATTTTCGATACATAAATTTCGTAACTACGACTTTAGCCATTGTTAAAAAAAAAAACAGAGAAATATTTTCAAATTCTATTAGCACAGGCAGAAGCGCTCATGTCTCAAGTATTCACATATAAAAAATCATATGAATATCTCAAATAGTTATTTTTTTAGAAAGGTGTAAACGCTCAAAATCACTTATTTTTGAAACACTGCTCCGCGCTCTTTTTTTGCTATTTAAGAAGTTGTGCAAGAGCCAACAAAAGTCCAACAAGTCATTTCTTATGCCCCTAGGGACCCTCTATCCCTGGGTGAAATCAAAAATCATTTACCTTACCGTCATGGGTCATTCCATTTTTCAGAGCCTTGGACCCCCTACTAAGTATTGTATTTAATTCACATGCAGAGCCCATAAACGTATTTAACAAAACATCGAAACCACGAAAACATAACGTGTTATTTTTTATTTTTTGTTTGTTTTTTGTTGTGACGAGTTTAATTGTATGTAAAACTTTTAAATAATTATATACTAATTTTTGATATTGAAAGAGTTCTAACCTCTAAAGCTGTTATATTCAGTAAACTAACGAATCATTAAATATAATAATTTGATATTCGGGGTTGTTGTTCCGTGGTCGATGCTTAATCGCAGATATTTCACCCTTCTTTCTTACCCGATGGCATCTTTAGTGCTTCTCGATTGGTCACGATCACGGTATGAGAAGCACTGAGGATGGCAACTGTTAGAATGGCGAAACGTTGCCGTTACACGGTATATTATATATAAACCACAGGGGAGCAACTCAGAATATCTACTTAACTCATCTGATACCGGCCGTGAAAACTTATGTTGTTATTAATTAAACATAAACTTACGAAAAGTAAAATCCGTAAAATCTTAATAAATAGGTAGATATACTTAGAAAGCGTGATGTATCAAAATTAATTTCAGCAGTTAATGTTGCTACTTATGTATATAGACTAATTTACTTTTGAAACACGTTGCAGACTTCAATGGGCCTTTCCGACATATTTTTTTTATTTGCATATTATAAAATATATACCTAGTTATGCCTAAAAAGTATTTTTTTAAATTTTTTTCTTCGCCAGATACCTGTATTTTGAAAAATTTGTTAAAATTATCATTTGTTTCAAACAACGCGCCAGTGACGTCATACTCCAGTTCGTTGTTGTCTGTTGGCTGCCCTGCATTTTGTGTTCTGTCAAGTGAAGTGTGCTTAACCTAACTTTCGTTTGGTGTTTTGATAATGAAATTGAAGAGGGATATCTTAAGGCTGATTCAGACAACCTTCCAAGAGTTGACAGTGAAATGGTTAACGATTTCTACGTCACAAATATGAACTTTCTAAGTGCTGAAGTCCGCAATGTTAAGACAAGGAGGTTAGTTTTTATAACCTAAGTTATCAAAATCATCATTTAGTTAATTCTAGTTAATTCTAAATTCTACAATTTAGTTAATTGTAAAATAATCATGTTGATTTGCTTTAGTAATAATTTATGGAGAATATTTCACCTAAAAATACATATTTTCATTTCAAAATTATCATTTCACCTAAAAATACATAATATTTACATTTCAAAATTACCAGAATGTAAATTTAATCGTTGCCAAGAAAAAAGTAAAATTATATGTGGCAGCGTAGAGCCGTTCTTTAACTTGTTTTTATTGGATAATGGAGTGTGATGTCAGCGAACCGCGCAGTTTGAAATGATTATTACAACTCTTTAATAAATTGAGTTGATTCTACCTTTACTTATGTACCAGTATAATAAAATATAAAAAATTCGATATTAATAAAATAGTAAAATTCAATATAGTGGAAAAGGCCCATTATATCAACTTTGTATTATTACCACTATACCACCCACATACGTTCAATGCTTCAATGTTTCATACGCCTGCCTGAGTGTCTGATCTGATCACAAAAGCTTGTGCACAAAGCGCTCGAAAAAAATTATAACGACGCGGCTAGAACCTCGTAACATCAACTTATTAAAAAAGGACTCTAAAGACCATCAAATAATAATAAAACGTGAATTTGCCAATATAAGTCGTACGCTGCATAAAATCACCTGCTCAGGTTCTCGCTACTCCTATTGTGCCTCTCGCGTTTCATTTCCTACGATGCGGGCCTTTAGATGTAATAGGCAGGTGAATTGAGTATGGAGTAAGTGAAAATTTCGTTTGTGGATCATTAAAATATGAGTATGTAATTTTATCGGTTTCTGCGGAGTCAGGTGTACCTTGCAAGGGGCGCTATTTTTTGCTTCTTAATTTTACACTTTAACGAAGAGGTGAAGGTGTGGAGGTGTTTCGAGGCAACCTTAAAAAATTATGAATGAATCTATGATGAATTGCAAAAAATATACCAAAATTTGTAATACAATTTTAATAGAAAGTAATATACTAAGTACTAAGTCCTGCTAACTAGTTTTGAGTATTCGAATACCGTCCCCAATTATTTAAAGTTGATTTTTTAAAATTCATTCATTTCATATATCTTCTTATTTTTTATATGTTTACGACACGTTGGTTTTGTTTTTTTTTCAATTATGCGTATAGAGGTATATATTCTAGTGTCAGTCGTGTAGTTTTATAGATTGCTTCCGGGGCAATCAATATTCAGAGAATGAGAACAAAAAAATGTACTGAAAATGTGTTTTTTTTATGATCTAAATAATAAAATTTTCTTCAATTTTTTTCCAAATAGTCCCGAATAGTCGTTATACACCATAATGAATGAGTTTTTTAAATTATTTTAATAAATATGTACCTAGTTTTATTATACTTAAATAGGTACATAATTTTATAAAATAAAATAGTACTTAGCTGAAATATATCCGAAATATTCGTTACAAAGGATACACTAGTGAACGCAGAATTAAAAATATTAATAATACACATTTTAAAATACAGGAAATGTAAAAAATTAAGTTGAACTCAGTAAATTAAGAACGAAACGTTGAACGTCAAGACTGACACCTCCAAGGGGAAGTACATCAAAAGTTATTTTTGTTCTAGCTCTGAATGAAAAAACATAATAGAGATTTTTTGAACCCCTTAAATTTTACGTTATTGTAATCGTTATTTATAGCATGGGCAGTGCCGAAAATGATACTCTTTTTAGCACTGCACATGCTCAGTATAACGATAACGATAACGACGTGCTAAAATTGAAGTTCAAAAACTCCCTAGTAATTAATCAAAATATTCGGTATTTTCGCAATATCCCAAAATCTTGAAAGGGGTTGAAACCATTGGTGTGAAGATAACACTGATTTAGTTTTCCAGATAACACCAATACACTGTACTGCACTCGACGCGTGTTTCGCCAACCTAATTGGCATCATCTGGAGATGATTAAAACCCAGTTTTAGTCATCTCCAAATGATGATAACTTGGTTGACGAAACGCGCGTCGAGTGCAGTACAGTATTTTGGTGTTCTGTGGAAAACTACGTCAGTGTTAATATCCCAAAAACTGAAAAAAAATATCAGGGATCTTTTCCACCGTTGCGTGGCGTTGCAATGGCCCCTTAATGGCGTAATTTTGTTCTAATTTAGACAACTCTATCTCACCATTTTAAGATCCCCATATTAGACATTACATTATTATACATTATACATAATTATAGACTTAGATATCTACCCTGTATAACTCTTTGGGGTTATATTCAATAGTTTTCTCCGGTTTTTATATAAAAACTTCATATATAATGTGTCTCATTATTTACTAATAAATAAGCAGTGGCATACCCTGTATATTAAAAATTTGTCTGCAAATTCTGCAAATATCTCGAAAGCCATTAAAGATAATTCCAAAAAGTTATATTCAGATTCGATGGAATCATAAAAAACTAGGAGATTTTAGTTTTTGAAAAATATATAGGGTGTTACCTATGTAGTATCACGACAATGTAAAAACAATAAAATGCGATCTTCTAAAAAAGTTATAGTCTATTGAAAAGGGCTGGTGTGTAAATTGAAATAACTCCTTTATTTATTGGTACAACTCTACCAAACTATACATTTTTGAAAAAAGGAAAAGTGTCTCTATCGAATGGTAACATAATCTACAGCGTGTTCCATTTAAAAAATGATCACAATTTTGAATTAAAAAGTGACAATTTTTTTTCAAGGACTTGTAGAAATAAAACAAACTAGTACCAAGGACAAAAGAAAACTTTTTGCAAAATTAAGAGCACCTGTGAACACCGCTCGTCGCTATCTCATTTTACCTTGAAATTATAAACCATTAAAATGTGTCACATTATCTTGGGACACCCTGTATAATAGACCGGCAGTTAGTCACAGATTTTTGTTGGATTTTAGTCAGTATGCCTTTCAGGGCATACAGACATACAGGGCATTCAGGGTATTATAATGAGTATATTCTCATGACGAAAAGGAATGAATCAAAGAGTCATCCCGGGTTCTTCATATGGAAAAGTGAGTTTGTAGTACGATTTTAGTCAGGCTGCCATGTATTTTAAAATGAAGTTGAACACAAAAAGTTGCTCGGAAAACCACCAGCATACCTTTAGAGTGGGTCAAAAGTCGTTTAAGGACCTGTTATGGTCACATGAACTTGTATTCAACTTTTCGTTATAAACTGCTTAAAACCAAGATGACATAACGTTTGCGTGTGCCCAAGGGCATACGCCCAAATGAAAACAAAACCCACTTATGAAGAACCGAGGATGACTTTGATTCATTCATTTTCGTCATGAGAATATACGCAATACAATTAATACCTTCTGAAAGACAATCTGTCACTAACTCCAGGTCTATAAACATTTTGAAATCGTAATTAAATTTTATAGTTTAAATCATATATGTTTAACTTTTGAAACAAAAAAATACGTTGAGATTTAAGACAATTAGGGATGAGTCAATTTTTCGTGAACCAGCTATACATAATCCACTCTATTTTGAAATGTGCTATACCTGAACTTATTGGAGAAAATGGATCGACTACCCTCCCAATATTGGATTATTGCTGTAAAAATATAGACTACGCCCATGTTGATTACATATAGAACGAGCAACAGGTGGCGGTAAATACAGTTATTCGGTGCTAGTGGTTGTAATAATTCGTAATGTAATAAAAGGTCTTTCAATTTGCTTTCATTATAATACATGGCGTCTCAAAAACGGTGCATCCTATCGAAGTTCAATAAGAGTAGCTTTTTTTGTACAAAACTCTAGAATTTTAGAATTTTGCATCAAATCCTGAAAGAATTGACAAAGAAAGTTAGGGTAGTTTTTACCTCACCTACTCATGAATATATTTTTGGAATTGCAATGACGTCACCTTGTTGAAAATTGAATGGTTAGTAAGGTTTGGACCTGTTCGGTAAAAACCCTCTTCAGGGATGCATCTTTAAGGAGCTGTACCTCCCCGAGGAAGCATTTTTCGACCTAATTTGGAACGTAGAATCCGGAAGTGAAGTTTGGCAGGCTAATTTTGGGACACCCTGTATATGCGTATATGAAAAGCATGATACAATAAAGGAAGGTATGATATTGCGCATATCCCTCCCACATCCGTGTCGTCACCGAGAGCGCAAATTTGACATTTTATACAGTGTTTACATATGTAAAGGTGTGAAAGTTTCGTGGTTTTTACTACATTTTGTCCTCTAAATTCATTTTTTTTGGCAGAGTATTTGTATAATTCTAGTGTATACTAATTATAATCATATGTGAGTATAGTTAAAGTTAATTTTATATTAACACGTACCTAAACTAAAAGTGCAATAAAAATGCGTTGTGCTGTGTGCTTGTATAATAGTGATAATCGCAACCAAGAGCCCAATAATTTAAATAATATTAGGTAATTATATTGCTATGATATTTAGACAATGTAAACATTGCACTATCTATTATGTTACAAGGTTTTTCACGTTTCCACTGGATGAAGTAATAAAGAAACTGTGGGTGGTAGCTTGCTGTCGAGCAGAAAAGTTTAATGTACATACTGCCAGAATATGTTCCAAACACTTCACCGATGATGATTATGAGATAAATTTAAAGCCTGTAATAAATTATATAACCTGTAATAGATATGGTTCTGTAATGTGGTCATTAAATAAAAAAAATGAGAAACATTTAAAATTTTCGAATAATTAAAAAAAATGAATACATTTAATAATACAGTCAATTTAGAATCTTAACCGAACTTAAGGAACAATTTTCACTTTTAGTCGTAGGTGTAAGGCGAACGGCGAAATATATGTATTAAAGTTAACTTGTTGCCCACATCCTATGTTTATGAAGCGTTTATCCTATATTTAAGTACTAATCATTTTACACACGAATCAGAATAACTAATTACTTATAATAAAAATTGCAATAATCACCGATAACAGTTATTATTATTGAAGTAGGTAAGAAATTAAAAGAGCCAATTTTAAACCACCAGGGATTACCAGGGCATTCTGTATATGATAGGTACCTACCATATGGAGTATATCTAATCTGTGCTTATGATTATTAAAGAACACATTTAAGGACACTGGTTAAATTTCCCAATATTTTCCTATTCGGGACACTGTTTTGTGCCAATTATATGAAAGTTTTGATAATGTTTCCATTGAAATCGTATATAACATTTGTATTTGGCGATCATTCTGCGCTCTCGGTGACGTAATGCGCACAGCGGACGCATTTTCGTACTCACGAATGTCATACCTTGTACTTATTATATCATGTATGAAAAGACCTACATATTTGGCTTCCATAAACTACGAAAGCGTAGAAAGGACGTTAAATAATTATATAATTACCAGTTTAAACTGTTAATTATGTATAATTCTCAATTTATACTGGCAATTTTCAGTTTAAAGTGTCAATTATATATAATTGCCTGTTTAAACTGGCAAGTTTACATAATTGTCAGTTTAAAATGTCAATTATATATAATTGTCAGTTTAAAGTGTCAATTATATATAATTTTCACTTACAATTATATATAATTGCCAGTTTAGACTGACAATTATACATAATTGACAGTTTAAACTGGCAGTTAGAAAATTATTTAAAGATATGCCCTTTTAAAGATACACCGTTCCTAACTGATAATATAATTATTATTGTTCGGAGCTATGCTAATCTACTTTTGGTATCTCTATTAGAGTCATGAGCGCAGGTCAGAGAATTTTTGCTTTTTATTGGCTAATTTACAAGTTGCATACCTATTTATATTATAGTAAAAATAAATAAATGTAGTATTTATTGAAAAATTTGGTAGTTATATTATTTGTTGTTTTATTCTTCTTATTACGTATTCAAACCTGGATTACGTAACAGTACCAAAATAAATATTGTCAAGGATGGATTAGTTATTTGAACAGATTACTGACATAATGGTTTAAAGCGCATTGTCACGTATCTAGTTGTCAGTTTTACTATTTATTTAGACTAATTCAGCGAAAAATGAAGAATATGATGTGGTAGCATTTCTCGATCCACTGCCTATCTCTGGGTCTCTCTTTCTAAAAGAAATAATTTTCAACATTTTCATATTGTCCCTAGTATCTCAGAAACTAAAAACAATTTGGCAATAGAAAGAGCAACGTCTAATTTAACCGATTTCGTATCTCTCACAGTTTCGGAGATTTAGGGCCCTAAATCCTGGGGCCCTGGGTCCTAAATAGTGGCACACACTATTTATTTAGGACAGCCTGTACAGGGCTGACGGGGGGAAATACTGACGTAGTTTTCCACATAACACCAAAACACTATACTGCAGCGCAATGAGTGCAGTATCTTCACACCAAAGGTTCCATCCCCTTTCAAGCTATACAGGGCTAAAGAAAAAATATCAGTTGTTCAGTGTTCTGGGTAAGTTCGAGACGTTTTTTGCAATTTCTGAGTTCAATATAAACATCAGCTAATATTAGGAGCATCTGGGGTAACAGTGAAAAAATATCATTGTCAAATGATGATCAAATATCAACTGGAATCAAACTAAACGGTCGTACCAACTCACGTAGAATCAGGATTCCTTGTTCTTAGCTATCAGTATTATTATCATAAACTAGCTTCTAAAGCTTCTACCACTCTGCAGATTACTGATTATTGTCAGACATTACTCCAAGACAATATTAGGTACTTCATTTAATTGTCCAGTCGTTGTAGTCGCATTTTTCGGGCATTCTGTAATTGAAGCCTAACAAGTTGGACCTTTTCTTCTTCTCAAACTTTGGCCCAGCAGCTGATCGGAACACCTTGCGTAATTTAAGGGCACCTGCGATGACCTTGTCTTGTCTTTTAATTTCATCTTCGGAGTGGAGCAACAGGTGACTGGACCGTCACGTTGCGGAAGAGAATATTTGATAATTACAGCATAGGCGGGGTACTAACTTTTTCTTTGACAAATTAGTGGAATACGTGACTGTTTTTGCCAAACTGCTATATTATTAATTAGGATATTTGGTAGACGATGCCAGGAAATCGTCTGAATTCACAAGCACAAAAATATAATATTGACAAAATATGTCTAAACATTTATATGACAATAAAAAATGTTTTGTAACTTTATTCTCAATTCAAAAATTGTATAAATATTCCTTTTATATAGTCTGACAGCTGTTCTAAAATCAATTTTTAATTATCTACTATATATGATCACAAAGACGTATGTAAGTAATTTAAATGTAATGTGAAATATTATTCTTATTACCCATATATATTAAAACGATTCTGTTTCGCTCTTAATTCCGTCGCCAAATAGACAAAGTTTCTAAGCTATCTCCTCATAGCGGGGATCACTTCGCGATCCCCGCGGGCGACCAAAGGTCGCCCCGAGCCTTTCTCCTATGCTTAAGCGCATTTTTGTCCCGTATCCTACGCGTTTTCCCAATTTAAACGCCTTTTCAAAAAACCTGTGCAAAATTTTTGTCGATCGCCGTTCTGCGAGATATTCGCGATATATGTATGTATATATTCTTTTTTACCTATTCCTAAATTGGTAAGAAAGTTAAAAGCAATTAATAGTGAAAGGGAACCTTTTTATTTATTTTACCAGCATTGTAGCGAAAGGATTTCTGGAATCATCGCCTGCTATGCCCTGAAAGAAGTTTATTGTATTTATTAATTTTATAGACAAAAGAAGTCTTAGGAATCACATAACGTTCACCTAGACACCTAGATTTAACCACTTCATATCAGCAAGTGTCCTAAAATAATATGAAGTTGGTAAAATCACACTAAACGTTTTTGGCCTCCATACCAAATTATAATTACGAAATTACAGATTGGGTAATGCGAGGAAGTATATTTGAGTGACTGATTTTTATAGAAATAATTTAACCTAAAAAAAAAACCTTTAAAATAAATCGTAAAAGTAATGATGCAGGGTTTATCAGCGCGTTATCCATGAGAACATGGACTGTAAATAGATGAATTCTGGAAAAAAACAGAATGTTTCACAGGGTGAATTTCAATGTATTTTAGTGGTATATTTTTTATATTACTTATTGGCATATTTATCTGTTTATACATTTATTTTTAAGTATTCAGTAAATAGTTTTAATAATATATCTCTTAGTTTATATTTTTTGCTGCATACCTATAAATAAATATGTACCCAGTATGTAGTCGTTGCTAGGTAATTAGGAAATTACAGTCTAAGAAAAATACTGTAAGTATATTTCTCGTAAAAGCAAGGGTGTGGTCTGGTTAATTAATTTATTTCTTTAGTTGTTGGTAACGTTTAGAGTTATTTTATAATAGCCCACATGGGTATGACTTTTGCAAATTACAAGCATTAGGTAATGTTTCTTTTACTTCAAATAATACGAAAACCCTAACATCTGCATGTGTATGTATGTCGTTATGTATCAAAATATTCAGAATAGTACTAATGTTAGTGGTGGTGAGAAACACCGTAGTGCCCTCTTTTAGTCTTTACTACTAGCCGTCTGACGGCTAGTAGTAAATTGTCTTTGAGGAAGACAATTCTACTTATTTATTGCCCAAAAAAACAACTCCACGGTCTATGTGCCCCGACTCCCCGACTGGCCCATAGTCCAGTACATCCATGAAGATTCCGAAGTAATGCAATGCCAGTCGGGACACATAGTCCGTGGGGTAGTTATTTTCGACATCTCCTTCAAATAAGTACTATTAATATTAATCCTCCATAAGAAAGTTAATAAAAGAGTTTAACTTCCGAATATCATTCAGTATTTTACTATAAGTAACCTTTCATATTTCTTGAAACCACCTAAATTGCTCGTAAATTAGTATATTTTACGTGACATGAACTAGTGTTATAATAGGAATTAGATAAAGATGTCTTCATTATTCTTTCTGAAAACACTACGTGCCCGCAAAGGCAAAATTTCCCTGAGCGCATACTTGTAGTTCCTCAATGGCAATTAATTTATTAAGAAATAAGCATAATGATCAGTAAAATAGAATAAATTCTAGAAATATCCACACTGTATTGCTACAAATTGTTAAATTTCAATCTATGAATATAATGCTCATATATGTTATGGTCAACATGTAGGATATATGTAAGCCTGTTAGGGGTTTAACTGCCATTACTTCAGCATAAGATAGAGTAATCACAAATGAACAAAAAAGTTGTATATTACATAAGCGTAAGTTAGACCGTTTTTAAAATACGTTGAGTAATAAAATCAAAGAATTTTATTACAATTTGGCAACCGTGTCGAATACACTGGACCTTTCTTGAACAGCTGGGAGATTACCTGGCCAGCGCGCGCGGCAACTTGTTTTTTAAGTGGATGACAAAAAATCCAAATGTAAACAATAACAGTCGTGAATAATTAAGTAAAGATATCTAGATGATAATTATTGCGGATTTAATTTTTAAATAGAATCGTACAATAATTAATGAATAATGAATTTTTAAATATGAAGATAGTCTTTACTTGTAATTGTTTCAATTTTAGTAATTTGTAAACGTTTAAAACGGAACATAACTTTAATAGATTAGATGAATTTGAAAAATATTCAACAAAAACATCTAAGAAGACACGTCACACAATTATTCATAAGTATTAAAAACAAGAATGTAGACACTCGCCGAACATCAAAATACAGTCATTTTTTAATGCATAACTACACTCGTCGGTTAAAATAATAGGCAGTGACGTTTTACCGCGTGACATGTTAAATTGTGGTGGGGACTGTAATTCCATAGGCGTACGCAAAAAATCATTGGAAAGGTGCTAATATGTCAAATAAATATAAAAAATATCAAAACATGAATGGTGTTATAGAAATTGTGAATTGTTTTTTAAACCTTATAGATTAGTTGTACATCGGACGAAATTGATGAATATTGCTACAAATATTAAAAGAACGCTCTTAAGAATTATTTGCCCTTTCTTCCATGATGATCTCGGTAAATTCTCTGTTCTCCTACAGTCACAGGGGTATTATATTATACATTACAAAAACTTCACCAGGTTCCAAGTGGTGTAAAACAGATTCAAACCATTTTTGAAACACCTCGCTGTTCATATCTTCGAGATAATCCCCAGTCTTTCGCGACTCAAACATATGTAGACCATTTACCAAAAATCCCGAATCACTTCCAATATGAGTTATTAGTCTTCGTTCTTTTCCGGAAGGTGCTTTTAAACCTGTAGAAAATCCATCCATAAACGCTTGCCTTCTGTCCTGTACATAGCAATCTTGCCATACTTTTAGCACAGTATAACCTTCATTTAACGATGTCTCATCTATATAATATATTTTCCTATTTCAAACGCGAAATTGTCTTATCTTATCCAAATATTCTCGTCTCCATGTCACAATATCATTTTTCTCTATAAGCATACTCTTCCGATTGCGTTTGCAATATTTGAAATTAATTTCATGCATTGTCCTTATAAGCATTTTATACGAGATTGGGCAAATCGTTGTCTTCTGCCAGGGCAACCTGAACTTTAGTTACTGTTGGGATTCCATTTTTGAAAAAGAAACTATGAATTTTCCGCCGAATAGCATATTTCACATTTTCGTTCACGGTAATTTTTTTTCTTCCCCTTGTTTCCATTTTCTTCTTCTTTGCGTCTGTGTTTCCACATTTTATTGCATGAAATACACTTCGAAAGGAAACATTTGTTAATTCACTACCAGTTCCGCCTCATCCACTACACTTAAATTTGTATCGCGCGCTTGTAATCGTTCAGACATTTTTTATCATACGAATTTCCTCACTTGTCAGATGAGATCGTTTACATGTTTCTAATCCACTACTGCCCGCTATCGCTTCCAAAATAAAATCCTTTTCTTCGAACACTAAATAAACTAAATAACATTTGTCACTTCACAGTAAACATCTACAAAAATAAGTTAACCAATTAATTTATGCAGTTCAGCCACAAATGACAGCATTTCCCGCGTACTACGCTTATGTCAGGCTGCGATGAAATACTTGGATGTGTGTGAAATGCGCATGTCCGATCTTCTTGACACTCTTGACTTTTGTTGCATAGGTTTGCATATCTCGCTCTTCGTTTTTTAACCAATTAAACAAAGACGGAACTATATCCGACGTAAAAAATTGTGGTGGCAGGGAATAGAGAAGCATGGAACCACCATGGAACAGACAATTTATAGTTCTGTTCAATAGTAATGCGTAAGCGGCATCACTTTTCTATGTGCTAACGTTTGTGCCGCTATGTATTAAGTATTTACACTTCGTCCCTATTCTGTATCGAATTAGATCATGAGTCGCTGCCTATTATTTTAGCCGACTGGTATAGGTACACAATAAGCTACAGCAAATGTACAAAATGTCCACTGATGTTTTCAATACACTCACGACATCTCCGAATCCAAGTTTCACAATTCTCCATAAATTATTAACATATCGCGATACTCGTGTGCTAAACATTTTAATAGTGACTACTAACCGACTAGTAACAGATACGAATTTCAAACACCAACTTGTTTCTTGTTCAATCACTGGTGTCCCGGCAGCTAGTCAAATACTAGGTTACGATTTCTTTTCGCTGTTGTCATATTGCGCGATATGTAATTTATCGAATTTTATTGATCAAGAAAAAACTTATTCTACTAAAACTAAGAGTAAATAAATTCATAGAAGTTGTAAAAATTCTATTTCATAATATTTTATGCAGACAAATTACGTACAGATTCCGTAAATAACTAAAGTTTTGCACGTTAAATCGGATATTTTGATAATTTTTTTCTCGAAAATGGTTGAGTTTTGGACCCATGTTATATAGGGTTTTTTGTTTATTTTGATGTATACTATCGCCTGTTAAAATAATGGTAGTCAAACTTCTAACAGCCTGTATATACACATTGGGAATACCTGAACCTAAAAAATTCTGAAGAATACACTTAAGATGATTCTATCTCATAAAGTGATTCTATCTCATTGTCTCATAATTCAAGGCATAAAAGTAGAAAGATAATACAAACTATACAGTGTTATTCAGAACTTATCCATAATAAAATTTGGGGATATTCAACATACATACACGTACAAATGTGGTAGTGCAAAAAAAAATTTTTTGGCGGGTTCTGAAGACTATTTAAAAATTTTTCATTGCACGTCGCTGGATACTGGTCCACTGTAATGGAGTGACCTTGGGACTGACAATGCAAACTGGCTATCACGAAAAAAACTTCGGAAGTTCTGAGAGTATACCGACACCCGGCGCAAAAAAGATTTGCAGCGTTTTTACTTTAAAATGAACTTAAAGATAGATAGATGTGACCAAAGTGACGTGTCTTTAAAATAAATTTTGTTACACTAATTTTGAAGAATTGCGCTACTTGATTACTAGGTATTAGAAACATGAAATTTATAAAAAATTTGCACATACCTTGTTACAAGTTCGAAATTTTGTCCCTCGACTTCTACACACATTTGGGCACGCCTTATCGAATTTTGTCGCACTAAAGCGAATATTCCTCCTGGTTGCTGATCTTGTAAACGCAAATTGTTAAGTAAATTGAGGATTTTCAGCATTTTGCTACAACAACCACTCACATAATACTAACTCGTAATTGATAATCCGCTGGTAACAGTGATACGGATAAAACGGAGCTTCGTGTAATAAGCTCCACACCGTTCATTGGGATACCCCAGGCACCTGCCTAGCGATCTAAAATACGCTGTGGTCGTCCCGGGCCACCATCTCGTCCATTCCAACTTCACCATAAATAAGAATCATGTCCATTAACTCAGCATTACTGTACACATGAGCCATTTAAAATTTTACAGTTTAACACTCCTTCGATAAATAAAACATCCACACTGAGACAGCGACACAGATAGACTGATGACTGCATAGACAATAGAGATATTATCCCCACTCCAACTCTATTCGCTCTGTCTTTTACTTTTTTTTACCACATTCTTAGGAATGTGGTATATCAGATGTGTTGAAGTACAGTTGCCCATCTATGTAGTCCTTTATAATGGTATAACTTGAAACATTGTTTACGAGAAATCCTAAGACTTTTATTATAAATTTTTTTGGTGATATCGATTTCTTATTTAAGGATGCACATATCCTCAACGTTTTAGAGATAAGTTCTGAATAACCCTGTATACCTAATCTTCCAAAATGTCATATTTATTTTTATGTTACTATTCATGTTAAAATAAAGGTACGTGATCATTGTTTGAATTTACTTTTATTTATTCTTATGTGTTGTTGTTTTCAGAGAAGTATACAAAATTATGTTCATTACCCGTCCACACAAACTGCTTTTGCTGTGCTTGCATGATTCCAGCGTTCGGCTTCACCTCACACTGGAACATATGCGCTCACTCGAAAATCCTAGTTTCTGAATTCGTAATGAAATAAATACTATACTTGCCTGGCAAAGTAATAATCAACGTTCAACTACTTGATGCAGCCATGCAAGTTTGATTTTCTTGACAGGTCCATGAGAGCATTATTTATTATTATTTATTTATTTATAATTCCGGTGAAAAGAGTGAATTTTCTTGCTCATTAAGAATGGTAATCTTTGTTCTTAGAGTTTTTACAGTGCTTCTGTAGTTTATTAATACGAATATACTTGTTTTTATTTAGTTTCCTATTATATATTGTATGTTTGGTTTTTGTTGACTTTATTTTACATTATTCAACATAATCTAGGATCTAGAAGAAATCTGGGAAATATTGAGTTATAATTATTGTTATTTATTCTAATTCCTCTAGTCAGTGCACTAATACTGACATCAACTGATAAATTAAATATTTTTTTAGTAATTTCTTACCGGATAAGTAAAGTTATACGGATATTATTTTTGAATAATTGTTATTCAAGTAGAATATTTGCTGGTGTAACAGGTGAATTTACATTTAAAACTGTATCTGCGAACTATGTACAAAACATTTATAGAAAGCAGTATTACACAATTAAATCAAATGCTAATGGTAGCGATAACATTGATTTAAAGATGTTAACGTTGGTAACACCACATCCATTTATCTTAAAACGCGTCGATTCTGTCTCGCTCTAAATTCCGTCGCCAAATCGACAAAGTTCCTAAGCTATCTCCTCCGAGCGGAGATCGCAAACGGATTCCCGCGGGCGACCAAAGGTCGTCCCAAGCCTTTCTCCCATGCTTGGGTGCATTTTCGTCCCGTTTCCTACGCCTTTTCAAAAAACCTCTGGAAAATTTTTGTCGATCGCCGTTCAGCGAGAGATGCGGCTAGCACCGGCGTTTGTTCTCTCGTCTAATGGCCCCGTCGCGCCTGCCTAAATCTCGACTTTTCGCGGGACCCCCTCGACCCTTTTTCTAATTTTTACGGCTTCGAGAACCGCTTCACACGAAAGTTCCGTCCTTTCTCTAACCCTTTAAGATTTTTTTCGAGACCGTACACTCTTACGTCTATTTCGTCTTCGAAAATATCGAGTCGCGTCCGTCTCAACTTCTTTCTCATTTTATCTGCCGATGTGAAATTGCAGTAACTACAAGCACCTCCTACGAAAACTGTCAAATTAATAATTAAACTTCAGATAGGTTATTATTTTCCTATGAGAAATTATGCTAACGGAATCGATAGTACTGACTGCCAAACACTTCTGATTACCAAAATATTAAAGCGGAATGCTTTTCCAATTAGAATATCTGTAAAAATTAGTTTCAGGTTAATTAACACGTACAGTTTACATAGTTGTCTCAGAGTCACACAATAACCGAGTGACGCGGTGGCGTAATGGTATAAGTCGCAGGATTTCAAACATCGAAGTGCAGAATTTTACTTTTTAATTCCAATTATTTATTAGTATTAGTGTTTAGTTATTCTGTTTCATTGTCCGTAGTTTTTATTCTTTCTGCAGGTAAAGTTTGGAATTAATTCGTTCATTTTGGCAGCTAAAATTCATCATTTTAGCTTACAAAAATAAATATCTTCTACAATATTAATTTGCTGCAACAATTATGACAGCAATATATTTTTTAACCCGCCGTTACACCTTTTCGAAGGGCGGGCGAGGCTCCGAATCGTAGCGGAGGGCCCCATTGATAAAATTGATAAAAATGTTTACTAAAAAATTAATTCTACCTACTTTCAGCTCTTAAAAAATGATGATGTTTTACCATCAAGAATAGAGTACCCCTACAATTCATCAAAATATTAAGAAAAATCGTTTTTGGAATATAACACTCATTCTTTCGTTTAAGAAATGCAATTATCTTTTGAAATCTACAAATGTCAACTAAACGTCACATTTTTACATAATTTTAAATAAAAAACAAACCTGCGAACTTGAACATTTTCCTTGATTTCTAAATAACTTTTAGCATAGACCATTTTGCCCATAATGTACTCTGGCTGAATCTAACAGATAATAATTGATTCATGTAAGCCAACAGAACATCTTCTGTTACCCCAATTACACCATTTTTTTTTCTGCCAGGGTTTGAATTCGTTATATTCACGCTCGTACCTTGGAGATGATTTTTCTGGCAATAAACTTGAAGCTACGCTGGTGGCTTCCTTAATAATTGCTTCTGGCACATTCATTTTCACCAAAATAAGTAAACAATGAAATATACACCGAAATGAATACCGTGACTACGTGGTAGCGCTACCAAACCTTACGACAAATTATTGAGGAATTTTTTGTAGTCAAAATTTGAATATCTATCTGATATATTTACAAATGAATAACAAATAAAATATATAACAACACAAGGTAACTGTTTTTACTGGCTCCAGAAGGTGACAGGCTCGTGTATACTCGCCGGTCATACCCTTTCGTCCGACAGTAAAAAACCCTTTTACCATGCTAAGTAGTGTTATATACTATTATTTGCGGACATAACTTTGTTTTGACATGCCTTACCACCCCTGAAGGTTTATCGATCTGTTTTTGGGACGCCCTATATAGTCAGTGATCACGTTATATTTTCTCGCTCATTTGGACCCCAAACTATAAGACATTAAATATTGCAATTACAAGACAAATCTTATTAAGGTAAATTAGATACAGCTTTTTTACTGTGTTATGGTAGATATTTATTTCATTCTCATAAATGAATTACTTTTCTACCTTAATAGTCTTACGTTAAGTTTGGGGTCCTAGTTTTATGAAGGGACCCCAACCATAATATGTAAAACTGGTCCAAAATGTATGACATTAACTTCAACCACCACTTCCACTAGAATTTGCCATTTGCATTTGAGTAGATCTTGAATAACAATACATTTTAATATATTTTATAGTCGACTGTCATCATAATGCTGTCATTATGAAAGTCAAAATCGTTAATAATCTGACACTTTCTAGCACCCGTGCTGTAATGTGAAAGAATCGTGCCATAAAATCCACTTTATGGCACAATGCTATAGTAACCATATGCGAACATTCTACGATTGTACAAATTTAAGTTTTTAAAACTTAAATTGTCTGTTAAAACCACAGTTCGACTATAAAATAGCGTATGAAATTCGTTTATAATGCTCGATTATGGCATTCGTGAAGTGTTAGCGCATTCGCTTCGCTCATGCGCCAAAATTCACTCATGCCATAATCTGCTGCATTATAAACTAATTTCATAATATACTATTATAGTCGACTGTCATCATAATGCTGTCATTATGAAAGTCAAAATCGTTAATAATCTGACACTTTCTAGCACCCGTGCTGTAATGTGAAAGAATCGTGCCATAAAATCCACTTTATGGCACAATGCTATAGTAACCATATGCGAACATTCTACGATTGCACAAATTTAAGTTTTTAAAACTTAAATTGTCTGTTAAAACCACAGTTCGACTATAAAATAGCGTATGAAATTCGTTTATAATGCTCGATTATGGCATTCGTGAAGTCTTAGCGCATTCGCTTCGCTCATGCGCCAAAATTCACTCATGCCATAATCTGCTGCATTATAAACTAATTTCATAATATACTATTATAGTCGACTGCCATCATAATGCTATCATTATGAACGTCAAAATCGTCAATAATCTGCCACTTTCTAGCACCCATGCCGCAATGTGACATAACCGTGCCATAATTTTCTCTTACGGCACGATAATAAATAGTAGGTTTTTATTAAACTTGAAATACTATTTATTTATATTAATGGTAATACTACAGTATTACAAAATCCATTTACAAAACCTCTCCCATTCTTTTTTATAAAGATCTTCTGATTTTTTTGGAATAAGGCTTGATTCAGCTTCTTCGGCTTTTTTTAGAATATCTTCACGTGAACACATATTTTTAAAAAAATATTTGCTTGTATACACAACACCATAGCAACCACAACATGCCAACATTCAACGATTGCTCGAATAATAATTTCATAGTTTGAACAAATTTAATATTTTCAAAACTTAAATAATTGTACGTTAAAACCGCAGTTCGACCACATATCAAACCTATGTGGTTCGACTATAAAATAGCGTATGAAATTCGTTTATAATGCTCGATTATGGCATTCGTGAAGTGTTAGCGCATTCGCTTCGCTCATGCGCCAAAATTCACTCATGCCATAATCTGCTGCATTATAAACTAATTTCATAATATACTATTATGATGGCTTTTCAGAAACTCACTCATATTAGTGATCGGGTAACTTATGCCTAACAATTAGTTAGTAACCCAGGATAAGTTTCCGAAAAAGCCCATAGTTTCTTTTGGGATTACACCACCTGTAAAATAACTAAAACCATGAAAGAAACCAGAAGCATACAAACTAAATATTCAAACTTCTAAAGTTTCCCCCAAAAAACCACAGTATAGTATGTAATAAAATAAGTAAATTTCATGAGTGATTTTTCAGTTTTATACAAAATTTTGTAATATTACGTGTCATATTTTAAAATAAAATAAATATTATAAATAAAATAATTATTATAATAAAATTTAAAAGAAATTAAACACTTAACTAACTTTTTCCTAAACGTTTCGAGTAGATCCTCAACTCTTCGTCAGTAGAACGTTTGTACGATAATAACTCTTTGTATGATAAGAAGTATTTTTTTGTCATCTGACATTTTTAATTCAAATTGTCATCGCATGCACTGATCACTGATATTATTAATTTTCCTGGTAACATCCTTCTGGAGTAGAGGAAGCCACGTTTGATCCATGAATATTGTTTTTGACGAGATACAATTATCACCATTAAACGTTTAATAAAAGCACTTTCTTTTAATTTTCTTTTAACTGATTTTTCTTCTTTTTGTAAAACTTTAGCCTGTATTCAATCAAAACTAAAAAACCACTGGATTATTTTATTATCTACATATTATACAGTGGGTTTTTGGGGCACTTTAAAATTTGTCTTGATACTGCACTTTGAATATTTAATTTTTATGCTTCTGGTTTCTTGCTTTTTGTTAATTTACAGGTGTTTAAGTTAAAATCATGAAAACGCACCACAAATAAGTTACAGACATTATTTTAATGTTTATATAAACAAAATCAAGGCAGCGGTTCCAAGAAGGCCGATGAGTTTTGACATTAATTGTTCGGTTCAGCTGAAAATCAGTAGGTATCTTGGAGATTTCAGGGTCGCTACGAATTTTTATTCCAAATTTAGAAAGGCAACATATCAGCATGAATGATGCGCTATATGTATACATAATATGTTGGTGGTCATTTCAACAGAGCAAACACTACACCTAAGCATTATACATATTTATATGTTTAGTTCAAATATTTAATTATGGAAATAAAAGTTTTTTAAATATTTTTTATATATTTTTTATTAACATATCAATTTGTATTCGTTATTATTATAACTCAAATTATTTCTGTGATGTTGATACCACAGCAATAGTGATCCTTATTTATTTCATCCTGGCGCAAACCCCTCTGTAGTAGCCGTAAACCTCAAACTGTTTAATTAAACAGTTTACGCAAATGCTATTAAAGTGACAATAAAACCGAACGATTCGTGCTTCGGCACTTCTATTTAATGATCCACAAAATAAAAACTTCTATAAATTTAATGTTGTGAAATTCAAATTTCTGTGTGCGTAGATTGCAAAAGCTCTAAAATTTTCATTGAGGGCCGTCGGTTGAAGTTACTGGGCCTTTTCACGATAAATAAACACACAATCTACTAGTTTTTAATTCAGTTTCATGCAATAACTTTTAATGCACATGTTTTTTAAAGGAAAGTGTATGAACCTAACTTTACATAATTTCCCGGATTCTCATACTTCTCATCTTTATCTTAAACACACTGTATTAAAAAAAATAGTAAAATAATATCTAGTTGATATCTGCCTTTATACTACGTATACTACAGACAACTGCCGAATAACGATCATTGTGATTCCTTCCGCTTAAATAAATGTAAACCAAACTGTTTCTTTTCATCCACAAAACTCTTTCCACTCCATCCACTTTTTATCCGCATTTCACCCGCACTCACGGCCAGCAAAATAATAATATGCCGCTCCCTCTCCCACACAAGTCTCTGATTTCCGAGCTCATTATTAAGATGAGAATGAATGATAAGAGATATAGATATTATTATATCCAATGTTTTATATTGTTTGTATTTTACAAGTTTTTGTTTGTTTTTTTATTTTACTCTATTGCTATTATAATATTATGACTTTGTATTTGACTTGTCTTTAATGTAATTATGTACCATATTGCATATGAAAATAAAAGTTTTTCTTATTCTATTCATACAGATTATTACAAAATTGAATGGGAGAAACATTTAATTAAGGTAACAGTAACACTTAATTATGGAAATAAATATAAATTTTAATAATCAGGAAGTCAACAAAATATGAGACTTTACAGTTTTAACCATTTAACCTATGTACCATGTACGCTAATAAAAAATTCTCGATTCTCGCTTTCCAGAATAATCCGTATGATGTCGCTTTAGATTTTGTGATCGCCAGTACCATCTGTCGGGATTTATCCATTGTTACTTATTTTACAGCAGGGTATATTGGCAACATTATACATACCTACCTAAAAGAAATTCACATTGAATTTCGCCCGTCTGAAAAAAACGGGTCAGAGCGATCTGAATCTGAAAACGGCCCGTCATTTATGTATCCACATACCAAAGCAAAACAAAATAATAAACAATTTTAAACTTACCTTGAATATAAGATTTCTGTTTATATTTTTTGGTTAGTGTAAAGCTCGATGTAATGGCCATTCCAAATATTGGATCAAGCATTTTATATCGCTGCTGAAGCAACTGGATTTATTATACTGTATGGTTCGACATACATTAACTAATCATCCATTCAATTATGATAGTGCAGATAATATAAAAAGTATAAACTACCTTTTACTCTTTTAACGTAGGTACTTTTATATAAAATCGATGCATGTGGGCATGTGTGTTTAAGGCTACTCTTTTGTTTTGGTTTGTATCAAAGTACACGTAGAACTGTATAGTCTGTATAAGTACCGGCTTCTACTGTTATACATGGATGGGCAACAGTATGAATCATGTTTTATATATTGAGAACTGATGATATCATTTAAGGAAACATTTATGATATTCCACCAACCTCTGGTTTAATCGGAAATGGAGACAACTTTTTGTGAATAAGATACCCTGTATATTTTTTTACCAAATTTTAATTCGGAGATCTGTCAGAATTATATATCGTTGACTTCATAGGATAGCACTCTTATCATCAAATCTGGAAGAATATATAGGTAGGGTGTAAAAAATTCAATAATTTCCTCTTAATTCTGAAGTAGTTAACAATGAAAATATTAGAATAACAAAAATTAAAAATTGGTTACGTTTATTTATTTATTTATTTATTATTTTTTTTTAAGATTTAAAGAAATCTAAGTTTGATCAGAGATCTTTACATGTAGATGTAGAAGTCTCTGGTTTGATCAGAGACTTATACATCTACATTTGATATAAGAAATAAATCTGAACATTAAGAGTAGCACCCACTTGATCGTTCCATACCAAAGAATGAAAGTCCCCAATAAGTTGAGTGCTAAAATTGTACTTCCTATATACTTCTGTAACTTGTAGGTATTTGTCGGTATTTAGTATCTTTCCAGGATAGCTCCTTTTATATAAGTTTTATTCAGAGAGTTCCTTTTGTAAGAGGAGAACAAAGAATAAACTACTCATTGGAATTTAGGTCCCTACTGGGTCCTTTTGCAGGTTTCCTCCTCAATTATTGTTATTTATTATGTAGAATGGAATTATTTTTTAAATAATAATGAGTAAACCATATTATCATTAATTAGTTTTGGGTTTCTGAAAAGACTCAGACTTTTTTTGTAAGATAAAAAACACAAAACCGCCAAACACGTACCGAAATGGCATTACAATGAAAGTTTGAAATTACTGTAGCAACAGGTAGCAACAGTGAAAATTTAACAATTTGGTATTGCACTTTTCTACACCCTATAAACATAACATAAAAAAATAAGTTTCATGAAAAATCTACATCACTGATTCTACAAGACATATACTTCTGGAATTATTTTTTTATTATAAAAGTCAGCCAAGACATTTCCGAGATTCAGATGAGGAAAAAATTAGATGTGCCGACCAAGTCCATGACCAGTTTACTAGGTTTAGTATAAAGTGAAAATAAGTGAAAAAGAAATCATATTTTGTAATCTTTTATGAAGAGATTTCCAACAATTAAATTGGAAACGTCCAATCATTTTTATCTTAATAGATTGGTTTAATATTCAATTGCAATGCAAGATCTTTTCTTGTGGAATAAGCTGCAATATCCCGAAGCACATTTAAATTTATTCTAAAGAGTAGGAAGAGTACTAGTAGTGATTTATGCATCCACTGATCTTTTAACTATGTGATGATCATGTTGGCAATATAAATAATTACGAAACTTTCATAAATGCATCCGCGGTGTAACCCACATGGAATGCAGAACCTCTAAACTAAGTATTTGTTCATCACAGAATTGCTAAATAAATGTGCTGTGCGCCACACATGAAAATAGTATTTATTATGAAATACCATTAAAGTAAATGTAATATAAAAATCAATTAGGACGGCTCATAATTATCTTGTATTTTATAGTTTTAGCTGAACTGCACTGAATGTCAGATCCGCATCGCGCACAATGGAACCTGAGAAGTCCTAAGACAGACTCTGGTACCACTTCTAGATATATTTATAAGAATAAGATTAATTTTCTCTTTTGCACCCTCAACAAGCCTTGTAAGTTTAAGATCTATATTCAAGGGTGTATCTGATTAATGTTAAACTATTATTACGTAAAATTTATTATTAATAACATGTAATCAACACAGTTAAATATTGAAGTAAAGCTAGAAAAAATGATTAGGTATATCTTTATTATTTTCAAAAACTTGGCAAACAAAGATGGCTACGCAAATAATTGTCCTAGTCAAAAAAAAGGCATACCTTAATATTCTATTAATTTTCCTTTGTCATCATTAATTGGATGGGAATTATGAAAAATAATATTTTCTATAATTGCCATCCTTAGACTTGTCCCTTCAAAATTCTCCACATTTTACAGCAGTCTTCCAAAATTTCAGTGGGATTTACGTAAAAACTGTCCACTCCTAGCAAATTGTTTGACATCATATAAAAAGGGCTAAAAATAGATTTTGATGTGAGGTTTTTCTAGACAATTCTAAAAACACTATTAATAACATTAATAATAACACAGAAGAATTCATCTTTGTCATTAATGTGTGAAAAGATTTCAGTAATTTAGTGTTATTGCTATCAAAAACTAAATATTTATTCAGAGATATCCATATATATTAAAACGCGTCGATTCTGTCTCGCTCTAAATTCTGTCGCCGAATTCACAAAGTTTCAAAGCTATCTCCTCCGAGGGGGGATCGCGGAGCGATCCCCGTGGGCGACTAGAGGTCGCCCCCGGCCTTTCTCCAATGCGTAGAGGAATTTTTGTCCCGTTTCCTACGCTTTTTCCCAATTTAAATGCCTTTTCAAAAAACCTTTACAAAATTTTCGTCGATCGCCGTTGGGCGAGAGAGATACGGCTAGCACCAGCGTTTGTCCTCGCGCCTAATGGTCCCGTCACTCCTGCCGAAATCCCGACTTCGCGGGACTCCCTAGACCCTTTTTCTAATTTTACGGCTTGGAGAACCGCTTCACGCGAAAGTTCCGTCCTTTCTCTAATCCTTTTGAGATTTTTTTTTCGAGACCGTACCTCTACTCCTTCTATGTCTATTTCGTCTTCGAAAATCTCGAGTCGCGTCCGTCTCAACTTCTTTCTCATTTTATCTACCGATGTGAGATTGCACTAACGAGACAAGCCCCTCCCACGAAAACTGTCAAATTAATTAAACTTCAGATAGGTTATTTTCCTACGAGAAATATTGCTAACGGAATCAATAGTACTGACTGCCAAACACTTCTGATTACCAAAATACTGAAGTGAAATGCTTTTCCAATTAGAATATCGGTAAAAATTATTTTTTCAGGTTGACACGTACAGTTTACATACTTAAACGGTCTCAAGGTAAACTTTTGGCAACAGGCGTGGTAGCGCGACGGGAAAGTCGTAGGATTCAAAACTTCATAATGCTAATTTCCCGAGTTCGAGTTACGCTGGAGGCAAGCTTTTTTTTACTTTTTAATTCCAATTATTTATTAGTATTATGATTTAGTTATTCTGTTTCGTTATCCGTAGCTTTTATTCTTTCTGCACGTAAAGTTTGGAATTTATTCGTTCATTTTGGCAGTCTGTTAAATTCTTCATTTTAGCTTACAAAAGCAAATATCTACAATATTTTTGGTCCCATTGACAAAATTGATAATAATGTTTTACTTAAAAATAAATTCTACTTTCAGTACTTAAAAAATTATGATGTTTTACCATCAACAATAGCGAGTACCCTTACAATTCATCAAAATATTTAAAAAAAATCGTTTAGTATAATTACATCATCATTCCAGATACAAAATTTCTTTAATATATATTTTCTTTAAAATAATATTATTCTAGATGCTTTTGTCACCCGAAGGGTGTTAGTTATTTAGTATTTTCTAGTTATTTAGTATTTTCTATCCGTGCTTAATACTTTTTTGTACAGGACAGGACTTAACTATTTCAAGGATCTTCAAGACATACTAACTAAAATTGGCGTAATTATACCTAATTAAATAAATAATGGGTCACATATACCTACTGCTTATACATTTGTATTCTTAAATCGGAAATAAAGTGTTGCTTGTTTTTTTTCTTAATTTGCATCCAATTAAGAAATTGATTCTAAAAATCATAAATTATTATGAAACAATACCAAAAAAAACAACTGCACAGATAAATAAGGCTGTCAATATCAGTTGATGAATTTTGTATATTTCAGAGGTATTCACTTTATTATCTCGTCTCCTGGACTAAACATACCCTCGTAATTAGCGTTACACTAAAACATTTCCATCTTTGTATCAACTGCGCTATAAATGTACTTCAACAGGATGTAATAATACCTAACACTGGATGTCCACCTGCCGTGGTAGGACACAAACCAACCCAGCATCTCCTGGAGGCTAACTTGAGCAACAGGTGAGGCGACAGACGGGGCAGCATGTGCTGGTCTCTAATAGCAATCCACTTCCAATCATTAACCTTTTACAATGGTAGAATTTTAGCGGTGCTAACTAAATGAGCGCGTTTACATGATTTAGGAGTTTATTGCAAGAGTATATTTATTTGTGATATGCTTGAAAATTCAACTTATTTTTACGTGCAGAAATAATATAACATAACTGGTAATTCAGAGGCACGTCCGTCAAATAGCGTGAAATAAGGTCAGAGAAGAATGAGTGGATACAGATGACGTAAATAATTGATGTGAATAACCATACAGTTGTTAATACAAATACCTTATTTACTTGTCTTGAAATAATGTCTGTAACTTATTTGTGGTGCGTTTTCATGATTCATAGTTTCCTTTGGCAATGTTTTTCTTTTTCTTTGTCTTTATCTTGAAATAATTTTGCATGTTCATCATTGTTCATCATAATCAAGACTATTGGTGCAAATACTCCCGAGATTACGCACCTTTGATTCATTTTCAGAATAATCCTTCGTGATTTTAAAAAGTTAAGGTAAGACCTATTGAAACATAAACAGTTTACTAGTGGAGGCTATAGTATAATTAATTAATTAGTTTTATTAATATCAACAGGAGAAAATGTTATATAACGGAGTAATACTCCTCAGTATAGAGTAGAAAATGCGTGTTTTGCAAATTTTATTTTATCTAATATTATACAGGGGGAAGTTGTCCAGAAATATTTCCCACCACTTGCAGACTGTTTTTGTTTTTTGAACTTGTGTATTGACTTGTTTTTTGGCATTGCAGGTAGGTTCTTGACTTGATATCTGGAAATTGTTTCAACATGTATTTACAGCAATTATTTGTACTTATTCTTTTTTAGTAACTTAAGTTTAACAACTACAGATTCTTAAAAAAAATGTACAAATAACAAGAAAAGCAGTGAAAAGACACAAATGATGCACAAAAATCGAAAATGCCTTGAACAGACCTCAATACAACATAATTCTAGATATTATTTCCTAATCTGAAGGTTATATTTATGTAGTTATAATTTGGCGGGAAATTCAAAATAATACGGAAATATTTCCCGGAAAGTTTCCATTTTAGAAACTTTCTAATATGGAAACTTATCAGTGGCCCATCTTTACTATTTTGTTATTAGTATGGTTTAGGCAGTGCTGCTAGAATTAAATCTACAAATTTAAATTTACACCCTGTATATTGGGTTGCTTCATTCTTAACATTCCAGTCCAACATTTTTTGTTAGACTTCCTACGTTGGCTCCCTGCCGCATTATTTCCATGTGCCCTTCAAGTAGTCGTGTGAAAATCCACATCAAAAACTGGTATATCTAGTCGTTTTGATTAAAATAAGTAAAAAGTAAGCGTTGTTCAGTAAAAGAGAAGGTCTTGCTCATTATGCAAAGACTAATATTAATTAATACTTATTGTAATCCATATATGTACATCCGCTTGTTAACGAAATGATAATTGGCATTTGCAAGTAGCGTATAGGAGTAGGTATATAAATAATGGCATGAATTTTAAAATTGTTTAACAAATACCTGCTGCCATAGAAGAAATTCACAGTAGGGTGTGTATTAAGTATTTGGTGTAACTGCCTTTACAATTTTGAAGTTGAGTTCTGAGTCTGAAATTTTTAATTAGGCAAATCAAATGATAAAATCGTATCGTAATGCCACCATATTTAAGTTTTTCAAAAAACATGTAAGGTGTACTTTTATTGTCTATATATTTACTACCTTCAGACCGCCTTTATGTACGGCCTAAACTTTTCCATTGCTCAGAGTACGGCAAGACATACATTTTCCATAGGCTATATTTTTTCTCGCTACCACTCTTTGAACGACTGATAAAACTGACCATTTTCTCCCTATCTGCATTAGCCTGAGACAAAAACAGCCCCCAAGTCTAAAGTCACCAGCATCTGTATGGAGAAGTGTTTCTCAAAATCAGGACAAATTATCATTGGCGCAAACGTTAGGTGTTCTTTGATCCGTTCAAAGACTGGGTTGCATTCCTCTGATCATATAAACCCACGGTAAAATACCAACTAGTAATACTACCCCATATCAATGCTATACTGTTACTCTTTTGAGATTGTAAGTTAAAACTATAGTATCAGGGGCTGCTAGAAATAGTAAAGAACTAAAATCACGTTCCCGGCTCGATTTCTGAGATAATTTCACATTAAGCATAATTATTTAGTATTTTTAAAAGTAATACCGAGCTCTGTAACTCGAAAACTAATAAAGGAATCGATTTCTGATTTGACTGACTGACTTTTTTCATATCTCAAGTAGTTATATTATAAGATACCCCGTAATACCATCAAATTCTGGCTTACATCTCATAAGCTTTATTAAAAAAAAATACTTTTGTGAATTCTATTTCTTCTTGTTTTTTACAGATTTATACATATTGCATTTCCAGACGGAAAGAATATATTATGCAAATAATTCTTTGTGCATCTGTTTATAATTAATAACCATAGTTGTTACTAAAACAACTGAATAATTTTGTTTTAGTTAATTTCTTTCAACCAAAACAAAGGCTGACGTATAGTAATGCCCGGAAATTTAAAAAAAGAAATACGTTTCCGTTTGTCATTATTTGAATTTAAAGTGATCTTCATCACCGCATCTTTGTCCAAAGTTAATGTTATCGAGATGGTCATTCATAATACTAAATAAGATCTTGTTTCCATAACTGTCTTGTCACCCAGTATATTATTTGACATGTTAATTACCTACATTTTTTTGTAAATAATGTTCTAAGGTCAATATTTTTCAAGACATTTACGTTTTTAGTAAAAGCTGCCAAATTATTCAACTTTTTACTTCAAACTAATCAAACTTACAATGAGACTATGTAAATGATTAGATTTGAAGGAAAGGACGTCATGGATGACTGCTCAAACACCCGATTAGACAAAACTACACAATTGTTTTTTATGGTACCTACCATGTTAAAGAGCAAGTATAATAGAAAACTTTTGCAAATACAAAAAAAGGACATAAAACGCCGAATAGAGAAGTTTTTTTGGAATATAAGCTTAGTCATTTTAAAAAATGTCAGCTAGTCGAAACAAGCATGCATAGACGTACTAGATAACTTTCAGTTATGAACAGTTATTGGACAGAATGGCCAGAATGGAAGCTATGGACAGTATTATTATTTGATTAAATAATGTCCAAAACTCTTCATAATAACATTAGCGATGTATGTTTATTCTTATTTAAACATTTACCTGTTTGTTTTGTTTTCTATAATATTAAATGATTTACTGATACCTATTGTAAACTGTTTATTACAGCTAAAATTTTAAAAGGAAATCCATACTTAATATAGTGAAACATTGAAGAAAATTCTGTATATAAACAATGTTCATCATTTCCTCTTTTGAAAAATGGACTCTATGTCAAAATCATGGTTACTAGATTAGTTGTAAACAAAAAATAAAATCATTTGGTAGCTTTTACCGAAAAAGTATAAATATTTTAGAAAATATCGATTTTAGGTAGGTATAGGGCATTGTTTACAAGCAGTGGTAGAGATTGAACATGTAAATTCATAAATAAAATAATATACTGGGTATTGCATTTATGAAAATTGAGAAAATTCTCTTTGTAATATACTAAACTGTAAATTGACCTTGAAGGTGTCCATCTGTAATAGGTCACCCTGTATGTTTCAAAATATTTTTAAAACTCTGCAATAGGCCGATATTGGAATTTGACGCACTATTAGTCACCCGTGTGTAGTGCGTAAGGTACGTGTAGTAAAATTTATAGTAGAATTCACGAAAATTCAACTTGGAAAAAAGATATTGAGAAATAATCATATTTTCAAATTAATTGAATTAAAAATGTGAGACGAATGTTTCATGTTCGCATTTCATGAAGTAAAATGGGTTATAATGAGATATAAGAATTCAAAGACGTTTAGCGAAGAAGAAAAGGAATAAAAACGAAAACACATGTCGATCCTTGAGTAGGAATCTGTGGTGAATCAAACAATGAGCTTTTATTTTAAAGGGATAGACCTATTTTATGAAATATTCAAAAGTATTTAATGTTTAGCGGTTCTGGCCACACTTGCCTCTGTAATTATTTATTTATTAAAACGCAAAACGATTTTATTTCACTAATTAGATCTGGTAATTGGCTTCCAAAACTTTCACTGCAACCATTTAGCTGAAGTTCTAGCTAGAGAAACCTAATTGATATTACCTAACAAATCTACGGCTTCACACTGTAATGTAAAAAAGTTGTTAATTAAACACAGCTACCACAAAACTTCATTTAGAATCTGAACAGTTCGATAGTTTAGTGATACAGTATGATATCTTAAAGTATACCCGCCATAGAATATTATAGGCATACCTAGTATACGTAATATACGTATACAGGATGTCCCAGGGTGACGAGACATTAGACATAGTTCAGGTACTACAGGGTACGGCAGCACAACTTCCTTTTTTCAAAACTTAATAAAACCCATTGTATGAATTAGAACATTTTTATTTGTTTTTTTTTTTATAATGTACGCGCATGCCTAAAGTTTTGTTTTACATAGTTTTGAAGATCAAATCAGACAGGTGACGTCCCCCATTCTCCATACACTGAGTAAACCGATTTCTGGCGTTTATCATGACTCTTGCCAGCATAGCAGGCGTTATGTTGTCAATTTCTTCCTGGATGTTGGTCTTCAAATCTTGTAGGGTGCTTGGACGGTTCACATAAACACAGGATTTCAAAAAACCCCATAGAAAAAAATCACAAGGGCCAAATCGGAACCTGACACGCGTTCATCCGAGAATTGAAGTCACGTGCAGAAAGTTCCTGCACAATCGCCATCGTGTAAGGATGGAAATGAAGATCATAATGAAGAATTCTCCTCACAGAACGATCGGAAAGTCCAAGGGCAGACGCAGAACGCCGTGGTGGTCGCAACATTGAAACTCTCACTGCCTCAATGTTTTCAGGTTATTTAATGGCGCGAGGGACTTCAGTTCTTCGTCTTGTCGCACTTGCAGTTGCAACAATTGAATTCTGGTCCGGGACAGGAGCCAACGGGGCTAAATTAAAGCGATTCCAAAAGGCGCACTGGGTTGCGATCACAGAACATCCGCCCGAAAAGTAGGCCTCAACGGTAAAAGCACGCTCCTCCCTATACCAACGCATTATGGCGAATGAACTGTGTCCGGACAAAACTTTATAGTCCCGCCTCTCGAACGAGACCACTAGCGCTCCGCTACGACATCAACCGACTGAATGACGCACATTTATAAAAGGAAGTTATGCTGCCGCACCCTGTACTTCGATTTTGATTTTGAAAAATGTGGGCAATAGTGTTTTCGGGCATGCCTGTGACATTTTGCAACTTTGACACCCTGTAAAATCTAAACGGTTTGAGATCAAACAAAACGGTTTGCACATTTATATCTTAACTTTTCATAAGCTATCGTTTGATACTAATATCATCGATAATACCAAAAAAAAATCCATTAATCTTTTGGTTAAATCTCAAATTAGTATCAAACAATAGCTTATGAAAAGTTAAGATAGGAATGTACAAACCAATTAGATTTTACAGGGTGTCAAAGATGAAAAATGTCAACATTTCAAAAATAGTTGAAGATAGGTATAGGACATCCTACATGAAATGTGTTTAGAATATAACGTAGAGTTCCATTGTTTCATTAACGAAGATGACATCAACTTCCGGTATAACCGGAAGCGTTAGATGGACGCTATTATTTTAGTTGAGATGGGCATGCCCGAAACACTATTGCCCAAATTTTCAAAACTAAAATCGAAGTAGTCTCTGAAGTATGTCTAATGTCTCCTCACCGTGGGACACCTTGTATAAAACTATGCGTTATTTATAACATAGCAAAAACAGTATATTTCTATGAAACGAAAACTTATTTTTCCAACAGAAATATCTTTGTTCTTATTTAAAATAAAATCCTTAAAATTAGAAATGTGTTTTCTTGT
Source organism: Pogonocherus hispidulus (assembly GCA_963924545.1). Lineage (NCBI taxonomy): Eukaryota > Metazoa > Arthropoda > Insecta > Coleoptera > Cerambycidae > Pogonocherus > Pogonocherus hispidulus. The sequence goes on from OZ004700.1 coordinate 22,488,785, forward strand.
CGTAAACCTAAAGTTATTGTGTGTGTATATTTGACCTGTGGGAAAACAAGATTATTTATCATAAAATTATTTCAAGAAATAAAATCCGGCAAATACAAGAACGCTGTTGTATATGCATTTATTTGATTTAATTATACCAATATATCCTGCACCTATAAATATAGAATACTACTCCGCTTCCGAAAATAAAATTTGTTTACTTAAATTTGTGAATAAAATACTCATTAGCTGCTTTCGTTTGAGCATCATTTCATAATCTGATCATGCTTATTGTTTGAAAGCCACAAATCTTACTATATATTTTGTAGTCAGTATTGCGAAGTCAAGATCAACCGAAACCAGCTAAAATACGCGGCTAAAAATTAAAAACAAACCAAATATTTAGCCATTTTGAATAAAATACAAAAAATTCTGGAGTTTATACAATGGCCGGCAAAAGTCGGGGGATGGTCTAATTACATTTTGCTGGGTGGAAAGAAAAAATCAAAATTAAAGGCCATAGGGTCTAGTAAATATGACCACAATTGACCATTTCACCCCATTACTGACCATTATTTAATCTGTCACTTAAACAGGGTAGTTTTCCTGATGTTTGGAAAGTGGCAAGTGTCTGTCCCATTCTAGAGAACGGTGATCCAGTTGATGTAACGAACTATAATAGGCCCATCACTTTATTTGCAATTTTGCGAAGGTTTTCGAGATGTTATACAGTCAAATTTATTCTCGTTTTAAAAATATTATATCGCCTGTACAGCATGATTTCACGGAAAAAGGATCAACCAACACAAATCTTGTTTGTATTAGCCAATTTATTTCTAACGTCATCGATCATCACGGTTAGGTGGATGTATTGTATACTGATTTATCGAAGGCCTTTGATAGGATTGATCATAGCGTATACTCTTACACAAACTTAAGAATTACGGATTTTGCGATAACTTACTAAAGCTCTTTCGCTCCTATTTATCAAGTCGTTTTCAATATGTCATTTATAATGGATTTAGCTCTAGTACTACCTTATTACTTCTGGAGTACCCTAGGGTCCTAATTTGGATCCTCTACTATTCTCTATTTTTATTAATGACATTACCACTCTGCTCAATTGCCATCAGTTAATCTATGCGGATAATTTAAAATTGTATTTTTCTATTTCAAGTATAGATGATTGTGCTTATCTCCAAAACGGTTTGAATATTGTTGCAATATAGTGTGTTCTAAATTATTTGAATTTAAATATGTCAAAGTGTAAAATGTCATTTCTTGCACACGTAAATTGAATACTATAGTTTTCAACTATGAAATTAACTCAGACTTTTTGAAACGCGCCAAGACCATTAAGGATTTGGGTGTTTACTTTGACAATGAGTTAACATTTTCCGAGCATATTCAACATATAGCTTCTTTTACTCTTAGAATGTTAGGTTTTGTGATAAAGCAAGGCCGTGATTTCCTCGGTAATTATGTACTGTTCAAATTATTTTATGCATATGTTCGCTCTAAGTTAAGAGTACTGTTGACTTATTGGGAACCCTATGTATAATGTTCATGTCAATCTTATTGAGTCTGTTCAAAAAAAGTTTTTAAAATTCCTCACGTTTCGTTTAGACAGTAGATATCCTATAAGAGGCTGTGACTATAAACTTTTGTTAACTCGTTTTAATTTCGACTCTACAATTCAGAAGACACTTCTACAGTCTGAAATTTTTACATGCACTGTTACACAACAATATTGACTGTCCTGATATATTAAGTCAGTTAAATTTTCTAGCAGTTAGATTTGCACGAACGTTTTATTGCTCTGCTGTTGACACTAATGTTGGATTAAAGTTTCCCATTAGTGTTATGTTATGAGACGTAGCTATAATAGCATTTGTAACTCCTGCGATATCTTTGACTGCAGTATAAAAGCTTACATTCTGCTTTTAGAAATGTTAGTCGGCTCTAAATTATAAAATTTAAATTGAAATTAAGCTCTTTTTTATATTTTACAGTTATATTGTACATATGCAAACGTATTTGTGAATATGTTATTCTTAGGTACTCTTCTAAGTAGCGGCCTATTTGTATTTATTTTATTTACTTTTTTATCTGTTCATCTTTTTCTATTATACTTTGTTCTGTAATTGGTATTTACACTGTTGGACAAATAAACAAATTATTATTATTATTATTTCACCATAATTCGTATAAATTAATAGTGGTTTGATCCCATCACCAGCATTAACTGTCTAACGAACTAATCAGCTAGTGTGTGGGAAGCTTCAGGCCACGCCGATATTAGCCTTCACGGACGTACCTACATGCGATCGGAACGGGACCAACACTGCCGATATCGGCACCGGTCCGGACGTGACGTAAGCGAATGAAAGCGTTCACCCGAGACCCGGTTCGTCGCAGCACGGAGACGGGAGACGGCGCCGGCTTGTCGGTTTTAGTGCTTCTTTATCTACCGGGCTGTTCACGCTAGTTTCTGGTTCTAGTATTAGGCTGTTTTAACCCACGACACGTTCATTGTATTTATTTCATGTTTATATTGTGAAGATGAACAGATTTAAATATGATATTCGAACATTAATCGAACTTGTTAAAAGAAATCCGTGCTTGTGGGATAGAAGTATAAACACTTTCAAAGACAGGATTGAAAGGCAAAAAGCGTGGATGGAAATCTTTTCCTGTTTGGAAAAAGACTTTCTTCAAATGAATAAAAAGGAGCAGGAGAAAATTAGTAAGTACCTATATTATTAAATCACTATTTTTTATAGAATTCAATAGCGGTCATTATATTTTGTTCTTACTGCGTCCATTAATCTTTAAAAACAGTCTGTAAATCGGTGTCTTAACAATAATTGCACACCATGTTGATCGGATGTATAAAACTCTTAAAATTGAAAATTGCGCAAGGTTTAGAATATTAGTACTTTTGTTATATCCGAACAAAAATTTTCTCTTTCGGACAGTCAATTTTATTCCCTAGATATTAAATAAAAGGTGCAAACCAATTATATTTAGGATTTCAAAAATTTGGAATGGTCGAAAGCGGGTTCAAAGTTTTAACTCAATGCTCAATTGATTCGAATAGATTCCAGAGACTTGAGATAATCAAGTCTCTGGTATAGACTCATCCGTCTCCGGTCAGGATAAAATGGCAGGTAAAAAATCGAAATGTTGTGGATTCGAATGCCACTGCGAGTAAACCAATTTTATATTTTAATAAAACTGCTTTTTTCTGAGAGGGAAACTGAGACCATTGCCATAACTCTAAAAATTGGTTTTGTTTATTTCCTATAAAGTAAGACTATATTTTCGATTATTCAGTTTAAATAGATTATTCACAGTTGAGTTATTTTCGTTACTTCAATTTCCTTAATAGTGTTCCACTTATTTTTGTTTTGTTTTAGGTGAAATAATTTGTGCAAAATGGCAAAATATCAGAGATTCTTTTGTTAAATCATTGAAAAGAAGGTCTACTCACTCCACTTCAAGAAAATACATTTATCATGATTACCTACAATTCTTAATGAAGGTCCTGCAAACGGATGACGCAGAATCATCAGTACAATATCCACATCAGGTGCACGACAGCACATATGAAGGACAGATGAAAAACGAAGAAGAAATGGAAGAAGAGAATATATCTACAACGAAAAGCAATGAATACCATCAAGCTCGAAAAAAAGCACGATTACAAGAGGATGTCGATCAGGAAATTATGCAGGCATTACGAAGCAGCAAATCTGCACCTGATGAAGATGAAGCGTTTTTCATCTCAATAACCCCGTCTGTACGAAGAATGTCCGAAGAGGATAAGCTCGAATTTCGAATGGGTGTGTTACAGTTAATAAAAGATATTAATACCCGTGGTAGGAACCTATCTGAATCAACGTACGCTCCTGCCAGTTCTTCAATTTCCGAGGCTGCAACATCCCATTATCCTACTTTAAAGACTGATAGTGATGACTACAAGCTACAATCAAATTTTTTTGAGTGCGAATAAATGCTGTTATCATGTATAATATCCAAGATTTTTACAATATATTTATATTTATAATATATTTAATAGTACAAAAATAATAACTTTTACATACTTAATAAAGCTACTAAACTAATTTTCACTTATTTAATGTAATTTCACATATTTTAGAAATATGACTGCTCTCATAGAATCACAAACCTTAATAGAATTTTGAATACTATTTTTAGATTTGACGGCCGTGTCAGATGAATTCTGTAGATTTTTTAACTTTTCTGTCAGGAGATTATCGGTTAAATCACGCTACTCGACAGCCATCTGGACTGTGATCTAGTAGATTAAAAGAACGGATTTGCTAGGCACTTAAGATAATGCTATCTGTTGTGAATGATGAAACATTTACCATTAAGCATTGACCACGGTAGAGCAGCCTAAAAGATTACATAAGTAATTCGCCAATAAAAGGCTTGGTTTGATCCGGGAAGAATCAAAACGGCACACAACATGTGATGGAGGTTTTGGTTGGGGTATTTGTTATAAGCACTTAGATTTTCGCGTTTGAAATATTACAAACAATTGCTAGCCACTTCGAATACAGTGTGACACACATTCAAGGTATATCCCTTTTTCCGCCCTAATTGTTTAAGATAAATATTTCAAATTTGGCATGATGGAAGCACAAGGCCATTTTTACATAAAAATTTACTTTTCCACTTCATGTTTCACCGGAAGTAATACCAACTCTCGATTTTCAAACCTTTTTCGGTTGCCAAATTACATTTTGTAGTATATTTATTTTTTAAATTAGGGTGCCTTGACCTCCCTCAGTTAATTCTAATAGGCCATAGCAACCATAGAAAAATTGAGTTGGCGTCAGACACATTAAATTTTGTTACTTACAGGACGTGTAAATTCCTCACAATGCTTGCACATCTCCAACTAATTGTTTTCAAAAAAATTACAGATTCCAATATGTCCCAGCCTTCCACTGCACTGCAATTTGTTCAAATCTGGACAAAACGGTCCTGCCGCCAAATGATGAAATATTTGAAACCCGTCTGTATTTTGTTATTTATTTTCGTTATTTAATGTCTAATATATTATAATGTTTTAAGAGCTTTGCTGTGGTATATACATTTAAAAACAAAACTACTATTATATAATTTACGGTCCTCACAATCTCCTGGAATATTCGTTTCTACTGGCAGATAAACTGAAACAGCCACTAATATCGGTAGTGAAAAGAAAGACTAATGTAAAATCCATATACCTGAATCCAACCACAGAAACGGAAATACTAAATTTTATACAGGAACTAAAAATAAATAAGGCACCAGGCCATGATAAAATAAGCACTAACGTTTTGAAAATAATTGCGCCTTACATTAAAACACCATTATGTCATATAACAAATACTATATTGGAGAAAGGATTAATTCCCAAAGTTTTTAAAATTGGATTGGTAATACCTATTCACAAGAAAGGTGATAAAAAAGATGTCTTAAACTACCGACCTATAACATTAATCAATGGCCTTGCTAAAATATTGGAAAAAATTGTAAAATCCCGAATATGTAATTTTCTAACAAAAAATAACCTCCTATCCGAAAAACAATTTGGTTTTCGGCAGGGAACCTCTACTGAAGATGCTATAGTACACCTTACAAATAACATATATAATTCACTAGACGAAGACAAAACAGTACTGGGTGTTTTTCTTGACTTAGCCAAGGCTTTTGATACGGTGGATCATAAAATATTGATTAACGTACTCGAGGACTTTGGCTTTAGGGACATAGCATTAAAATTACTAACATCATATTTGAATGAAAGGCAGCAGCTTGTAAAAGTAGAGGAGGAAATTAGCGAACCACAAATTGTAACTCACGGGGTGCCTCAAGGAACTGTTTTAGGGCCTATTCTTTTTACAATGTATATTGACAATTTATTAAAAATAAGGTCAGAAGGAGAAATATTATCTTTTGCTGATGACACTGTGATCATTAATACTGCCAATACATGGGAGCAAGTAAAAGTGAAAGCCGAGAAAGATCTAAGGAATATTAAATATTGGTTTGATGAAATGAAACTCTCAGTAAATGTCGAGAAAACTAAATATATAGCATTTAGCTGTGATAGTCGTAAGTCTCCTGAATTTACTTCATTAGATATAATATTTGAAGAGGGAACTCATTTCACAATAGAAGCAGCACACCATATCAGGTACCTCGGTATAATGTTGGATAGACATATGACGTGGGAAGAACATATTAAAGCGACAGTAAAAAAATTAAGAGCGATGCTTTACAAATTTAAACAAATAAAAACTTTTTTGGAATTAAAACAACTAAAAATTGTATACATATCGTTAGTGGAATCAATTCTTCAGTATGGAATTGTGGGTTGGGGAGGAATATATAAAACAGCTTTACACGAATTGGAGGTAATACAAAAATTGTATTTAAAAATAATGTTAAATAAAGAAAGAACGTACCCCAGCAACAAATTATATGAAGAGGCTCAAACGTTTGATATTAGACAGTTATATGCACAAAGGCTTATAAACCTGCAACATAAACATAAACAAAATTTAGAACTAGTTGAACATGCACATCAAACAAGATATAAAAAGCATAAACAGATTAAGGTACAAAAAGCAAACAAAAGGATTGGACAAAGATCTTTCAAATTTATAGCATCAAGAATTTATGCAAATATTCCAACAAATCTTAAGGATGAAAAATTTTACTTCAGATTTAAAAAACAAGTCAAAGCATGGTTAACAAATGTGCCACGAAATATTATACATGATTTGATTAATATTGGGTAAAAATTTTACAAATATTAAAATGATAAGGATACCTACTCAATACTTATACTCACCCTAAATTTGGTTCGACTTATTGTCCTCCTTGTTTAATCATCGAGGTTTATACCACACTGAAAATAGCTACTTCTGCATTTCATTTTCTTTGCTCTTTGATTTGCTCTGTTGCTTATTTTTATGGGCAAAATTGAATTGATTGAAATCTTTTTTTTGTTTTTTTTTTTTATTCCTCTTTTCGCTTTTTTAGTTTTTGATTTTGAATTTGGTATTTGCTAAGAATAGTTATTGCTAGACCTACTTGCCACATACAAGCTACATAGTAGCTTCTGTGGAGTATCTCTTTTTTTTCTATTTCCTGTACCATTTACTTGTCTTAATTAAATGTAATATGTAAGAAATGTAAGTGTAATAGATAAGAACATGTAAGTTCTGGAAATAAAATTACTACTACTGTAAAATATATTTTTTTTACAATTTACAGGAGTCAATTTAAGAACATTAATTGTATGTAATATCACAACAATGCTTGTGACACCTTTATAATATTTTGTTCTGGTACTCGTGTAGTGCATAAAACATTTCTTTATGGGCTATTCATAAAGATTGATACCATATTTTGTAAAATGTTAAGGCAATAACCAAAATGCAGAGAGCCATATACTGGATTTGATCAAGGTTTATCGTTTCCTTACAATTTCCTCCGTTCTAGTATTACAATATACCTCACCTTTCACATATTCTGTCTGGCCAGAAATTTCGCATTTAACTTCTAAAGTTTTACGACATTACTAACGTAAGAGTTTCCGAGATTGGGGGAAATGTTAAAAAATATACAAACGAACTATTTATATTAGGTTTTAAAATGTATTATATACACTGTGTCCAACTGATCCAGCAAACCGTATGTTAAAATGTATTTAAAATATATTTTCCATTAAAAATTACAAATTAAAATCACAATTAATTAGAACAAATTTTAATACACGTAACTTATTTTTTGTATAATGATGCTTTCAAGATTGACATAATATTCCAACTCATGTAACCTTATATTAGCAAGTTCATGGTTATAAAACTATAAGAACTTGTCTTGTAACTAAATAAATCTAATATAAATCTAGCTTGGGTATCTGGGCACGAGGGGCACAAGGGTAATGAGGAGGCAGATACACTAACCCGAGAAGGCGCATCAAAACACCTAATAGGACCAGAACCCTTCTGCGGCATAGCGAAGCCATGCATTAAAATATCCATGGAAGAATGGACGAGAAACAAATCACGAGAATGGTGGAGGAATCTGCCACAACTAAGACAGGCAAAGCTATTCATTAAAGAACGGAAGCCTAAATTCACAGCAGATCTGTTAGGCCAGAATAAAACGCTATCAGAGTCAGAGTAATAGTGGGTCTACTGACAGGACACTGTAGGCTAAACAGGCACATGAATCTTATGGGACTGTCAGAAGAAGCAACTTGCAGATTCTGTCAAGAAGAAGAGTAAACCTCAGTGCACGTACTGTGCCAGTGCGAGGACCTGACAAGACTGAGATTTCAAATACTTGGGGAAAGAAGACCAAGAGCCATAAGCTACATGGAGGAACCTCCATCAAGGCTGTGGAATCTAATGCAAAAGACAAAGCTGGACAGGGTGCTCTAAATAGGTTGGGAGTGCCACAATAGATCTTCTAGGTCGCGGGGGATTAGGCCAGGGGGCTGACTCCTATATAAATCTAATCTAAGTAAATGAATGGGAAATTGATCACTTCCATTGGGGAAAAATATAAACAAGGCAGTAGCCAATTAGGAATAGTTAAAAAATCATTGTGTAAGCAGGGTGCATATAATAGCAATGAAAATGTTAAATTTAAACAGTAAATGTCTTCAGTTTCTTAAATGGAAACCTCATAATAACATTTTTCATTTTTCAAAACTTCACTGGAACAAATTTTACTAAAAACTAAATATCCACTTCATAAAATTCTTTTCCAACACACCTCTTCTACATCTAATAACTAATTAGTAACATGCTCCACTGGGAATGTATTCCTTAAATTATTGACGTGGTTGAGAAATTGTTATCGATATATACAACGAGCAGTGGTCGTCTTTCCCATCACAATATTTTATCACGATTAATTAATTAACGAACGAACTTGTCGAATGTAAATCAGTAATTCCGGAATTATAAAAAAAGTTCAATTAATCGAGAGAAGGGGCATTCTCCCTCCCTCCTTTCTCTCTCACTGTTTCTCCTCTTTGATAATAATATAAGACTGAGCAGCGAACCGAATTCTTTAGTTATATAAAAGGAATCGAATGGAAAAATATTCATACAGTACATATTTTTCGTATAAAGACAAGGGACCAGTTTATAAGCCTTATAGTATGTGAACCTATAGGTACTTGGCTTCAAATAAGGTTAAAATCTGTGAAAGGTGTGGACCACTTCATTTTACCATGTACCCATTATCTTTTGTAGTACTTTCTGAAGAATGTTTTGTTATAAAAAAAATAGATATTAGCTCGGGTAATAGATGAATTTATTAAATCGGTTTTAAAATTGAATATACCTACATAATTCCTGGATCATAAAAAATCATCCTTGGAAATAGTATTCGCTTATTTTCTATCCCGGAAGGTAATAAATAATAATCCTCCCCTAAATGTAAAATGAAAGACAAGGCATTTGTTAAATTTATTTACATATATAGCTAACAAATGTAGTTTTCTCTATTACCAGTTGATGTTTATTGTATAAACAGTTATATTACAACTTAATTTATGAACTAAATTTTATACAATATGTTAGTAAAATAAAATGTAACATACTACAAAGGGTCTGTATCTGTTTGCGGAGTGTCTGTTAATGAAGATAATTCAATTGGCTTAATGCTCTGAATATCAGATGGAAACAAATTTATTCCATCGAAATTCGAACTTAAGAAAGTTGTTGAAGTTTGTTGCTTGCGATCGAACGGGGAAGGCAGATTATCGTACTTGCCCAAATCTGCTTCGAAAAGAACAGTGTTTATAGCACGTTCAACAAATGCCCTTGTTCTAAAACTCAACCTTGTCAACTTGCTCGCAACGTAATGTCCGTATGCAGTACACTCATTTTGGACAGAAAAAGAGGTCGTATCCTGAACTGTGGCACTATTGATATGTGTCATTTTAAGTCTTTTTGATGGAGGTGGTTGTATTGGGCTTGCGAAGAGTTTTTCCGCGTGTTTTTTTGCATCTGCGGAGGTCTCTTGAGATGCCTCGTTCAATTCTTCTTCAAGTAGATTGGAATCGCTGTCAAGCGCTAGGTCTCGCTCTTCCTCCTCAAGCTTCACTTGAAGCTGAAAATTACATGAAATTAAATAGTCTGTAGAAGTTTAATCGATAACGTTAAGTTATCGAGAAAAAAACGAGAGGAGTAGTATATTCAGAAACTTGAAATCTTATTTTTTTTTATAATAGATACTAAAAAATTCACTTAAAGAACTAAAGGTACTAGAGTGAATAATTCTAAGAGTAAATTTCTGTGATTAATAATTCTTCGACTTTTATAATAGAGGTGTCATCTACCAGTAACGCTATCTTTTGTTTTCTTTTACCCATAACTTTTCACTTGTTGAATAAGGTGCATTAACAATAAAAATTGAATCTGATGATTCATTTTAAAAATTTTCCAGAATGCCAAACACATTTAATTTCCCAACTCACTTACTACTTCAACAAACGGAAAACGCAACTCGGGAGATACTTGCACTTTTCTGATGATTTAAGAATATTTTTTACTATGGTTCTCAGTTTCCAACCTATCTATATAGATAGTGAGAGGGAAATGAAACTATTGACGAAAAAAATCATAGAAAAACCAATAAAATGTAGCAAATATTGAACGGCGGGATAGTGCGGATTCGTATAATAATCATAATCATTGTAGAAATTATACACAAATGTCTATTGTACGAATATGTTTTTTTGATGAAAAAGATTGCATCAAACATTAAGCGGCATACACACACACAGTTTAGCACGCGTGCTTACCTGAATGCTCCCAGGCTCGCGTGCAAGTGCGAAGAGCGAATTTGGATACACATGCTCACACTTGCATGCGAGTTTGCACGCAGACCAAACTGAGAGATGACGGCAATAATTTATTTGCAAAATGTCTATGTCTGGTGAAGACCTTAATTGGATAGCAGTAGCCATTGCGTGTATAGTTAAAAAGAATGCGCAAAAAGAGCAAAAGGAACAAATTAATCGTTCGAAGTGGGTAAAGTCTTGGTTATTTTACAAAGAAGCACTTTAACTCATGTGAATTTAATAGCACAATTGAAAGTGGAACCGGATGACTTTCGCAACTATCTTTGTATGAACGAAAATACCTATGTTGAGTTATTAAATGCAGTAACTCCGATCATTAGAAAAAAGACACTGCCATGAGAGCAGCTATTAGCCCCCATAAAAGACTTCCTACAACTCTGCGATTTTTAGCCTCAGGAAGAAGTTTCCAAGACCTCAAGTTTTCACCTATAATATCTCCACAAGCACTGGGCCAAATAATAATATTTGCATTTTATCTTCCATAAGCATTCGTGTTGCCTATATAATTCAATAAATTCGGTCGTTTCCATTTCAATTTGACTGTTTTTCTTTGGCTTCGCCATTTTATTAACAGACGAACACAATATAATTACAAGCACAGTCGACTTGGCGCGTGGTGCGGCGTGCCGTTGCATACACACGACAGCTGGCATTAACACTAGTCTTAAGACTACACGAAAAATCAAGCTGTACCTGATTTCTGTCGAGCCGTGCCTTGGACTGAACGCGCCTTCAGTTTTAGCATACACACGTCGCACTTGAACGCGAGCCTTGGAGCGTTCAGGTAAGCACGCGTGCTAACCTGTACGTGTATATGCCGCTTTAGATATGAAATTCAAGTTGTGTATTAACTTTGCACAAAAGAACATTTTGAAAATGTAGTATGTGGATTATTTCTATTATGTTTTAAATTTAATTACGATAATACAAAGATTAATTCAAGTTTAAAATATTTATCACTACCATCATCGCTAAATCCTTGATTACGACTCATATCACTTATCGCCTCACGTTTTTCACCGAACAAATGACTGGATCGTACTGATCATTATACGGTTGGTTTTCGAAAAAACTTTTGATCCAAGTCCACACCGCACACCTGCGTCTTCACTTGTGGATTGTTCAGTATTTAAATTTTTATCATTTATTATCTGACGTATTCGATAAGTGTTCTTCTTGTATCATTTGGCGTTGGAATTCTATTACGACTTTATATTATTAAATGGTTTCGAATCTATTTATTCTATAATGTATTATGAGTATTCAAAAATTCTTTGGAAAATTCTCAAAGTAATTTTCCAAAGAATTTTCAATTTATTCTTTGTTAAGTATAAAATTAACACAGTTAAGTTGAAAAAGGATATTTTCTAAATAAAAGCATACTTACTTGTTCTAAATAAATGTTGTCGTTTGGTACGAAGTCTTCATGACGATCTAATAAAAATAACATTTTATCTAATGCGAACCATCTGGAGTTATGACCATGTGCTGTAAAAATATTATTTAATTTAATTTAAACTGGTCTTTCTAATGAGACTTTAATGAAACTAGTAGCCAAACCCACTTTTTGTTTGTAACAAACTAGGTAACTAACTAACTGTTTATTGAAGGAGATGCCGAACACAATTACTTCACGGACTATGTGCCCCGACTAGCATTGCATTACTCCGGCATCTCTATCGATGTCGTCACATCTTTCATCGAGACCATATGTAATGTAAATATCACTGCTCTAATGGCACCTGCGAAAAAGCAGGTCGCTATCCTATATCTATTGTCAATTAGACAATAATTGTCAGACGTATAGTAGCAAAAACCCCAATAGAGGGCATTAAGTACGGTGTTTCTCATCACAAACTAACTTCTTCTTTACAATCTTTCAATCTGTAACAGTCTTTCTTCTTTCTTTACAATCTATAACTTTTATTTTTCCTTTCTTAATTTTCTAAATGTTTCTTTGTTTTTAAGTAAATTGAATGTTTGGCAGGATTTATATGAACTGTCAGTTTATTTAAATCCTACTAATGATCGGCAAAAACAAGAAAAATCTAAAAAGGTGCAACATATTTTTTCAATGCCATTGATAAAAACAAGCTTATGAAAATGTTCATATATACATGGAAATATAACTACCTAAATATAATAAAATTCAAAGACATGTTAACCTCGACTATGTCTTTTAGGCAGGGCTTTAACAAAAAAAACTAATTTCTGTATCGGTTTTTTTGTTACATCACCATTTTCGAGATAGTACGTCAAACCTTCTTCTAAAACCACTGTTAACTGTGATTTTTAAAATGACAGTACAAAACAAAACGACTAAGAAGAAAAATGTATAAATATTTTTCAAGGCACTGCTTGCGAAAAAGGAACAATAATATTAAGGACTAAAGGTCCTTTATTGGCTGGGATGGAAAATCGTGCCGGTTAATGATTTATATATTCCTGAAAAATTAGAAAATCAGCCTAGAAAATTAGATAATTTTTTTTATAGTTAAATTTCAAAATTGTTTACAGTCTATAGCCAACCTTTATTAATCGAATGACAAATGTTTTGTTTCTGCTACACGCGTAATTTTTTTAACGGTGCTTCCAAAATTTGTATGTAAACTCATATAAAAATACGCTGACAAATCGGGCCTTAAGACTGATAAGATAAGACATCCGACCAATCGGAGGATAAGACTAATTTAAGGCAAACTTTCCATATAGAGTAATTGTATTTCTTTTAAATTATACTGACCATCCAGTGACCATCAATCGTAAAAAACATACAACTTTTAATGGTGTTATACTGTACGTACGTACCGTAACTTCTTTCTCCTCTCCTCATCTTGGACCTCTCCCTGCGGAAGGACCCTAACAAACTGTTCATCTTTTGCCTGACCTCGTTCACACCCACCTGCATGTTGTAAGCTATGGTCTCCCATGCCTCTTGTTTCCGCACCTTCGAGTAGTGATACCCGTGCTTTGTGTTCCACAACACCGGCTGATTTTTATATTGCTCGATGAGAGCGAGAGACGCCTCGTTGTTCCAATAATCCATGGTGTAGGGCAGGGAAATTGGATCGATGTGGAATACGCTGTACGAGCACGAACGCACGACTGTGACGTTATTGTTGCTATGCGCCGTGCGTGTAAGGAAGGCCGAGCTCCGGTTCGTTCTCGTTCGTCGGGGCTCGATTAGTCACGCGAGGTTGCTAAATGCTGGGAACGTGTGAGCGTTCGTGCGCTGAGAAGCACAGGGCCGGCCTAGGTTTCATCATTGACTCGAATTATCTAGTGTAGTGAAACACACATCATGTCACGGATACCAATTTGGTGATCTTTATATACCCTATATAAGATGGAATACTTCATCTATGACTAAATGTTTCATTAAAGTAAAAATAGGCAAACTATAATATTTTGGATGAAATAAAGTTTAAAATTCAACTTTGTATGTGTGTATTTAATTACTCAGACATATTTCCAACCTTATTTTCGATTAATGCCAATTTCAATAACGCATGCAGCTACTATACAGGGTGGGAAAAATTTTAATCTGCAGCATTGGTATCTCGGAAACGGTAAAAGATACAACGTGGCTCAAATTAGAAAAAAGTTGCTCAGTTTTATGCTGATTCAAAATATGTGAACAAGTTTAATATATTCCGGGCCGTTCGGGAGTTATGCCGGAAAAATCAAAATTTGCCAATTTCTTTTAAGTCAAATAACTTCTCTTGCAATAAATGTAGACTTTTGAAATTTGGTACGTTTACATAGTTTGATGAGAGCTTTCGATTGCCATTCTAAAACATATTCTAGGCCTACTAGTTTTTCCACAACAATATTCAAATTTTGAATTTCTTATGGGCGCCATATTGGATTTTTACTTCACTAAATACATAAAGAAATTACAAGCACGGTGATATATCACACTTGATACTTTCTTCAATAAATATGGATAATACACGCGAATAACGATAAATATTATTTATTTACAAATAATAAACATCATTCATTTATAGTTAATTGTTACAAAGTGTGTTTTTAGCTTTTAAGAGGAACTAATTATTATAATAAGAAAAACAACTTATTTATACTGCTCGAATTGGCTGCCGTTACTCTGAATACAAAGTTGAGTCCTTACAGACATGTCATCCACTGCACATCTTACTGTTCCACCATCTATTGAATTTATGTATTCATTAATTCTTTCCAACATTTCATCCTCTGTCGATGGCATTAGATTATTGTAGATATAATTTTTAACAGCTCCCCAGAAATAATAATCTAAGGGGTTTAGATACGGTGATCGAGGTGGCCATAGAATGGGACCATTTGTACCCATCCACGAATTCGGAAAACGTTGATCTAGGTACTGGGTTACAATCCTAGCATTGTGTGAAGGGCATCCATTTTGTTGAAACAACTGTAAATTTTGTATATTTTGCAAAGGAAGGTCATCCAGCATTTCCTTCAAATAATTTTGTAAGAAGTGTAAATAATTTCGAGAAATTAATTTATCAATAATACGATAAGGGCCTAATACCTTGTTATCTAAAATTCCACACCAAATATTTACTGAAAATCTAATTTGAGGTCTCGTTTCTCTAATCAGGTGAGGATTTCGTTGTACGTAATGGTGCTCATTTTTTCTATTGAATATCCCACAATTAATTACTAAACGTTGACTCATCACTCCATAATATCTTTCTACAAAAACCATTGTAATTATTCATTAACCTTTGCAACCAGTGACAAAATTGCAACCTCCGCTCATTGTCTCCAGGATGTAGTAAACAGAACATGAACATTATTGGAAGGGGATGCCGAAAACAACTGCTCCACGGGCAATATGCCCCGACTGGCGTTGCATTACATCAACATCTCCATGGATGTCGCCACATCCTTCATCAAGACCAAATACCAGACAATGACCGGTTTCGATCTTGTTATGATCTCATCAGATTGCCATAGGTATCGGAATCGATGAATGATCTGGCGACATTGATTGCCTAAGGGGCATATGTGAATGTTTGTAGTGGCGACAAAGACAATAGAGGTCGCTGTAATGGGATCTGCTTTTCTGCAGATCGTTATCTGTCTGTCAATTAGACAATAATTGTCAGACAGGTAGTAGCAAAGACCCAAAGAGGGCACTGCAGTGTATTTCACTGTATCTCGCCACTACAAACATTCACATATGCCCCTTAGGCAATCAATGTCGCCAGATCATTCATCGATTCCGATACCTATGGCAATCTGATGAGATCATAACAAGATCGAAACCGGTCATTGTCTGGTATTTGGTCTTGATGAAGGATGTGGCGACATCCATGGAGATGTTGATGTAATGCAACGCCAGTCGGGGCATATTGGCCGTGGAGTAGTTGTTTTCGGCATCTCCTTCCAATAATTAAGTAGGATTGTCTTCCTCAAAGACAATAGAGGTCGCTGTAATGGCATCTGCTTTTCTGCAGATCGTTATCTGTCTGTCAATTAGACAATAATTGTCAGACAGGTAGTAGCAAAGACCCAAAGAGGGCACTGCAGTGTATTTCACTGTATCTCGCCACTACAAACAGAACATGAACATGTTTTAGTATGGCAATCGAAAGCTCTCATCAAACTATGTAAACGCACCAAATTTCAAAAGTCTACATTTATTTCAAGAGAAGTTATTTGACTTAAAAGAAATTGGCAAATTTTGATTCCGGCATAACTCCCGAACGGCCTGGAATATATTAAACTGGTTCACATATTTTGAATCAGCATAAAATTGAGCAACTTTTTCCTAATTTGAGCCACGTTGTATCTTTTACCGTTTCCGAGATACTAATGCTACACATTAAAATTTTTCCCACCCTGTATACAAGAATTTTAAAAAATTACAAGGGGAGGTATCACTAATAATTTTATTACTAAATAAAATAAAGACATACATAAACAAGTGCAAATGCATTGGATTATTTCAGTTTTACATTTGTAGATACATATTAAAAAAATAATAAGGATGTCTGTAGAGCACCCATGAGGTAATTAGGAGAAGTTGTCTAATTACTTTCTCTACTAATTATTCTCGTGGATAATACATTAAAAATTTCAGTGGTCAAATTATTTGACTATATAAAGGTATATTTGACTCAAATATACCTTTCGGTCAGTATAAAACTAGCTCGAAACTGAAACTACGAACAAACCCATTTGTAGATAAAATAATGAAGTAGGTACAATATTTATCGGTAGACACTGAAATACTGCATGATTATAAAAAACATGTAAATATAACAGAAATATATCATGTAACTTATATTATAAATAATCACCGTTTTAAAGGTATTAGTCAATAATGTCCATATGTCCAAATTACCCACAATCTGGAACATAAGGTTGTATCCTAAATATTACCAAAACAGATTTAAGGATATTTTTATATTAAGAACTATTTGTAATATCATTTAAAGGAGGTGAACCTGCCATCGAATTCGAAGCTGTTTGGTTATGGTTCAATAAATTCCAGTTTTGCTGATTTGACGCAAAAGGTGAGGGCATATTATCGTATTTTCCCATGTCTGCCTCGAAAAGGACATTGTTAATAGCATGTTCGACAAAAGCTCTAGTTTTAGAATCGAACTTTCGAAGTTTGCAAGCTATATACTGTCCAAATGCAGAATATTCATCCGGCGGTGTAAAAATCGAGAGATCGTCAATTATTGGATCTGAGATAGGTTTTAAAAGCTTTTTCGCTCTCTTTAACGGCGTTATCGATGTATTGTAGGCTTTTTTGTCGCCCTGGCCGGCTTCTAAACTTTCTTGCTGTACGTATTTCAATTCTTCAAAAATAGAGTCGTCCTCGTCTTCGAATTTAACCTGAAAAAGGTATCATCAATTTGAATTTGTATATTTCAAACAACTGAAAATTTTGGATAACGAAAACATTTACTTACTCCTGGTGCCTCGGATTCTCCATCACGAAGCAAAAAATGCATTCTTTCAAAAGCGAACCACTTAGAACAGTAATTTCCTTGACCTGTAAAAGATTGTTTATGATAAACGAAATACTCAAACGCATAAAACTCAAAGATTAGCTTAAAGCTTAGAATTCAGTTTCCTTTTAGTCTTTTTATTTTAAAGTATCAAAAGAAAAATCTATTACTGAAGCTTCCACAATGCCATTCAATAAAAGGAAAACAAATGTACAAATGTTTATAAAACAACGAGTTTTGATCAGAGAGTTGGTCAGACACATTTCTGTTGGTTTTTTATGTTGTACGTTCAGTTGATGGTAGCTGTCGGACGTAAACTGTAACAAATTCTCGATATTGTATTTTTTCTTCATAAAGAAAATCATAGCCGTTGATTTGGCGTTATTCGGTATTGGTACTTAGATTAGAGGAATGGAAATTTGACAGGATGCACAGTATAGTCTTTGTTCTATCTTGCTTTTTTTATTCCTATGGTTTGCAGTGCTGCCATTACTAAATAATTTCCAATAAGTTGATTCACTGGTTAATTAAAGAACATACAAATAATGGATTTGTGGCTAGTTAGATTATTTATTTTTTTATGTGTTGCAGTCCTCCTGATCGAAAGTTAGAATGAGTAGATACAGCAAGATTCTATGACTAGTTCTTAAGATAAGGAGCGATGAAAACATCGATAGTTCTTTAACAAACATATCGTATTTTCGAGATTATATAAACAGTTCAATTATATTAGAGTTCAAACAATAATAAACATGAGCGAAATATGAAATATGATATTTCGCTTTGTTCGGGTTCTTTAATATACGAAGATTCAGAACCTGCGGAGAACTGTCAACGCATTAATAAAAATCCAGAACTGTTCAGAACTGCGTTTAGATTCTAGAAAAACCAATCCAAAAACCAAAATCCTCATGTTTAAAATGAAGATTTTTTGAAAATGCAATTAATTTGTTACAGTACAAATAGTACTTTTAGTGATGTAAAATCACCGGTAAACTATTTTTAAGTTATGTATGGGATGATGTAAATCATAGTTATTTACCGGTAATTTTACATCACTAAAAATACTATTTGCATTACCTATTTAAAATTATTCTTGAAACTCTTTGTCAGTAAACAAATTTATTGTATTTTCAAAAAAATCCTCATTTTTAACACGAGTTTGCAGTTCATAAAAAATAACCTCCAAAAGCCCATCGATATCTTCGGACATCGAAGTTGAGAATGACGAACTTGAAGATTATACACATATATCCTAGCCGTTGGTAATCGATTTATTTATTAAAAGGTAAACTCTGATTTTATTAAAAATTTACAATAAATCAGGAAAATCACACAAATGCAAAATGCACATCAAATTATTGCCGAAATAAATATCAGAAAATGCACATGTGCTAAATAAAAGTTCTCAGTATTTCAAGCTCTAGGATAACGATAGAACAATTCGAAACAGTTCCTACTCGAGTCCACATTAAACCGAAACAGGCAACCACAAAATCCTGAATCGTTCGCTTCAAAGTCGAATGCATATTTCAAAGTACGCATACTGAGAACGGTTTGTAATCGGATAATTTGAGAACCCGAACAAACCTACTGATAATTTATTACATATATTTTATACGGGCAGTCACTGACAGTTTCTGTTTCTTTTTCTACAAAAGCACCTTCGGTAAAATGATAGATATAGTAACTTCACTTGTAGATATACTAAGTATCATAATATTATATTAAACCCATTTGAAAACTCTGTGTGTAAAAATTCTGAAGTATTTTTTTGAAGGGGTTAGAACCTTTGGTGTGAAGATAACATTGACGTAGTTTTCCACATAATACCAAGACACTATTCTGCACTCGACGCGCGTTTCGCTAACCAAGTTGGCATCATCTAGAGATGATTAAACCTCACACACAGCCAGTTTAATTATCTCCAGATGATGCCAACTTGGTTGGTCAAATGAGCGTCGAATACAGTATAGTATTTTGGTGTTATGTGGAAAACTACGTTAGTGTTACTGACATTTTTAACATTTAATTTCTGTTTTACTGGAAAAAATAAATGTCACTGTTCGACTGAAATAATCCCAGTCGGTATGACTTGGAATGTATTATTTGTATTCGAGCAGATATGTTAAATAGTTTTTTTATAGAATAATGTGACGCAAGAGTTATAAAATTATGATTATTGAAGTGCACTAAACTGTATTAATATAGTAAAATGTAAATAATAACTTTCACATTTTACAATTTATTTACATATTGTGTATATTGCAGTAGAGTAGTGAAACTGTTATTATTATTTGGCAGATTGAAGAGTTTTGAAGTGAATGGATGGACTGTTCCATTCACCATTCACCCCCTATAAACGGATTGACCTATCGTTAAATCATCTCAATACCTATTTATTAGCCGTTTTCTTTTGTACCTGATTTCGAGATCATGATTTGATGTGACCCAATCAGGCTCCTTTATTGTATATTATTATTATTGTAATCATGATTCAGAAATCAGGTGCAAAAGAAAACGGCTATAATGTTTATTTTTACATAAAAAGAAACATGATTCCATGACATGACTTCCACATAACTTTCAGCTTCTGTCAAGTATATAATATAAAGACATAAAAAAGACAAGGATATAAGTTAATTTGTTAGAAAACTAACTCTCAAACAAATCATATATTGCACGACCTATATAATATGATTATGAATGATCTACTTTACACGTTTAAATGAGAAAATAATATATGAGGCGTGGTCCTGCAACAATCAGCAGATTCCTGCAGAAACAGGACTATAGTATTTTTTCGCCTAGGGAGAAAAAGTGTTAACATGACGACAATATCTAAATTGAACTACCTACGTTTGTAAACTTTAACAGTGATGTTGACAGTTAGGTTACAAATCTTTGTAACCTATCTGACCATGATAAAAAAAAATGTGACCAAAAATCTTCCTGACCATGTGAAAAGGATCAATGTATTTATGTAAAAAAAACATTAAATAGATGCTTTTTTAAATTTTCGCACCTATTCATATTCTTGTCAAGTAATACAATACCTGTTGCTATTCTAAGTGTATGGTGTGCAGCAATAGCCCGTGTTCTGATCACCTGTGTAGTAGGGTTTATGTATTTTGTTTATGCAGCATTTTTCATATGACCGTCAATTTTATTATCATTCTCATTATCTCAGTTAATCTTAAACGTACTATACACGTATATCAAATTTGCTGTTCTTAACCATACATTATTATTCATACATACCGCTGGGATTTTCCCGATTTTTCCTAATCTTAGACTTTTCTCTACGGAAAGACCCCAACAGACTGTTCATTTTCTGCTTGACCTCCTGCACGTCCAGCTGCATGTTGAAAGCGATGGCCTCCCATGCCTCATGCTTCTGACTCTTTGAGGAGTACGACTGGTCCTTCACGTCCCAGAGCACCGGCTGCTTTCTGTACTCGTCGATGAGAGCTAGGGACGCTTCGATACTCCACTCCATGACTTGAAACGGCCGCACCCAGAAGGCAGAGTCGATATCTCCCATCAAAAGTGCAAACGGATTGGAGCGCGAACGTTCTCACGCGCAGGCTGAGCGATACTGATCGGATCACGGCGTGCGGTGTGCGGAGCAGGGGACGGAGACGCATGGTCTGTGCAAGCATGCCCGAGCTTGAGCGTGACCTCGAGACGATCAGAGCGTTCGGACTAAATTTCAGGGGCGTAGCTAGTTTTTTAACGCGGGAATAAACCATTATATTTATTTCGTTTAAAGCTTCCCTAGTTCCCACCACCAATATATAAGGAGTCAAAGAAAGTTAAAAGTGCAATACAGGGTATTTCATAGTGAGTAACCAATTGGACGTTATTGGGGGTGCACCCAATATGTTTTTATTACAAGTTTTGTAAAATTAAATTTTCATTTTTTTAATGACAGCATTTACGAGTTAAAGTTATAACTTTTTGAAATATCTGTAATTTATTTCGGTCAAGACTTTTCCATATGGCTAGAAAATTTAATATTTAAAAAGTTGATTCATTCATTAATTTACTATCTGGTTAGGGGTTGCACATTGATAAAATGCAGCCAAACACCCCTTACCCACCGACATCCACTTCACTAATTTTAATGAGATTTTTTTTTATTTTTGACTGACAAAACTGAAATTGTAGCAATCCTCCGTAGCCCAATGTACGATACGTATTTCTGTTTTCAGCGTCTTCAGGCACATTTTTGTTTTAATTTTAAATTTCTGTAATTTCAGTTTTGTCACTAAAATATAAAAAAATGTGTCATTATAATTCAATACAAAAGGTACCTACGTAACCAAAAATAATTATTTTTAATGTAATATAGATGCTTGTTTAATAACTCATTATTTAAAAGATGTAGATAACACTATTAAAAAGAAAAATGTAAAGACAATAAGTTCAGGGTATATGAAGATATGCCGTAATTCAATGTTGGGGGGGGGGAATATTGCACATAAGGTAGTTGTTTGCGATATATCTTTAAGATAATAAGGTTATTCCTTTGCATACCTATTCTAGGTAATGAGGAAATATAAAACTTTATTGAACCATAATATTTGATAATTTCATTAATAATTTATCTCTTGGTTGACTTTCGGTTTTACACCTAATGTTATCATTAATTTTGATTATCTAATAAATTTTAAATAAATAAGAAAATTACTATAAGAAAGATTTATTAAGGGCCGCGCCAACCCGGAGGTGCAAGGGGTGCATGGCACCCGGGCGCCACGTTCAAGGGGGCGGCAAAAGACACCGTTGGTTAGTAGCAGACGTCAGTCAAGATATATCTCGTCCCCTTTTTTATATTTTATTTTTGTCCGTTAGTTAGATCAGATTCCCTTAGTAAATAAGTACTTTCTAAGATCTCAGTGGAGTTGTTATAATTTACAGTTTTAGCCAACTTAGGAGGTTTGCTTCACGGTCTATTAGTCACCGGTCATCATATTTGTCGCGAGTAGCAACGAAACGCCATTTTTCTTACTCAATTAAAGAGGGCGGCCCGCGCGCGACTTACCGGGGCGGTAAATCACTCGGCTGACTAGGCTGAGTCAAAAAAAATTCAAAAAGCCTAGATATCTGATTTGGTTGAGAAATTTGCAAGAAGGAAGGCCCGAAAAATTATTTTTTGAATAATGACTTAAGGAACTAAGTATTTAAATAAAAAGACTATTTAAGTTCCTGCCTCTTTTTGTTTTTTTTTTAATGTTGTTGGTTTTTTGTTAATTGTTGTTGTTTTTAATATTGTTTGTTTTTTGTTAATTATCTCTCGACCCCTTTTCTAATTTTTACGGCTTCGAGAACCGCTTCACGCGAAACTTCCGTCCTTTCTCTAATCCTTTTGAGATTTTTTTTCGAGAGCGTACATCGAGTCCTTCTACGTCTATTTCGTCTTTGAAAATCTCGAGTAGCGTCCGTCTCAACTTCTTTCTCATTTTATCTGCCGATGTGAGATTGAACTAACCACAAGCCCCTCCTACGAAAACT
Organism: Pogonocherus hispidulus; assembly: GCA_963924545.1. Lineage (NCBI taxonomy): Eukaryota > Metazoa > Arthropoda > Insecta > Coleoptera > Cerambycidae > Pogonocherus > Pogonocherus hispidulus. Next base: position 22,512,164 of record OZ004700.1, read on the forward strand.
CAAATTAATTAATTTATTTTTCAGGTTAACACGTAGACTTTACATACTTAACTGTCTCAGAGTCAAATAATAAAGAGTGACGCGGTAGCGCAATGGTATAGTCGTAGAATTTCAAACATCATAATCCTGATTTCGCGAGTTCGAATCACGCTGAAGGCAAATTTTTTTTTTAACTTTTTAATTCCAATTATTTATTAGTATTAGTGTTTAATTATTCTGTTTCATTGTCCGTAGTTTTTATTCTTTCTGCAGGTAAAGTTTAGAATTAATTCGTTCATTTTGGCAGTCTGTAAAATTCATCATTTTAGCTTACAAAAGTAAATATCTTCTACAATATTAATTTGATGCAACAATTATGCAGCAATATATTTTTTAACGCCGCCGTTGAGCCTTTTCGAAGGACGGGCGCGGCTCCGAACCGTAGCGGAGGGCCTCATTGATAAAATTAATAAATCTTTAATATGTATTTTCTTAAAAATAATATTATTCTAGATGCTTTGCCTGGACCCCCGATAGGGCTAGAAATGGAAACGAAAATCGCGACAGCCATTTTCCCCCATTTCTAGTCACACTTCTAAAATTTGTTTAGGTAAAGTAGCTAATTGACATAACACCCTGTATTAAGTAAATTAAAAGTATACCTTACTTTTATGACCCAAATATTTATGGTTGTACCTGCAGGGAAGCAACAATCTATGTTCTACCTGAAAAAAAAAAAAGCTAACCTGACTTGCCACATACAATTTTTAGAGTACCCAACTTGCTTCAGATGCTTACTTGTCCCATTTAAGAACCCAGAATCACATTGTGTAACAGCTGATTGACAAAAAGGAAAGCCCAGGGAGACAGCTGGTTAGGCTTTTAAAGATGCAGTTAATGTCTTCTGGGAACCTGTATAGAGAATTTTAGTTTAGGTCTTTAATTAGTGACACTGACCATGGACCACCTCAAATGCATTGAGATAAGTCTTGGGTTGTGCAGAGTGTACAGGATGAGTTATTTAAAATTATCACCCCTTGAGTTCTTCTTTTATTTAGAAAAATTTTGCTAATTTAGTACCTACACTATAATGCAAAAAATAAATAAACATTGCATACAATGAAATCTTTAATGTCACATGTAACAAATGTTTAAAAATGTATCTGTATGGCAAAATATCGCGTGCATACTTATTTAATTCTAACATTACCTACCTAGATATAATGTTGGTCAACAATGGTTATGGATTTTAAAATAATGAGGCTTTCCACTCATTTAAAAAACATATCCTCGTATAGAACGTAAAAAATATTGGGCACCTATTTCACTGTTTTTGTGAAAACTGAACATTTTTTTCCATACAGATCTTTTAAAAATGGCATTGCGAGGTAATTATCGACCAAAATATTTTTGATGTCTATATTCTTTTTACACTCCTAAAATGGTCAATGGTCAATGGTCCTACTAAAAAATGGTCAATGGTTTTTAAAACTTAGTTTTACATAACCAAAAATAACATTCTCAGACTGACTGAAGCAGATATTTATTGCCAAACACAAATCATACCTGTAATGTAAAACGTATAAATATTTTTCGTTATCAAAACGTAACATTTGAAACTAAAATCATATATTTATAATTTATAAAAATAACCCCTTTCACTCTTATGTGCTCAATGACATCCATATCAAGTCCGTTAATGAACAGGTCGACTTAGGAGTAACGATAACCTCAAACCTATCCTGGTCCACTCACATTACTAATGTCGCAAAAAAAGCCAACCAGAGGTCCTACTTATTGTTTAAAACCTTTCAAAACCCTAACCCTAGATTATTTTCTCTTTTATTCAAAACATATATCCGGCCAATTCTGGAATATGCTAACATAATATGGACACCGCACTTAATAAAAGATATAAAACTCTTGGAAAACGTTCAACGGAAGTCCACTAGGCAAATCCAGTGTCTGAGGAATCAATCCTATCAAGATCGGCTTCAAGCTCTAAATCTCCCACTTCTATCAGAACGAAGAAATAAAGGTGACATGATATTCACATATAGGTTGCTACATGATCACTTTACGCAAGACATCAGAGAGCTATTAGAATTAAACACAGACGACCGACTCCGTGGCCACTCACTTAAACTCAAAAAAGAAAATTTCAGGACAACGATAAGGCAGAACTTCTATTCCAACCGAATTTTTAACAACTGGAATCGGTTACCCCGTGATGTGGTGAATTCAGTGAGTGTAAACTCGTTCAAAAATAAATATGACTTATTTAAAAATGGTGAAATGCTTTGATGTAAAGATAAGACATCTAGTTGGGTATCCTGTATTGTGTCTGCAAATTAACTTCACAGAACATATATTCTTGTTTGTATATTTTTCAGTTCATTGATAATTATGATATACAGTTATATTATTTAAGTCGTACTTTGTACTTTTTGTTCAATTACTTTTACTTATAAATATGTATTTCCTGTATATAAAAGCATTTTCGTTTTGTTTCAGGTAAGTAGATGCTGACCAAACCACAAGAAGGCTAGGAAAATGCTGCTACAGCACATCATCGTGGGCTTCAAAGGAATTTTAAAGTAACTAGTGAGTTTGTTAACGTTTCATTTTTGGGCTCGCTATGAAGATGACATTTTTTGTATTTGGACTGGTACTGAAAGAAATTTGAGCGGCTTTCTCAATTTTTTAAATTCGCTTAGCGATAATATTATACAGTTTACAATTATTGAAAAGGAGGAAAACAATCAATTAAACTATTTGGATATAACAATAAGAAAGGTAGAAGATAAATTAAAATTCTTGGTTTATAGAAAACCAACAACTTCCGACGCAATTATAGCAGCAACTTCGCAGCAATCCTGACAAATAAAAAAGTCGGTTTTCCATAGTTTAATACATAGGCTTTTAATGTTTCCGCTAGAAAAAGCAGATTTTGAAAAAGAATTAAGTACAATCAAGCAAATTGCCAGAAACAACGGATATAAATAAAAACTAATAGATAATATGATAAAAAACAAAAGGAGGAAATTAATTCGTCGGGAGTTTTACAATATTCGGGAAAAAGAAGCCACCTATAGTTATATTAATCACGTCCCAGCTTATAGTGAAAAAATAGCTTAGAACGAAACGGGTGTAAAACGATTAGTGTCAACAAGCGTAATATTGGGAGGATTTTGATAAACAAAGAAAGGGTTAATAAATTAAAACAATCGGGAGTATACCAAATTAACTGCGTGGATTGAAATGCCGTGTATGTGGGTCAAACCGGTAGAAGTATTGAAACTAGAGTAAAAGAACAAAAAATCCATACTAAATAACGCAAAAAATTCAGGATTTTCGACGCATTGTATAGAAAACAATCATTTTATAGGTCTGAAAAATGTAAAGGTACTGCATCGTGAAAAGAAAGGAAAGCGCTTAGATCTGTTAGAACAATTAAAAATTAAAAAATCTTTAATTATAAATCCTTGTACTACGAATGATCAGATAGATTTTACACTTTCGCCCTTCTTAGAAAAGGTACTAAAAACTCGGGTTTTTCCAGATGGTAGGGTCAATCAGGGTAGGTACTCGTAAACAGATAAATAACTAAAACGCGCTTGGAAACATTTAGTTATAAACATTTACTCTATTGAAAAAGGCCTAATAAGCCGAAATACTAGTATATAGAGTGTTTTCTATATGTGTATTTCTTGAAACATCTAAATGAGATCAATGTGTTTTTTCAAAACAATTATTTTCACGATGTTTCATAAAGAACCATCTGCTTCTAGTATCCACTTTATATTATGTTCTTATTTTATTGGATTATCATTATCTTTTTTGCAAAAATTGTATACAAGGGTCTTTCACGCACTATAATTCGTTAGATGATTAGATGTTTCGATAGTTGGGGTGATAACTTCAAAACCTCAAAATTGTTTTATTCAAACGGAGCTCCCCCTAAATTTTTACAGTATGTCATGTAAAATTGTATTCTCTATCGATTAGTATTAACTTCTAAAGGATAACTATTTAAATCACATTACTATCAATTATTGAATAAAAACTGCTCTATATAGCCGCCATTCTATTTCTTACTTATGTTTTTGATATTTAGTATCGGCTGAACGTAAACTTTGAATATGCCTCCGCCATATATGAAGAAACCAACTTGGAGACAAATCTGGTGATGTCGGGAGGCCATCTCCACGGATCGTTATTTATTAGTTTTATTTGGCGAGGAGAATAATGACTGCCATATAGAACAGTTTTTATAATTTGTATTTATATGTGCCTTTGTTCAACACTGTTTCTATAATTTCCTTTTTTTAATGAAATTATTAGTGAGTTTATAAAAATCATCTCACTAACTTTCATTCTCTTCAACATAACAAATTTGAAACGGAGGAGTGCATATATTTTTTCCCATTATGAAACTCATTAATTAAATCAACAACGAGTTAAATCCATAATCCGGTTTCACAATAGCTGTATGGTTACCATTACTTCACCGAAAATTAACTAACCATAAGTTTAAAATGTGCCTAGTTGTAGATAAAATGTTAAATAAATTCACAGTCTAAATTTATAGTCAGTAATGGTCAGCAATGGTTAAAATACGTTGTGAAACCTCCGGTTTATGTAATAAAAACTGTATCATATTCCATTAAAAATAAGGAAGTTGGCAGCTACTTCTGGTATAATCGGAAATACAACAACCGTGAAATTATTTTCATTAAAAAGTTTAATACAAGTGAAAATCTAGATAGTCAAATTTTCAGAAAGAAATTATCATCCCAACTCTCCAAACGGAACCAGTTGCAACTTTGTACCTATAGGCAAGTTGTTAGATTAGATTCTGAGAATGCATGAGCATGAAGAAAGAACTACATTTAAACACAAATATAATTTTACTATTTTTTTGCTATGCCACCTATGTATTTTACAATGTGTCACAAAATGATGGAACAAAGTTCTTTTTTTTTGTTGAGTCTGAAAAATCCTCTGGAACAGGTCAGTTGGTGTATAGAAATTGCCTCTTTTCTGCAATATGTCCTATTTTTTTGAGCCATATTTAACAGACCTATAACATTGTCATTTATTTTATATAGAACTTTAGAATAGAATAGAATTTTTTTTAATCTAGAAAGAAAATATTAATTTTGTTCCATCATTTTGGGACACACTGTGTACCAAAATTCCTAGAACCAAGTATTTTCGTTCGTATTAATTTCTATAAGAAAAATGCAAATGCTTGCAGGTTTAGTTTTGAATTCAATGACATATTCCCATGTACCTAAATAAAATGTATCATGTACCTAATGTTCCGCTGCAGCGGAAGTAATGTTCGCTTTTCTATTTTAAAGAGGGCTTGCTATATATTTTTGCATATTTCAATAGACCGTTCTCTCACGAATACATTGATATAGGGATCTATCTCTAAAATTAAAAGATTTGTACAAAAAAGTACCGTGAACCCTATTACAAAAAAGTTATTTCTTTCTTGCAATACAATATCATCGTCTAATATGTGGGGGCACACTCCTTTGGACGAGTTTCTCTTCAATGTATTCTTGAGAAAACTATATATTCAAATATGTAGTTTTATAACATATTCCACTTGAAAAGAAAAGTGGACAGTTAAGTTATTTAAATATTCAGGTTTTCAAAATTTCGAAAAATATATCAGTCCCAAGAATATTCTAATAAATTATCTCAGAATGAATAAAACTTTCTCTTGAAAACTTTCACTATACTCACAGTAACATGAAACAAAACTAATTCCCATCTATTTAATACACTCTTAAAGTATACACAAAAACATTACAACCTTATTAATGTGTGTGTCATTTCGGTGGTACATGTTGGTATTGTGACCCCGAAAACTTTCATATATAAAGAAAAAAAGTTTTAGACAATTTTGACATACAAATTTAAAACCGTTCGAGAGAACGGTTATAGCTATTTACGTTTTCTAAGATATTTTTAAAAACACAAACGTTGCATTTGTAAAATATTTTAATTTATTTTTAATATTATTAAATTTGTAAAAAGATTCTCAAGGCAACTTATTTCGTAAAATTTTACCATCCAGCCAGATAAAAATTCGACATTTCGATTATTTAGTACCCTCATCATCTTATGAACAACTTTATTTTCTCATAATAATCATCTAAAGAAAGACTCGAAAGACCTTTTTATGTTTCAATATACAGGGTGACCCATTCGTCTGGGATTCCTTTATTTCTCCACTATTATCAACTTTAGAAAAAAATATCTAATACAAAAGTTTTCAGAAATAATAAGCGCTATAATTTAAAATTAGTTACAGATTTACAGGGTGTTCGCATTCTTCCAAACCTATAAAAAACTTTCTTATTTTAAATGGAACACCCTGTATATTATTAGCTCATTGGATTCCTCATCGCAAGAGCTTTCAGTCCATATAACATTTATTGTAGCTAAACTTTATAGTTTCGAAGATATTTAATATTTTGTGTAAAAAATTACAAATTCAGACTTTGGTGAAAATAATAGTATCTTCCTTAGTTTTTAGATTTCGATAATAAATATTGGTATTCGTTTAGTATAAGCCATGGCGAATATTTTGCTGTATATAAATGTTTTATAAATTATACAGGGTGTTAATAATCTCGTAGCAAAATTGGAAAACTGTAAGGGCCAATATCTCGTTTATTTTAAATGGAACACCCTGTATATTTTTAATGGATCATATGCAGAATTGAAAACTCTATCGATCCATATTAGTATGTTATATACCTAAAGATAATAGTTTTCGAGTTATTTTGAAATTTAAAATATTTTACTCATTGGTTACAAGTCAACATTATGAGCCTAGACATTAGTCAAACACAAGTTAGTAAGTGTTTAAAGGATAACAAATTTCATCCCTACAAGATTCAGTTTCATCAAGCTCTACGTCCAGATTACTTTGAAAAACGACTACAATTTTACGAACAGATGTTGGAAATAATAAACAATGAAGAAATATTTCTAAATTTTGTAATGTTCAGCGACGAAGCAACGTTTCATAAAAATGGAAATGTGAATCGTTGCAATTTTCATTTTTATTCAACAGAACAACCAAATTTTTTGAGAGTTGTCAATAATCAAGGCTAATGGACTATAAATTGCTGGAGAGCAATTTTAGGAGAGCACATAATAGGTCCATATTTTTTTGAAAATCCACTTACAAGAGAGACATATTTAGATTTTTTACAAAATTACCTTTTCGAATATCTATCTATTGGCTGATATTCCCTTAAATATCTTACCAAGACTATGGCTTCAGCAGGATGGTGCCCCCGCGCACTATAGCGTTAATGTAAGGAATTTTTTGGACGGACATTTTCCAAATAGATGGATTGGTCGAGGGGTCCAGTAAATTGGCCTGCGCGTTCTCTAGACCTTACATGTCTGGATTTTTTTCTATGGGGATACGTCAAAGATAGAGTATACAGCATGTCTCCGACAGCGGACGATATAAAAAAAAAGAATTAGACATTGCTTCCGAAATATTACACCAGATATCCTAACAAATGTGCAAGTTTCATTTCGAACGAGACTTGAACTGTGCATTCAGCAACAGGGTGGACTGTTTTAAATGAAATAAAATAAAATTTAACAAGACTGTTATTGTCTAAGCGTAGATTAATCTTTAGAAGGGTTGAGCAAAATCTCATTTATATTAAAAAATCAAAAATTTATTTTTATTACATTGTACTGGTAACTTTTAAAAATATCATGTTACGTTAGTTATTTATTTGAATAAAAAAAAAATATTACAGGAGTTTGATTTAAATCATGATTTTAATTATGATTTAAATTCACTTGATAAATTTTGTTTTCCAAGCCATCTAGGCTCATAATTTATGTTTACTTGTAACCAAAGATTTTAAATTTCAAAATAACTCGAAAACTATTATCTTTGGGTATATAACATACTAATATAGATCGATAGAGTTTTAAATTCTGAATCTGATCCATTAAAAATATACAGGGTGTTCCATTTAAAATAAACGAGATATTGGCCCTTACAGTTTTCCAATTTTGCTACGAGATTATTAACACCCTGTATAATTTATAAAACATTTATATACAGCAAAATATTCGCCATGGCTTATACTAAACGAATACTAATATTTATTATCGAAATGTAAAAACTAAGGAAGATACTGTTATTTTCACCAAAGTCTGCCATTTGTCATTTTTTACACAAAATATTAAATATCTTCGAAACTATAAAGTTTAGCTATAACAAATGTTATATGTACTGAAAGCTCTTGCGATGAGGAATCCAATGAGCTAATAATATATAGGGTGTTCCATTTAAAATAAGAAAATTTTTATAGGTTTGGAAGGATGTGAACACCCTGTATATCTGTAACTAATTTTAAATTGTAGCCCTTATTATTTCTGAAAACTTTTGTATTAGATATTTTTTTCTAAAGTTGGTAATAGTGGAGAAACAAAGGAATCCCAGACGAATGGGTCACTCTGTACATATACTGTTTATAAATTCTTTGATATGGTCAAGACAAGAATCCAAGCGATACAAGTCATCAATTACAAAATTATTTACATCACGTTGAAGGTCCAAAAACATTTATTTCCTTGTGATCATGTAATCACAGTAAACACACTAGTGAGGTACAAAGAATAAAAATCAAAATTAAAAAAAGAATATACCTGTTAATATATAAATAATGGTAGTGAGAAACACACCGTGGTGCCCTCTTTGGGTCTTTGCTACTATCTGTCTAACAGTTATTGTCAAATTGACAAGATATAACGACCTGCTTTTCCGCAGGCGCCTGTATAGCAGTGACCTTTATTATCTTTGAGGAAGACAATCCAACTTATTTATTTGAAGGAGATGCCGAAACAACTACTCCATGGGCAATGTGATCTGACTGGCATTGCATTACTTCGGCATCCCCATAGGAGTCGCCTCATCTTTCATCGAGACCTACCACAGACACTGACCGCTTTCGCGCTTATTATGCGCTCATCAGAATGTCATAGGCAGTGTGGACTCGATGAAGGATACCTATTATGACGTGATTGGCTAATGGGCATCGTGAATGTTAGTAGTGGTGAGAAACACACCGTAGTGCCCTCTCTGGGTCTTTGCTACTATCTATCTGACAATTATTGTCAAATTGACAGGCAGATAACGACCTGCTTTTCCGCAGGCGCCATTATAGCAGTGACCTCTATTGTATTTGAGGAAGACAATCAATCCTACTTATTCAGTTGAAGGAGATGCCGAAAACAACTACTCCATGGGCAATGTGCCTCGACTGGCATTGTATTACTTCGGCATCTCCATAAGAGTCGCCACATCTCCTCAAACTTCAAACGTTAATTACTCGACAACGAATGGGCCAATTTTAAAACTATAAGCACGCCATTGAATAGAGAATAAAATACATTTTAAATGAAGTCCGACTCGACCCGTATTTCCACTTGAAATTTTGTGTGTCCTTGGGGTAGGTGGAGAGGGGAAAAGAGGTCAATCTTCACTTATGCTGCAAAAGTTGTCCCCTCCCCCCGAATCAAAGATTGACCTGTTTTGTAAAATTTTTATATCTCGTTTTGTTCTCGAGATATTAAGGGTGTTTTGTTTTAAATGAAACACCCTGTATATAAGTTTATTGTAAATATTTTATTGTGCTTTATCTATAATTGTTGTTATGAGTAATATATATTTAATAATAGTTTTTCACCAAAATTTTCTTGAAATGTTACATAATAGTATTTAGATTTAGACACATTCTACTTTACAATAATTATTATTTGGAACAAAATTAGTGATAGTGAGGAAGATTTCATTCTTAGTACACCTTCGGAAATCAGGGAGCAATCAATAGCTGTAACTTTAAATTTATTACCAGCGAAATCTAGAAAATTGTACGAAAAAGAATGAATGAATTTGAAACGAAAACAATTTATGCACTGATGGAAGCAGAAAACTGTGAGTAACATATCTGAGTCTGTTTTTTTGACTTATCTATCTGAAAAAGTAAAAACTTCAGAGTCCAGAGTTCAAGTCTCTGGTCCAAATTTTCGATGCGTAAATGTATCCAATTATCAAAAAGTAAAAGCTTTTTTGAAAAGACAATATAATTAATAAATGTTTGATGTAAGAACTTTAGTTGTCTATTGACTATTAAGTTTTATTTCACACTGTGAAATAAAATTTCTTTATTTCACACTGTTTTCTTTATTTTTCACTTATCAATAATGACATTGTTTTGATTTATTGAAACTGTCAAATAAATGTCAGTTTAGGATATGGCGTTACAAAAAATAAAGTAGGTACGTTCATTGTTTTTACTATTTCCTTTCAGGTATTATGCATAAAAAAAAGGACTTAATGTCTTTTATCTAGTGGAAAATGAACCTAATGATGGTATTAAATAATGAAACGTTAAAACTAAAATATAACTATACAGTTAAATTTTGCGAAAAAAAATTGTGTCAAAATGTTCTTAGAGATCACAGAACAGAACAGACCCGAACCACCACTATCGTTTCGAGAATGGTTTTAAGTTGGTTAAAAAATTGTGGAATATTTTCCCCATTAAACCGTTGTTCAAAACTTATAGTTTCCAAGTTCCCAATATATGGTATCACCAAAATGACCCGCTATGTATATTCTCCAGGTCATGCAAAATGTGCAGTACTGTAAACGAAATCGATACTCTCATCCAGTAGCCTTCTTTGGCAGAGCGTATTCCACGATGTAAAAGTTAAGGTATGGGAAAGAAGCGGTGTATAAAAGTTATATCGCTTTCGAGGCACGTCCGAGGTCAAAGTTGAGAATGTGCGATGGGACTTTGGGTTGCTGAAGGCACGAACAAAGAGCACTTCCAATAGGTTTCGCGGCTCTATTTCGGTTAATGCAAACGAGCATTTTGTGTTTTGAGATATACCAGGCGATACTATAGTCTGTCTTCTCACTCCCAATTAAAGAACAGGTTATAATCGTTACCAATTAATTAACATGTTCTATATGATTATCGCCATTGCAATATCTAATATAATTATATGTAGATGCTCTGCTCTGATAAATAATAGTTATTGGTTACTTTGCCAAATGAACTACGACAAACAATTAGGCGTCCACATCAACATCTGCAAAGGAGTCCACCATTGGAACACATTTTTAAATTCATTGTTTCAAAATTTTTGCTATGAATAATTAATATATAATTTTGTACCATGATATGACAATCAAGAATTCCTTCCACTTAATTGAATATTTAAAAAAATTTAAAATTAACACGACAAAGTAGTATCTTTTGACGTAACAGCCCTCTTTCCCAGCATTCCAATCCCAGAAACTTTGAAAATATTAGAACGATTTTTAGTACACAATAAAGTACCGACAATAGAAGTGGAAGAAGACATTTTATTGACGAAATTGTGTGCGGACCAAAACGCACTTACCTTCAATAATAATATTTATAAACAAACACATAGCACAGCCATGGGCAATCCTCTATCGCCTTTTATTGCAGATTTATTCCTTAACAATTTTGAAAATATAACGTCAAAGACACCGCCTTAGAATTTCCCACAGTACGAAAAAGGTACGTAGATGACGTATTCGCAGTTGGAAATAAAAATTTCGATAATTTAAAAATTAACACGACAAAGTAGTATCTTTTGACGTAACAGCCCTCTTTCTCAGCATTCCAATCCCAGAAACTTTGAAAATATTAGAACCATTTTTAGTACACAATAAAGTAGATACCGACAATAGAAGTGGAAGAAGACATTTTGTTGACGAAATTGTGTACGGACCAAAACGCATTTACCTTCAATAACCATATTTATAAACAACCACATGGCACAGCCATGGGCAATCCTCTATCGCCTTTTATTGCAGATTTATTCCTTAACCATTTTGAAAATATAACGTCAAAGACACCGCCTTAGAATTTCCCACAGTATATTTGACTTTTGACATTTACAGAAAACCATACTCACGAATAATTACATTACACAACTCCTCAGTAACACACTTTAAATATAATATGGCTGCATTTAATAATCTACTTTTTAGATTATTAAATGTACCACTCAATAATGCCAACTATTATAGTTGGCATTATTGAGTTATGTTCTTTATTATAATAATAAAGAACGTAATCTCATCTACAACATTGCTAATGATAATCGTTATGAAAATAAACAAATAGATAGAATCTTTTATAAACAAAAGAGTAAATTATTAATTAAAAGCAATACCACCTTAAGTCCAATAGAGGAAAGCCAATATATGTATAGAAAATTCACATACCATGCTCAAATCAGTCAAAAATTTGAAAATTTACTAAAGAAAGTCAATATCATTCCTGCATTTAAAAATACATTTGCAATTAAAGCACTATTACAGTCCACTTTCCAAAAAGAAGATCCGCTTCAGAAATCCGGGATATACAAAGTAAATTGTAGTAATTATTGTAACAAACTGTATATCAGCCAAACAAAAGGAAATGTATAACTAGAGTTAAAGAGCATACATATGACACAAAAAAAGTTTAATGTAGATAAGTCTGATCTAGCCTTAAATAGTTACGAAACGGGGCACATATTTATAAACAATACCTCTCTCATAAAAGCCGGTGATTTTCAGAACCTAGATACATTAGAATCAATATAATGAGAAAATATCAAAATCACTTACTGAATTTCGATTTAAGCCCATTATCTAATGACCTTTTAAATGTAATACGCTATATATAAGAAAAATAAAAGTAAAAATAGTCAACAATAGTAAATAAGTAATAATAGTAAATATTCAACCACTATTTTAGAAAATAGTACTCGAAATGTGTATTTATTTAATTAATGAAACACTATTATTGACGTCAGTAAACTTATACACAATATGCAATACCTATGTATCCAAAAAGTAATTTTTCCAAGAACACAGTACTGGAAATCAGGTTTATGTTTGCTTTTGAGCCTGCATCGATACAGTCCAAAAATAAATTTATTATTTCAATCCGGAATTCGCAGAATGTGTATTCTCTCGAGCATCGGGCTTGATGTGCCAGCCATTGTTACAAATATTTGTGCCCGCAGCAGCCGACCTAAGAAAATCGAATGAAAAGACGTATATGCTCCATGCACGTGCAAAGCACACTTTGCACAAATCTGACCAGACGTCTGAATAGAACAATATAATTTTGCCTGCTGTCGAATTTTTATTTCTTACACAATTGTAAGACCTTTTAAACCATTTAAAAAAGCCATGTCCCTTTAAATTTCTTAAAGGGCACATAGGAAAATGAAAAAGTATTTCTATTGATAATCAAATGTCTATCAATTAGCCATCTTACTAGGATGGATTCCATCTCACCATAGATACTTTTCCCTATGCGTATTTCGTTAACAGACTTAGCATAATCATTAGTTATTCATGTTGTTTTTTTTTTAAGAATGTTTGTTAATTTTGCCACAACTACTCGTAAGTACTGCCTTATACCGGGTGTCTAAACGTAGGTGGCCTATTAGATTCATTCAGAGACCACTTTAAATTTTAAAATTTGCCACTATAACGTTTTTGGGTATGGTCTCTAAATAAAATAATGGCGTCCCTGTAGCTTGTCCGGTTATACCGAAAGTTGACATCAACTTTATTATTTTAAATGGAACACGCTTTATATTATAGCATTGTGTTGATTCTACATTAAATTTCAAGGTCTCTTTCATCAAATCCCTAAAATTAACTGTTTTTGAGATGTTTGATTTTCTTGAAAAATCAAAAATGAGTAGGTACCTAGTTTAAATCCTGTGTTTTTTATAGTAAGAATGATAGAGCGACAATATGCACAGCAAGGCAGAGAGTTAAATTCATAAGCTTTATTACTTTCAAGGTTGCTGAATCTTCTACAGGATGGTGAAAATTTAATATTAAGTTACGCGCAAATCGATAAAAATCTTCTCAGACAGCCAAGCAGCTCTTAAAGCTCTTGGTTCCTACCGTTGCAACTCAAAAACGGTATGGAGTTGTCAGCAGGCGCTCGCTCATTTGAGCAGAAAAAATAGAGTAACTCTGGTCTGGGTCCCAGGCCATTCGGGCCATGAAGGGAATGAGGCAGGCGACTCTCTAGCTAGGGAGGGTGCTGCTTCTGAATTTGTCGGACCAGAACCGGTGCTTGGTATATCCTAGAGTACTGCTAAAGCAACGCTCGTGACCTGGGCTGAGGGGCAAATCCTCCAGTACTGGCAGGAACTACCACGATTAGTTCATTCGAAGGCATTCATAATAAACCCTTCAAAAACAAGAACTAAAAAACTTTTAGAGTTAAGCAGGTTCCACCTACGAACTTTAATTGGCCTATACGAGTATACTGATCACTGCCGTTTAAAATATCATCTGTACAAATTCGGCCTAGCAGAAGATGCTGAGTGCCGCTTGTACTTAGAAGATGATGAAACGGCAGAACACATATTGTGCACCTGCCCCGCTGGGGAAAGGATCAGATACTCATTATTTGGCAAAGGACAACTTCTGCCAGAGGATCTGAATAAGTTCTCACCCAATAAGGTGATCAGCTACATTAAGAAGCTGGACCTGTTGGGTGAAATATAAGTAGGTGTCAGCCACAATAGCCCACATGGTCGCGGTGGAGGGTCTGGTTTTCGGCCCACTCACTTTTGAACCTAACCTAACCTAACCTACTTTCAAGGTTGCTGAATCTTGTACAGGATGGTGAAAATTTAATATGAAGTTAGATCGACTGCAAGCCATGAAAACTTGATTTTTTTTATGAATCACCTTATATATTTCTCCAACTTTAGATGCGGGATTTTGTTCTACTTCGATAGATGATATGATAGCCTGTATGAGATTCAGCAACCTTGAAGCTATGGTTACTTACAAAGCTTATGACTTTTTTAAGAAAATTATCTAAATATCTCGAAAACGGAAAATTTTAAACGGGAAATTTGAAGAAAGTTCCTGCCTCAGTACATTAGAGAGCTTCCCTAGAATGGGTGTTGGCCTATGCGCATAGCACGGGTCTCTTCCAATAGCTCTCGACTAGCGGCAGGGACAGTGGGTTGAAAGACCTGAGTGCTGCGGATAACCGCGCCGCCTTCCAACAACAACAACAACTATATCGTCAAAGTTGCCTTAAAGATGAATCGCCCTTTTGGGAAATTAAAGTATATGTATATATCAGGATTTTATTGCCCATGAGGAATATTAGGAATCTGCATGTCAAGAATCCTGACCTATATAATGAGAGTATCCCGTGTTTTATGTGAGTAAACCTCCGGAAATGTATCCGATCTCGATAGGAGCTAATAGGATTTTTATATTTATAAGCTTCTCCTTTAAAACTACAATATGCGATATTTAAATGTTCACTATTCTAGTCCTTTAAAACTTTAAATCACCCTACACTGTTCCCGATTTGAAAGTGTGCCCCGACTATTTTTAGCAATGCTGTATGCAACACATACAAAAGACCGAAGCAAACAACTTTACGATTTCTGTTTTCTTAAGATGTCCATTCAGTGTCATCAATTGTAAACCACATACATCAATAATGAATAGTTCAGTGAATAGCGCCTGCTTCCACCTTGCTAGTTATCAGGTAGGTACTTTCTAAGAAACCTGAAAAAAAGTTCTGTGTGGTTACCTTCCTTAAGGGCTAAAATCACTATTTTTTTTTGCGTAAGTTGAGGCAAGTTAACGGCCCGACAGCTGATCGTCCAAACAATGCGCAATCGGAGATTTAAAGTCCACCTACGATTTAAAAGGAACACATGTGACGAGAACCTGTGGGAACTTTTTGATTTTGAAGGAGAAACGGTGTGACTATCTTCTACCTGGCCGTGAGAATGCTCATGTTTACCTTTGAAAAGTATAGATTACGCGAGTGGTATTACATATTCATTTTAACTGTAAATAAATAACATAATATGAACGATAATTACATATGTATATAAGTATTTTCTCAGTAAATATCTCCATTGAGCAACACGGTTAGACTTAGGTGGAAATTATTCCTACAACTAAACTAAATGAAAATAATTATTGACAATGTTTTTATTGGGAAAATATACAAAACGGTATTTCAGAATGAAAGTTATTGGTGCGTATTTTCCTCCAAAACGTTTTACATAGTTTGACAAAGTTTTATTCTAATTCAATTAAAACAGACACTCCATATGATATGAATTTGTACAGAAACGATTTGAAAAAACTTTTAATTTCGGAGTCGGATGTCATTTTAAATAAATACTTCTTTTGCGACTGTCAAATAAATGATAATGAAAATATAGTTAACTGCATTCATTGCAAGCGAATAATGCATCCTCGTTGTCTTCAAATTCAAACAAACAAAAACAATTTGCAATATGACATATGCGATCTGTAATTTTTCGTCAAATCCCTTTCTTCAAATAATCATTATATTATTAATTCATACAATCCACACTATCTTTGACATACTTTTTTTATCTATCCACTTTCTTAGGAATTGACTACGAAGGGAACATTAGAAACTATTTATTCGCAGTAATTAATGGATAGGTACCAATAATAAGCAAGAACTTCTTGACAAAATTCGATTTCCACCCCCACCTCTGGAGTACAAATAACTATAACACTCTAAGATAAACAATTTTTTGAAAATTATAATGAAAGTTTGGAAGCAGATAAACTATGTTTTATATTCGGGGGTTGTTATCTCTCTCACCTCTGGAATGCAAGACATTATATTCTGGCAGAAAGAAGATAACACTAATTTTTGGCGTAAGTAACTGCAATTATCCCAGCTAATGTCATTTTCTAATGACATTAAAAATGTTCTATTAATATCCATGTTAATATAAAGGTGCATTCGAATTTTTTAACAATAATTAACAAACTCGGAATTACTTTCATGTTTATGCGACCAAATTTTTATAGTGACTAGACTACATTTTTTTCCTGAATAGTGATATACGAATTAGATTGTTCGATATTTTTTATACTACTTCAGGTGGTTGTTATAAGTTTTGAATTTTTCAATATAATTTTTAACTCTCCATTCCTTGGACCTACTTGACATTCTATTTATTAATGAGGATTTCAGCCCGTGTCATGCAGGGACTCAATCAGGCTCTCAGCAGCTTCCTGCTTAGCTTTCCTATAACCATACATTGCCTCATAAAGTGAATTACATTTCTTCGTTCTCCCCATATTCCGAACAACTATAGGGTCTTCATCTATTCCTATCAGAAACAGGTGGCTCTTAAGCATATAATGCTCCGTTAGGATTTCCAGACAGTTCGCTAAGAAACAAGAAGACTGTGGGTCAATAGTCTTAATTCTTGCAGTGTCCTTTGGGAAATAATAAGCCTATCTGCCTCTATTTCTCCCTAAAAATCCCGTAGACTCCTTGGTTAGGGGCTTGGTCAACATCCCATCTAGTAATAGGCCCTATAATAAAGATTCAGGCTCCTAATAAGGTCCCTTGGATCCAAGTCGAGCTAATTCACCATTCTTTTCCTTCTCTTGGACTTCCGTTATGACCGGATATCCATACCAATTTAACCTCATTTCTTCAAGCCAGCAGCTCTAAGATCTTCTGCACAAGAGCCATTAAGAATGGAAATATTATGGATGGGAAAATAAGGTGTCTCTAGAAAATACGATTTACAGAATTTGAAGAATATCTTGAACAATTTTAAATGTTCTTTGAATCTTAAGTTAAATGGCTCTTTCTGTTTAACCTATACATATACTGACAAGTTTACAAGTTTTCCTGCGAGGATTGTAGTTTTTATGTAAAATATAAGAGTATTGATTCCATATAAGTATTCACCACACCTCTAATATAATAATTTCCTTTTTATTAAGGTAATGTCAATTATACAGTAAATAATTCAAAAATAATCTGTAATAATACTAATAATTAAAAACTGCTGCGAAGCTAATTTATTCATGTTGATGACATCAACATTCTAATAATTCTATATCAACAATAATTAAATATATTAGGATGCCACATGGCTCTGCTAAAATACAATCTATTTTTTTCACCGGAAGCGGTATCAGAATTAATTCGTAGCCACAAACAATTATTCATATTGTTTTGTTGTGTAATTTCCTTTTTAAATGTATACCTGTATAAAGATCAGCACTATTTGTATTTTTTATGTACCCAGCAATATTGGAATTAGACAGCTAAATAGTATTTTAAACCAAAACTTTGTTCTGCCACAGATTGAGGAACAAGGATAAAAATATTTATGCCTTGATACTGCACTTTGAATGTTTAATTTATATGCTTCTGCTTTCCTATTTTTTTTGTTATTTTACAGGTGGTGTTATCCCAAAAGAGATTGCAATGAATCAAGATAAAAATTATTTGATTCCGTAATCTCTGATTAGTACTACTAGGTGTTCATTTCAAAGTAACAAACCGAAATACAAAGTCAGTAGTGAGCCTGTATTAGTAGTGAGTATTGTATTAGGCCTATCTCATACATTTAAAAACAAAAAAATTTTTTATGGCAGCAAAGCCAATTTCAAAAGTAGTTTCACTTATACAGAGCGTGGACTATCCGAATTTATAAAAAATTAATGCTTTGGTAGATCTGAAAATTGGTTTTTTAAGTTAAATATTGCTAACTTTCGGTGTTACCGGATATAGTAGGTAACTTTCTTATTAAGCCGCATATCATAAGTAGCATACCAGATGTGTACAATTAATATCAGTATTACACTGATATAGGATAAACAAAGTGAGAAAATTAGCCACAACTTCCGGTAGAACCGGAAATTGACGAAAATTACATAATATTTTGTCTTGAATGGCAATAAGTGAAAACCTATGAAGTTAAATTTTAAATCCATCAATACAATTTAGTTTTCTATATACGGGTAATTCACGGTAGTCGTGTTAAACCCGTATTCTGTATATATTATGTTACACATGTTAATTTTCCTTGTTACTTATGACATAGATACTCATAGGAATATCTTCATTATCTGAAGGAATGTCATAAATAACTATTATGCGTACTATATTCAACCCCACCATTGATTTACTAAGGCATATCCTGTATCTCCTCAACTTATTGTTTTTTTGAATCAGTCATTTTAGTCATTGAATCGTAATATTTTAATAATTTCATTAAAACTATATCTCTTAGTTTATGTTTTGGCTTAATTCCTACAAATAAATGTATAAACAGTTAAATAGCCAATAAATAATGTCAGAATATATAGTACGTTATATTGAATACAGGGTTTGTTTATTTATAGAATAAGTATAAACATTTCTGCAGTTAAGGGTGTTTGTCATCTCGAAAAATCAACCCCCTCTTATATTTATTGTACTTTTGTACTGATCTTTATACGAAAGTATGAGGTTTTGTAGCATTTCACTGTTGAATATAATTAATTTTATTGCCAATTTGATAAAGTGCGGTCAATTTGTTTGTATAAAAATATTTTATCGAAGCGATTAGAAATATCTAATTTTTCCTGGTAAAGACAAAACCGCAAAATAAATTATTCATAAATTGTTTTATAGGCAAGCAGTGGTGGCGACATAGTGTTCATATCACTTATATCACAGACAAAAAAGTAATCCTATATGATCCTATATTTTAAGCGCAGTCCTCGGCATTACCGAGAACTATGTTCTAAGCAATGTTTCTCCCGGTTAGTTCTTTGGATGGGTGATCACTGATCATGCAGTGAAGATCCACGATGCCTGCCATATATATAATACTACTATATTGAGCTATTCGAGCTTTTCTTGAAGCCGGTTTATGAGATGGAGTTATATATTTCGTTCTCTTTCACGGACAAATGTTCCTGTGCACATGCCCAAGTGTTGTCCAATCCAATCCAAGAATTTCAATGTGGCGCGAAAGTAAAGAAAGACCGGGCTTTTGTTTTGTCATATACAGGGTGTCCCAGTATGAGCGTACAAAAATTTACCAGTGGGTAGGCCAGACCAAGATAAGAATAAAATTCTTATAAAAAATTTCTCTGATGCTCGCCTAACGAGTTACAGGGTGTTATTTTGTAAAAAAAACAACAATTTTCCGTAATAACTTAACTTAAATAACTTTAACAACTTAAAAACCGTTTCGTAGATTTAGGTAATTTTTGGGTAACGTGTACATCTATTAAAGGTCATTAAAACTATATGGTGTTTGTTTAACTTTGACACTTGTGGTGGCCTAGGTCTACTCTTCCTTATGGTTTTGTCTTCATAACTCTTGTATATCCTACTTTTTCGTGAATTAACTAAGTTTTCCTTAATCGGCTATCAATTCTGAACAAAAAAGGTGCTCTTGTTACACAGCTCTAAAATCAACCATTTTCGAGTAAATTGAGTGTAAAGTACCGACTGTATTCCTTTATGCAGAAAAATATATGCAATGATTTTAAAGTTTAGAGTTAAACAAACACCATATAGTTTTAATGACCTTTAATAGATGTACACGTCATCCAAATATTACCTAAATCTATGAAACGAGTTTTTAAGTTATCTCGGAAAATTGTGTTTTTTTTTTTACAAAATAACACCCTGGAACTCGTTAGGCGTGCAGCGAAGAATTTTTTTTTATAAGAATTTTATTCTTATTTTGGTCTGGCCTACACACTGGTAAATTTTTGTTCGCTCACACTGGGACACCCTGTATGTGTTTTGTCATATATGTGTTTTGTGGTGTGGTTATGTCACAGTTTATCTTTTGTATTTCAGGTATGTTTGTGTTTCACAAAAAATAGATTTGTGTTTTTCGTAGAGCCGGCAGTTTTAGAAGTGTTTTATTTATGTGTAACTTGTAGTTTTAGTTTTGTTCATATACCTATTAGACTTATTAGTGATTAGAGACATTTGCTCATCAAATTATTTCGACGGTATTTTTACAGTCGCAACTGCAAGTTTAGGTATATAAGAACATTTTGTAATTTTAAATATGTAGTGAATTAGGTATATGAATTATACTGTACCTCATTTTCATTAATTTAATTCCACAGATATCGCAAAATGCCGAAACGAAAAACTCAGTCGAGGTTTTGTCTTTTGTGCGAAGGAAATATTTCATATGAAGTCGCATAGGTACCTGAAGGATGTATTTTTAAAATTTTCTTTTCAAATACAAACTGCATCCACTATTTTGGTAAACTTGATAAATACGGGAACATCCCAATAACAAGATTGAAAACCGTTATATGTAGATAAAATACAATATAAAATAAAGTTAATTTATTGTATTCTACAGTATATGGAGCAAAATTCCCGCGGTTTGCTGCGCATGAGTATTTGGTATTTTCTCCGTGAAAGAGACAATAGATATGATTCTGGACTACTCTAATATGGCTTCACTTGAGAAACATGGTAAAGATTACATAGGCTCCATATAGTAGTATTATATATATGATGCCTGCCCTACCTTCTATAATAGCATGTAATGTCTGTGAACATCTTCAGCAAGTTGAAATCTACTTCCAATATAACCGGAAGTACCACCATCTCGAATGTGGTAAACAACCACGTTGGTACGCTACCAAATTTTCAGATTTATCCTAATTATACTTTTCCCATTATCGATTGATGGAGTTCCCAGTGGGACCCCCCTGTGTATTATTCCTGAAAGATATGTAATTACTTAAAATTGATTGATAACACCCTCTTATTTGCTACCTGCTCATAAGGAAACTGTCCTCTTTCAAAATTAATCTAATGATTGCAGTCGGAAGTCATTTTCAAACACTACACTTCAATATCAGATAATTAACTGCCTCAAAAACCAGTTTAATAGTCGCCTCCAATTAGGCATTACCAATAATGACTATGTGAAAGTTATTTTACCAATTACACGCAGCAGTTGGTGGATCAACCAGACAACGAGGCTACTGGCTACTTTTACTTAAAACGCCATCGTTAGGATATTTAAATTAATAATAATAATGATAGACCCAAGCCAAGCCGGCTGAGACAATGGTATAACCTTGGCATCCTGTTATGGTCTACTCCGTCTAGTTGAATTTGAAGTACCGTTATAATTTGTAACTAGCAGCGAATTTAAATCGGGTTATACATCTATCGGTATGCACTGTGACATACT
The DNA here is from genome assembly GCA_963924545.1 of Pogonocherus hispidulus. Lineage (NCBI taxonomy): Eukaryota > Metazoa > Arthropoda > Insecta > Coleoptera > Cerambycidae > Pogonocherus > Pogonocherus hispidulus. The sequence goes on from OZ004700.1 coordinate 22,534,271, forward strand.
GATAATGATGCATGCATATTAGTGTTTTAAATATATTATATACGGGGTGATTCAGCTAACCCATTCATTAAAAGTTTAATGACTCTTCCCATTGGAATGTTTTTTTAAAAAATTGGATACGGGGGTTTTCAAGAAAGTTCTATTTATCTGAAGTACCTATTTCCGGTTTTCTGGGACTTCCGGTTATACCGGAAATGGCTATCAACTTTCTTATTTTAAATGGTATACCCTATATTTTTAACATTTTTGATTTCTCGCTAAAATCTACGTTTTTTAATGTGGGACAACCTAAGTATATGAGAAATTAATAGTTTTTAGATATATTTTTTTTTAATTTGATTATATAGTACCTTATTACACCTATGTGTAATTTCATATTTTATTATTTACAGGGTGTTCAAAAAAATAATTTGATTCTGACTAACTTCAACTAACCAAAACTATTTTTTAATGGAACACCCTGTATTTTACAGCTCTATGTGATGGCGAATAAAGTGATCTTTCAATCTGTATTAGGATTCTTTATAACATTCTGTTACCATTTTCTTGCGTATCGACGTATTTACTTTCTATACAATAATTTTCTGTTTTCTTGAATTGCTTGTGATTAGCGGACTATGAAAATCAAAACAATGTGTCCTATTTATCTATCATGTAAACGTGATTTTTATCCTACACTAAGTGAAAATTTTCGTGAGCCTTTAGCGGTGCGAAAGTAGGCATTTGCACGGCTAGCCGCGAAATTTTTTTAACTTTTCTATCAGGTGGCGCCTCCATTATCTGTCATCGTAGCGTCATTTGCACAGTTTGTAAATAACTTATCTACCTCATGATAATTGTTTATTAGCAATTCGTTTTTACCAAGCTAATAATCCAGATTTATAAAGATATCCTCGTACGGAATGTGCTGTAACACTAAAACTAAAGTAGAGGTTTGAGAGAATGGCAAATGCTAATTACAAGAAGAATACAAGAATTACAAGAATACATGCTAAATTATACATGCTGCTAAATTAAAATTTTGCAGTTCTATAAGACAACAAAAGTAAATGAAGATTTATATCAATATTTAAATTAATGATTAACACGCAACTCCTCAAAATGTCCGCCGTTGTTCTCTAGGCATAGAGCAATCCTGTGACGAAAATTTCTTCCACATTCCGCAGGATTTGCTGACTTATTGCCAGAAAAGCATTTCTTATTTTTGTCCGTAAATCTCCTATGTCTATCGGAGGATACCCTGTCCTTAATATAGCCCCATAAAAAAATCAAGGAAAGACAGGTCTGGGGATCGTTGAGGCCATGTAATCGGACCACCTCTACCTATCCACTTATCCAGATAGAACCATTTAAGTATTCCCTAATATGAAACAGTTATTCTATGAATTGAAATAACCTACAGAATGGAAAAAGGTACAGTCAGTGTGTAACGCGCAGGGGCACCACTGTATTTAATACATCGGGGGGAATATGTCTCTGCAATTGCTGCAAGTCATTTTGTAAAATGCAGTTGCTGCAAGTCATTTTGTAAAAACTGCAAATACACCTTACCGGTTAAGTTTGCTTCAAAAAAATGTGGGCCAATTACATAGTCCGGCCCAAATGTTTACTTTAAAACGGTGTTGACGATATTCTTGTCTTAAATAATCTGGGATTATGATCAGCGTAATGGTGAAAATTAGGTATGTCGATTTTCCCGACCAGTATTGAAAAAGGATGACTCGTCAGTAAATAACACTGTTGAAAAAAACATCCATTTGCATCCTGTTGAAGTTTTATATCTGCCCACTGACAAAATTGTATTCGATCCTGAAAATCTTGCTCTGTGAAGAATTGGTGTCATTCAATACGATAGGGGTGAAATTTATTTTTGTTACTACTAACATGAGAAAACCTTAACCTTATTAACCTAGGTGTATATTTCTTGACTACTAAATTAATAATCAATAATTGTTGTACTTTGTACTGCTGTACCACATCTGAATTTACTTATCGAAGGACCAGAAACAAACTCACTTGTTCGTTTCAAAACTTATATTTTAAAGGAAAAACTTATTTACAAAATATTTACAAATAAACTGAATGCTGAACAACTGTAGTCTTTGAATTCTCTTGCTTCTGATATATTCGCTTCCAGTTGCAGCCTGAGATCCCCCACCCACCTCTGGTTGCCTCCCTCTTAATCATCTTAAAAACGGGACCCTATTGGTTAGAATTGGGGAATTCTATAACAAGGTCCAGGTTAATAACTATACCCGGAAAGAACGTTTACAATCTAAAACAACAATTAAGTACTATACAATAAAATCATAAACTTATATAAATATAAGTATATTACTATACCTACTCTAACCCGAGCAATCGACTAAATTGCATCCTATAAATCCTTACTAGAAATGGGAAAAAATCGCTATCGCGATTTTCGTTCCCATTTCTAACCCTACCAGGAGTCCAGGCCTGCGGCCTGGGGTCAGACAAAAGTATCTAGAATAATATTGTTTTTAAGAAAACACATATTAAAGAAATTTATATGTGTATATGTATTAAAGAATTTATATTAAAGAGATTTTTCTTAATATTTTGATGAATTGTAAGGGTATTCTATTCTTGATGGTAAAACATCTTCATTTTTAAGTGCTCAAAGGAGAATTTATTTTTAAGTAATCATTATTATCAATTTTATCAATGGACCAAAAATATTGTAGATATTTACTTTTGTAAGTTAAAATGATGAATATAACAGACTGCCTTAATGAACGAATTAATTCCAAACTTTACGTGCAGAAAGAATAAAAGCTACGGATATTGAAACAGAATAACTAAATACTAATACTAATAAATAATTGGAATTAAAAAGTAAAAAAAAATTTGCCTCCTGCGTGACTCGAACTCGCGAAATCAGCATTATGAAGTTTTGAATCCTAGGACTTTCCCGTTGCGCTACCACGCCTGTTGTCGCAAATATTTACCTTGAGACGTTTAAGTAGGTAATCTGTACGTGTCAACCTGAAAAAATAATTTTTACCGATTTTCTAATTGGAAAAGGATTTCGTTTCAGTATTTTGGTAATCAGAAGTGTTTGGCAGTCACTACTATCGATTCCGTTAGCAATATTTCTCGTAGGAAAATAACCTATCTGAAGTTTAATTAATTTGATAGTTTTCGTGGGAGGCGCTTGTCTCGTTAGTGCAAGCTCAAATCGGTAGATAAAATAAGTTGAGACGGACGCTACTCGAGATTTTCGAAGACGAAATAGACGTAGAGGGAGTCGACGTACGGTCTCGAAAAAAATCTCAAAGGATTAGAGAAAGGACGGAACTTTCGCGTGAAGCAGTTCTCGAAGCCGTAAAATTAGAAAAAGTTTCTCTCTCACCGAACGGCGAGAGAGATGCGGCTAGCATGTCCCCGTCACGCCCCTCTTCTAATTTTTACGGCTTCGAGAAAGGCTTCAGGCGAAAGTTCAGTCCTTTCTCTAATCCTTGGAGATTTTTTTTCAAGACCGTACGTCGAGTCCTTCTATGTCTGTTTCGTTTTCGAAAATCTCGAGTCGCATCCGTCTCAACTTCTTTCTCATTTTATCTGCCGATGTGAGATTGCACTAACGAGACAAGCACCTCCCACGAAAACTGTCAAATTAATTAAACTTCATTAGGTTATTTCCATTATTTTCATACGAGAAATATTGCTAATGGAATCGATAGTCCTCCTCACTGTCAAACACTTCTGACTATCAAAATACTGAAGCGAAATGCTTTTCCAATTAGAAAATCGGTAAAAATTATTTTTTTAGGATGACACGTACATTTTACATAATTCAACATCTCAAGGTAAATTTTTGACATTAGGCTCGGTAGCGCAATGGGATAGTTGTATATACGATTCCAAAAATCGTAATGCTGATTTCGCGAGTTCGAGTCACACTGAAGGCTAGCTTTTTTTTCACTTTTTAATTCCAATTATTTATTAGTATTAGATGGTATTAGTTTGGAATTAATTCCTTCATTTTAGCAGTCTGTAAATTCATCATTTTAGCTTACAAAAATAAATATCTACAATATTAATTTGCTGCTACAATTATGACAGGAACATATTTTTGGTCCTATTGATAAAATTGATAAAAATGTTTACTGAAAAATAAATTCTATACTTTCAGGACTTAAAAAATTATGATGTTTTACCATCAAGAATAGAGTACCCTTACAATTCGTCAAAATATTAAGAAAAGTTTAGTATAATTACATCATCATTCCAGATACAACATAATTTCTTAATATATATTTTCTTAAAAATAATATTATTCTAGATGCTTTTGTCACCCGAAGGGTGACCCCAGGCCACAGACCTGAACCCCCGGTAGGGCTAGAAATAGGAACGAAAATCGCGATAGCGATATTCTCCCATTTCTAGTAAATTTTATTGAAACCCATCAGTTTCAATTGTTTTATTCGTTTGCCTTGATAATCGAGCCCCAGGCTACTTGATATTTCGATATGTTTGAGTAATGGGGGAAATAGCTGATTTTAAAATAAAATAAAGATTTTTTGGTGTTAGTTCGGCTATTAGTAGTAAAAAAAATACTATATTATACTTCGATTGAGAAGGCTATTATTTACCTCGAAAATTATATCGAGGTATTATTTATTATATATTCGGCGTTACGTGCCTCAGGTTATAAAATTTCTCGGTAAATAATAGCTCACTTCTCAACCTATGACCAATAAATTAGTATGGCATTTGCCACTTACAAAGAGTTTTATATTTGCCAACCCTTCTCTGCGTTGTCAAGTTTTTATTTATTTATATAAACTTAACTTAAAACTTAAAAACGTCACTTTAAACATAACGTGAATGAACTCCTAGGTATATAATATACCTACTATTTCTTTAATGTTCTATTAACTACACTTTTAGAAATACTAATTTCGTCACTAATATTTTTGACACTTGTAGATGGGTTTTGAATTGCAAATCCTACAATGTCAATTTGACTGTCCTGACTATTTATTACGTACATGTGTTCTTGTATTCTTCTCGCAATTAGAATTTGCTGTTCTTTCAAACCTCTCCTTTAGTTTTACAAAACAGTCTGTACGAGGATATCTTTGTAAATCTGGATTATTAGCTTGGTAAATACGAGTTGCTAATAAACAATTACCATGAGCTTCCCCTATATAGTGTACCTACATCATATTCACTAATTCTTCTTTGGAGTAATTCATTGTCGCTACTAAACTGGAATAAAAAATGTGACAAATAGACCTTGGACACGTGCCAACTACGTTTTTTACACATAAATAAGTTACCTAGGTATTTGCAAACTGTGCATTTTTTTCATAAAAATCAGATTTTACGGGAAACTACTGAGTTTAGGTATAGGAGCAGATATTATATCAAAGTTGTAGGAAATTTAATTCAGCATCTTTTGATGTATCTGTTATGTGTATGTGTATACAAGGTGTTATATGATTTTTTCGAGATTTTTCATTTTTTCTATTGATAAATTGGTCGTCACTTCTTGTACACCTTGTATAACCAAGGTTACTTTTTGAAATAGGATTGTAAAGAGCCACCTTTCCTAATATAATTTGTTCCAAAAATTTGTTCCGTAAATGTTAGGATATAATATGACAATTTCAGAAATTGTAAGTGGCCAATATCGGCCAAAAAAATCTTTCAAATTAAATATCTCGAGAACTATGAATATTAAGCTAGAACTATTTTACACAAAGTAGGTACCCCTTATTTATCACGTAGAATCTAAAAACATAATAAAAAATATATGTTTCCATTTAAAAAATCAAAGTTCGTGCCTGGGCCACGAGAAGTGAAACACCCCATATATTTGAAAATATTTTTAATTTGTAGCTCTTGACCAATCTGGCATCTTCGTAAAAAGAAAATTTATATACCCCCTTTTTCACCTAGATGTTGGACTTCCGCGCACTACTGGGACACACTGTATAGCTCAAATAGATACAGGGTGTCCCACTGGGAACTCCATCGATCGATTATGGGAAAATTATAATTGGCATACCAACGGGGTTGGGGTCATTCTAAAATATTTTCTGAATGGTGGTACTTCCGATTATACCGGAAGTAAATGTCAACTTGCTTATTTTAACTAGGACGCTCTATATATTATTTCATGTATAATGTTCTATACCTAAATCTAACTGTTTTTGATATATTTCAATTTTATATAAAAAATATCGTTTGCAAACCCAAAAATAATTACTTACTTACCAATTTATACCAGTATCTTTATTATTTAATTTGGGTTGGTTTCTATGTAGAAAGGGACTTACTTTAGGAGACTTCGTATGATATTTTGATGCTTATTAACACAGGGTGCTCAAAAAAGAATAATGAAAATGAAATTGAAAAACTGTCAAATGTCAATTTTTTTAAATGGAAACTCCGTGTTTTTATAATTTTATCTTATACAGCGTTAAAAATAACGTTAACTTTGTATAAGGATATCTATTCCAAACATTTGTAGTTTTCGAAATATTCATGCAGTTTAATAATAATTCCCGACATGATTACTGATAATATTCAGAAACTAGGTGACAGGAACATTATTTATTCTATATACTGTGCTTGTAGTTTTTATTTTGAATATTTCTGGTTTTTTATTAATTTTACAAGAGGTGTAATCCTTAAGAAATTACGAAAATGTTTGTTCTTATGATTTTGGTTTATGGTGGATGCGCCAGTATCTGCTCGAATCAGGAATGTCAGAATTCTTTTAAGGAAAATTGAGGATTTCTAGTAAGTTTACTCATATAGTTTTCAAAAGAAAAGGTTCTATATTCTATATATATATATTCAATAGGATCAGTCGAAGTGTGATCCATTTTGCTTTTGTGTTATAGACAATTTGAGTTTCCTTTATTAAGTTATTCAACATCTATTTCCATATTCTACACTTTGGCATATATTTATTTTTTTCTTCCCAGATTTCACTCCGCGTAGAATAATTCTAAAATAAAGCGAAAGTAATGTAAATACCATAGTTACACATTTTTATTGTCAAAGTATATTAGTTAATTATTACATAAATTACATTACTAATTGTACTGGGGTTTTTGGAAAAACTGGTGGTAGGTATGATGTTAATAGGTACATTAAAGGTGCCTGAGCTTAAACAAGATGCATATAAGATAAAGAACATCCATATACCTAAGTATAAGTGTGGCAAAGTTTATTTAAACCACAAAGACATATGGACATTTTTTACATCTATAAAAAGAACCAACTCCCAAAATTGACTTTGTAAACATCTCTAATAGAAATTTTCATCAGTTTATTGACAATTCAACTGTTTGATTTGAACCCCCCTTCCTCCTAAAATGAAACTGTATCAAAATCGACGACCGAAAGGTAAAACTGCGGCATAATACCTTAACAACAGGTAAATAGATACAACTTGGCTAAGGTAATTCAAGATAGGGTGTCACATCTGTCTCGGGCGGCTGCTACCCAGCATACGGCGTGTGTCTCTTCTGCCATTGGCCGACGACGCGTGTCTGCAGATGCTTTACCCCCACCTCTGCCGAAATTCGTGTACTTTTCTAGCTTGCAAGCTCGGAACTTACCCAGTGCAAGCTCGACCGCGTCGTTTGTAGTCCGCAATCAGTTTTGGGAACAGATCTAGTCGTCGCTGCTCGGTTAATAAAGCAACAATTCAACTTTCCATGGCTAACTGTGTCGCTGTCGCGTGAACTGTGCAACTTTTGTGTGTTTTGTGCATCTAACATTGATGGGGATAACGGAAGACAGAGCTTGCCACTGCAAAGCTGATTGTAAGAAGCAGGATAGCGTATTCGCGCCCTTAAAGAGCAAAATGAAGGTCCTGAAGAAGATCAAACGTCGCATGGGATTAGGTTAGTGCAGATATTTCAGATATCTTGGGATTACGAAATTTTATACTCCAATTTTCTAAAACTTACCCCATATCTTTACTTTCTTTATCCACCTGGATATCATTTAAATATTTTTGTAGAAACAAAAGAATGTGGATGCTGTTTTTACTACAGTTTATTCTGATAGCAATAGTTGGTAAAAAGTACTTAGATTATCTTCATTTAACACAGTGTGTACTGTTTCTTAAACGAAAAATCGTTAAAGTAGACATAAACGGTTGAATCAATATTGACCCAGAAATATAACATTTATTTGGTGTGACGTTACGGGCATGGCATATTTGGGCTATAGCAGTAAACTATAAGCATTTGATCGATTATGATTATATATCACAAGTAACAAATAAGTACCCTACCTACTTTTATTTTGAACAAGTTTATGAGATGTTTATAAAACTACTTTGACAAACTGAGATTTTGAATAAAAGGGAAAAGCATCAGCAAAAGTAATTTTATGTCTGTTACAGGGGGGTCCTACCTATATACCTAAAAGTATGTAGGTACCTATGTAATTCCATTACTGACCTTTAGAGACTTTTTATCAGCCGCCTTACTATCGCGGCCTTATTAAAGACAATTGTTTTAATTATGGGTATTATACAATTATAAACCTTTAATTTGTAATTAAATGTTGATGATTTTGAGAAACTACACTAGATATATGTACCTACTAGGTAGCTCCATGGTTTTTAGTTTTAAGTATTTTTGTTACTATATTAAAAATGCTTGCATACTGAGAAAACTAAAACTATTAGTATTCCACCAATATAGAGGATCTAGGATCAAGGTATACTCTCAGCTTAGTCAATATTTACATTTCCCCGAAAAGGAATCACTCACCCATCGTAGCTGTAATTGAGACTAAAAGATAACGAATTTGTTTGACTTTCCCCAAAACACTGTAAGAATCGCCTTTGGTGTCTACAATAATAAATAAAAATAGCATTTATAAAATCAATAGAAGGTAATGGATTGTGAAATAACCCAAGATCTGTCGTCTCTTTCCAACTAGTTGGCATAGACCTTGAGAAAGACAAGGATGAACGCTGCTATACCTGCTACTGTACCGTGGGAACGTTTAAGTCGTGCATAAGAAGTAGTTAAAGTGAAATAACGTCATCGAAAACAATCGAATCTCGGCCGTACGTACTTGATGGTACGTTACGTCCCGTTTTGTCGAAGAACCAAAATTAATTGTAGGTACGATCTATCGCCTGGGAAGAATACTTATGGACTTTGACTTTTACCAACAAATTACGTGCCATATTGATAATAATGGTGGTCACCGCCGTTTCTAATCGCTATTAAATCCGTACGATTAACTTTTGTAACAAATCGAAACAAAAAATTATAAAGCTAACCGTATCCAATCGTATAGTGAATAGGTATAGTATGCGGTTTAAATTTTAATATGATGAAATCGTTTATTATAACTGTACAAGATGATTACCTATATCACAATAATAAAATATCTTCTAGGCCCATATTTCCTTAGTCCTAAAATTTATTTCTTTGATAAAAAAGGGGACTTTGAGCCCGATACCTACATGGAATTAATCTATGGATTAATTAGGATGTTTGTCCATATATCTGGCTGAAATTCCCTTTTTTTGTTTTGTATTGAAGAAATAAATTCTACTCTAACAACTTTTCCAATATACACTTAGTCCTAAATTTTAGCTTGTTATCTGATGATCTTTTTTCATAATTTTCACACGCTTTGATTCCACATCAACAAAATCACATTGAAAAATAGAGATCAAACTAAAAAAATACAGGAGTAACATCCACTGAGCCGTGTGAACATGCTGCTACTAAACGGGATTAATACGCGACCGAAACCGAAAAGGGTGCATGGATGCTTCCTAAAATATTTTGTTATACCTAATTACATCACACATCAATTATCACATGTATGATGAAGCGTTGAGTGACCAAGTATAAAACTTAGTCACTCAACGAGTGAAGTTAATAGCTAGGTAATGTTTGTAATGAAGCTAATGCTAATAGTAAGGCCAAAGCCACAAGAACGTCCATATAATGCAAAATAATGCATTAGAAATAATTAATTAATAATTTGTTGCTACAAGATGTAGGTATTAACACACATTTCTTTTATGTCCACAGTACGCGTATGGGAGGGATACCATACGCCCCGATGGATCCCTGCATCATTAAATTTCTGAAAGAACCTTACATAGTACCGTTAACATTGTTAACATTAAACTTTATTTTTAAATTGAGATTTGTTTTCGGGTAATCCGCGAAACAGTCACTTATATTCTACAAGGAAACATGATCTGCGAATGAATTAATTAATAGTAAGATAATATCGCCGATATTATACTACTATTAAATATCGCCAAATAAGGCCCGGCCGTTAATAATGGAATATTTAATCTGTGATAATGGTTAGTCTTGATGTCAGCTCTATCTACTTGAACAGTTTTTAAGAAATATTCATTACTAGTCATCAGTAAAACTAGGAGACATGAATATTTTCTTGTTTTAATCACTTTGTATGGCACTTAATTCATCAGGGATTTGTTCAACTATCTCAAGAAATTATAAACTGTAGGTATATCTGAGGTAGGTAAATACATAATTTACAAAAGAAAAATTCTGGACAATAGGTACATTATTACCCAATTTTTCTTGTGATACACCCCTCTTTCTCATCCAATCTAAAAAATAAACGAAATATGATATGTCAAACAAATAAGTCTCACATAAAATGTCAGTTCAAGCTGTATACGCCAGGTATGGAAGATACCAAACAATATGAAATGTGTAATGATTCGGGGCCCACGAGATATGTATGGAAATACCGCAATCGGATAGAGAACTATACCTGTTTAAAATATCAAAATTAGGGATAGGATATGGTATTATACAGTTTCTGTTTTTTATTTTTTTAGTTATTAAAAATATTTTCAGTGATAGTTCAATAGTCTCGCTTACAAATTAAATAGTCGCGTCTCATTTTATGCCGTTTTCCAAATAAGAATCGACCGCTGTTTTGTTTTTCTGCCTTTTATTAGGCTGCTTTAATATGATTATTGTGTGAATTTGTTCTTTTTAATATTAACATGTTTTCTCTTAAGTCTTAATTTGACTTCCCAAGCTTATATTTGAAATTTCTTGAATTATTAAATTTTTGTCATTGGGAAAATAACTATATTGCTACAAGGGTTGACAAGTGAGTATCTACTGGAATTTTCACCATTATTTTAAACAACGTGTACTTGAACATTGCGGGAGATGAATACTTAGTTACTTTAGAAACAAAAACTCATATACAGCTGTTGCCTACTCGATCCTCGTGAGACGCCACATCTGGCACCCCCCAGAGTCTAGGCTTAGTCTAGGATAGATTTTTACCCCATCCCTCTTCTACAATAAAGCGGGCCCCAAGGAAAAGACCATAGCTATTTATTACCACACGACGACGACCACATATAGAGTCTATTTTGAGAGTTAATAGAAAACTCATCAAAAATTAATACCTACGTTGTTAACTAGATAATTTCCTATTTTGAGCTGCGCGCATTTGTAGGACTGTACGTAAAGGGGTTGTGGAAGCGGCGACCATGTCAAAGGTGGTTTGTAACGGTTATGTTACAACTAAACGTTGATATTGGCGATTCAGATACCGATGAGGGCACTGCAATTGTAGACGAATATGGAGGAAGACGAGTAAGAATTTTGCATTTCATATCACATATTTAGCAATTGACATTCAACTGCCATAAATATAGTGACTTCAAGTGCTAGTTAGGGTGAAATAAAGGATAAAAGAATGGTAAAAGGAGTCATATGCCCCGTGCAATAAGTCCTTATTTGCTAATTTTCATATGTATTTATTTTTTTATTTTTTTTTATTTGAAACAGGTACCCTAGTTTTTGTTTACTTACATTTTGGGCTAAAATAAGTTTGATAAACGGTAGAAAAAGTGTAGGTGATATCATATTATTATTGCTTGCGTTTTCCTGTTAAATAATTGTTATGTTTAAATTAAAATATATTTTGTTTTTATCAGACTAATAATAGAAAAGTATAGACATAATGCGACATAGTGGTTATGTTGTATAAAAAAACGTATCTTATATTAGGGCCAAACTTCTTTCTATTAGAATAATTCTAATGTACAGGGTAGTTTGAACTCTAATCTTTTAAGGAACCCACAGAGAAAGCGATTTTCTGAATGATTTTACTCCGAAAAATCAAGTTTCGACGATTAATGGGTCCAAGTTGGATTTGTGTATTTGTGTATGCGTTACGTTATTATTTTTATACCTATTCAAAAATATAATATATTTAGGCTAGTTATGAATCTATGCAGCTTTGTGGCCCAGCCGTGACTGGATCTCTCCTCTATTCACTTCAAATTTTACAACGAAACATAAATTTCTGTTTGAAAACATATTTTCTACATGTAGGTATATTGTAAACCCATTGTGCATGTTCTGTAAATATGGGTATTCCCTAATGTAGCTAATTTCATCCATTATAAAGATGGCTTTTCGAACTTTGATTTCTTCTAGAATGTCTTTTTTTATATTTCATTGGTAGCCTGCGTCCTTGGAACATATAGATTAAATTGTCTTGTAACTCTGGAATATCTCTGAGAATCCACCTTAAATTACCGTTTTTTAATACATTTTTTTCTTTAATCATCTATAACATACACATAGTAGGTATAATGATTATAATGTTTTTGATTTATAAACTTGTGCTATTACAAATGCAGGTGTCTATCATTGTTTAATGCGCCGGCGGTGAACCTCTTCGTCTTACTTCAAAGTTTTATTGGTCACTCAAGGCTTGAAACAATATTGTTCAACTTTCAAACTCAATAACACCGGGTTTAAGTAAAATCCGGTCATTGAAAATTGGTCATTGTGCATCAAGTTTAAACGTCGGTTTGCCACCGGTTGCCGGTCGGTTTGTAGATAATCGTATTTACTTGAAGAATATTTCAATAAATATAAGTTATTATTTTTATACCTATATATAAATATAATATATTTAGGCCAGTTATGAATCTCTGCAGCTTTGTGGCCCAGCCGTGACTGGATCTCTCCTTTATTCACTTCAAATTTTAATTCAACCAGGGACGTCATCATTATCTTCTACACCATTTGAAAAATAATGTCTAACTTATTTGTGGTGCGTTTTCATGATTCATTGTAGTCCCTTTTAGGATTACACCACCTGTAAAATAAAAAACAGGAAACCAGAAGCATACAAATTAAATATTCAAGTGCAGTATCAGGGGAAACTTCTAAAGTTTGCCCCAAAAGTTTGAAAAATATAATGCAATATCGGTATTATAATAATAATTCCTTTTGTGTGAGTGTTCCCTATGTGGTTTCTTTTATAATTTTTGTAATTTTTTTGTAACATTACCCTGTACTAGTATGTGCGATTTTATTTGAATTTAAATGTTACTTACATCATTCTTACACTGGTTTCAGAATTAACTCTGGAATCAAAACCCCTCCCTTTAACTGAAATTCTGGTTACGAACCTGGTTCTACCATTTTGTTTTCGGATCGCTACATTTATTTTCGAACTATGCCACGACGTCAAAAATTAATAAGCTGTTGATTTTATATTTTAGTGGCTTTTTATATGCGCCACCGCCGATTTATTTATTTTCCTTGAACGCCGCCTGGTAAAACAAACCGGGTTTAGTGTAAATATAAAATGTGTAATAATAAATCCAGGTTGAAAGCATCGAAGATTTTTTAATGTAGCCCATTTCAGTACACAAATATTATTTTCATTATTTATTACGAAAAAACAGTTACCAATCTTTTTTATATTTTTCTCAGTTCTACCTTTTCAAATAAAAACATCTACCAGAGATCTTACTTGGCACAATCAGTGCATGATCAGTGAGTGCTTTGCTACTCTTGGAGCTAACACGATGTCAAAAATAACAACACTGATCGTGTGTTTAAGATAGGAGATAGATAGATAGAAGTTTGAAGGCATATGTAACAATTTAATAACAGGGAACACGTTTATTTTACACAACATAGCCACTTTCTTACAGTTTGTCTATACTTTTCTATTATTAGTCTTATAAAAGCAGAATATAGTTTAATTTAAATATTATTTAACAAAAAACAAGCACTAATATGGTATCACCATACAGTTTATCACACTTATTTTAGCCCAAAAATGTAAGCAAACAAAAACTAGGGTACCTGTTTCAACCCAAAAAAATTATATTAGCATTGAAGCGCTTATGGGACGATGACTGCTTTTATCAGTCTTTTTATCCTTTATTTGACCCTAACTAGCACATGAAGTCACTATAGGTATTTATGGCAGTTGAATGCTAAATTGCTAGATGATGTGATATGAAATGCAAAATTTTACTCGTCTTCCTCCATATTTGTTTACTATTTGCAGCGCCCTCATCGGTAATCTCAATCGCCAATAAGTACCTGTAAAAGTATAATCTGCTAGATTCTTGTTTGACGAATCGTGCGAATTATGTACAGGGGTCTATTATTGTCTTTGAAAGTCACAAATTCAATTTTCAAAGTCATCTACCTGTCAAAGTGAAAAAAAAATGAAATTTGTAGAAAAATCTTGAACCGGTTTTCATTATAGTTTGTAAATCTGTATATCTAATTTGTTTTCAAGTTTGTTTGTATGCATAGAAAAGCAAGTAAGTATGTACATGTTTTCTGATTTGGATTTAGGTTTTTAAACTTAAATTCGTTTCAGCTTTGATATTGTGTTTTTTTAAAATATCATGTGCGTAATACTTACAGATTTACAACAACTTTCAACGCTAATAAAACACAATATTAAAAAACATGTATAAAAAACAATAGAAAACTTAAAAAATAACATACAAATTACTTAAATTAGTTAAAATACACGTCGTTTTTAACTTTGTAATACCAAAAAATCACAAACACCACTAAATTATTACGTTAAACAAACCCAAATACGTGTTACCAAGTGTTACTCATCAATATATCAGCAATGAGCCTCGAAAAATTACCTTTTAAATAAGTTCAAATATTTGCATGCAGAGGGCGTATCCATTTTTGGAATCGCCAATAGCCCCCTACCCCTAACCTAAACAAATTGACGTTTGCACACTAGGTGCGGAGGTGCGGTTTTGTTTCTGCAGCATTCTTTCATCCTTTGGTGGCATCAGTCGCTGGTTGCTCATGTTGAAGCAGAATTCAATACGTTAAACATTCTGGCTTCGGTCCTAATTATTGTAAATAGCCATATGTTCTATTAAAACTGAAACTAGAAACCACCACATTATTTTATTACCTTGAATTATTTTCTCACGGGCTCACCGCAACCGTCATTTTATGTGTGTCACGATCATGTCGCGAAATTATATTTGTTCGAATATACCACCAACACAACCAAACATACAATCCCTTGTCTATGGTTTGTTCCCTCAACTGTCAAAAACAGTCGCTTACGGTCAGGATTCTGCGCAGAAAGTTATTAGGCGTTCCAAGAATATTTCCTGCCACTTGGATAACAAGAGTAAAATGTTTCAACGAATTATCTGTTAGTTTGATGCAATTGTCGAAACAATTGGCTGATTATTTTCTAACAAATTTGTTATGGTAATGGTTATAAAAAATCAAATTTTTGCTGCTTCTCGTAAACTATTGGAATGTTCCCATTTCTTATTCATTTTTAAAAGTTTGTTTATTAAATTTGTAGAAATTGCTGTATGTTCATTTCAAAATTAACGTACCAACCTAAATGTAATTAACAAACAATATCTAATTGCTACCTAAAGGTAGGTTCAACTGTGAGAAATATGTTTTTGATTCTTATTCCTTGTAGAAATAACAAACCTATCTCTACCACATTTATTATATTCGCTTACTGTGATGTGATAAATTAGTAATGTTACTCGAGGTTGCACTTACTATTTTTGGTTTACGAACAAATAATCGTTTTCGATTAATAAGATCATAAATCTAAGAGGCCATAACAAACTTCTGTAATTTCTTTTATGATATGCTACACAAGGTTATTTCTAATATGTCTACCGTATTGTTGGATATTACCAGAACAATACAATACCCATCTGAAGAGGTATTACTCGTAATAGGTATCATACAGATGACGTAGCTGCGTGTTGGAATATTACCTACTTAGTAATATTCCTCCATCGGAAACAATACGCAATAATTCACATAATTGCAAGAAATCTTGAATGAATGTGCTCTTACGGTTGGCTAGCCTTCCGCTATAGTAGTTTCCTGCGGTTCTTCGGCCTGCTAATCCGCCAACTAGATTGATGCGTGAAAACCACGACTCGAAACCGTCATTTTCTCCATATTTTAAATAAAGTTTTCTACATACGTATACAGGGTGTATAACGACGAGTTGACAATAGTCACTAAATTAATAATTCTAAATAAGTATGTAATTGACATTTTGATGTCGGCTCTATGACGTCACGTTCTATCGATTGAATATAGCGGACATAATATGTTATTATTTACGTTTATATCGTAAATACATATCAACTTTTTGTATTTTAATGAGAATTAAATTATTTATTAATTAATTATTTTATGTAAAAACATATTCGAGAATCAAATATAATGTGACGATGATTGGTTTATTGAAACTTATTAATTTTGATAATTACAAATAAAAGTTTCTCTGCTCGTAAATTCCTTGGTACGCATCTGCCCACCCAACACCACCTATAGAAGGTGGTGTTGGCCCACCGCGATCTAGTAAACCTACTAAAAATTCTCAAACGTTTATACCGAAACCAGTCATTATTTTCGGAACCCGAAATTATTCTTAAAGTCGTCAGTTAATGATGGCACATCCGAACTGATGAACGCGTTCTTCGGCCGCAAAAACCAGCAGGAAATTTTCCCACGCTCAACAATACCAAGTAGGTGTACCGTTGGAAATGCCTGGGATAGCACCGTTTTGACTCCTTACTGATGTTTTTGTCACCGTGCGCTTCATATGGATCACTTACAACAAAATATTACTCCATATTTGTCTCGAATATAATTAATAACTTATTTCTTCCACTAGTCAAAGTAAAAATCATCTTCGTTTTATATTTTGAACGGTTACTTTGGTGTGAACATTTTTTATATTATAAATCGAAGAAAGTTATATTCCCGCAACTTCTCACTTCTCTTTTTGTTTGTATTTACTTATTATTAATTTGATACACCTGGCATTTTATATATTGGTTTTTTTTGCCCATCACCCGTAATGAATTGGCGGATCTTATACTGCAAAAATAAAAAAAAAAGTTATTTTCTGTCCAGCATTATACCACTCTGTTAGGGCTTCTAATAATTGCCAAAAAAATGCTGAAAAAGCATTATTTAAAAGTCTTATTGGCTTAAAAGCCAATTTGTTTGTGAAATGCTTATCCCTAAAAAAGTTCAGTCCTACAAAACATTACGGATAAAATGTAACATACTTTATAATGATTAAAATTCTACAAAAAAAAAACGCTATAAAGACTATTAAAATGAGAGGTCATAGAGAGAGAGAGTTACAGGATAAAACTTGATCTGGTTACTATACTGGGTATACAAATAAGCACCCATCCAAGCATTAACTGCTTAGGCCCCGTCCGAGTGGCAAATCCCTGATGTACCTATTGGGAAATAGAAATTTAATCGTTTACACGTCACAAAGAGAAGGAACACGGTGTATCTATATAACATAATATATTACATATACCTACTATAACTTGGGCACACAAAATATAAGCAATCCACCAAGTCTTTAGGCCCGTAATATTGAATTTTGGTGTTTTGTTATTTAGTGTTGTAGTGTTAATATTACGTTAAGTATAGTGTTGGCAAATGTCCGGACATTTAAAAATTGGACAAATATCCAGACAACTGTCTGGACATTTTAGACACTTATACGGACATTTTAGAAAATTAAATATAACAGGTTTACTGTACAGCACATGTCATAAGCTTCAAGATGATACCAAATACTTATATATTCTTAGAATATAATCTCTGAAATACAAGCATTAGGTGAAAAATCAATATTTTCGTAACAATGTTTAATTTTCGTCTAAATTTTACTAGCTTATGGTTAACATAGTAAAAAATGAATAGTGTTAATTGCGAAATTATGATTTAATTTAAAGTTTAAGTTTCTACGGTATACGTATGAAATGAAATGAAATAAATAAATTATAGAATTATATTTATAGAAATTTTCATATAAAAATTTATTTCCTACATAGGTACATGCACAATTATCTTTGTTTTAATGCTACCAGAATTTTTTTTCGCCTACCTACTAGATTCTGATATGAATATCATCTTTTGTTTTTCTGTATGGACGCCATAGTAGAATTTGATGTGGTTAGATAGAGAAAAAATCAAGGAATTCGGCGATGTGTAATACTTCTGGTTTTGAATGTAATTAAGGTTTATAATTAGTTGTTAGGTCTATAATTTTCTATGTAGTTTCTTGCCATTTATTGACTTTTAATTATAGTATCTTCAAATCAGAGTCTCTCATTAACCATCTTTAAGGCCAAATAATTGAAGTAAAAACCACAAAAAGACTATAGAAAATAATTTCAAGAGATTGTGACAATTTTGAATTGGATTTTTAGGTTAGCTCAGTTAGCTGAAAATGGCGGCAATTATAAATCTGAAGGAAGCTGGACAGATACGATACATGTCTAGACATTTTCATTCTGTCCAGACACTTTTGGACACATGTCCGGACATTTAAGGACATTTATATAAGTGTCTGCCAACACTAGTTAAGTATAAAGTAAAATTACTAGATTTACTATGTAGTAAAGTAAACTACATACAGTAAACGAATAATTTGAAATACTTAAATTAAAAAAATTGAGTCGGGTTAAAAAAATGTAATCAATTCCTTTTCTCCCACAGATTTCCAAAGCCATATTTTTGGTTTGTTTTGGTCCATAAATTTATATTATAGTATCCAAATCATTGGGGAATCGGAGCCCTGCTGTGTATACTTGCCAATATTTGTAAGTTATATAAAAAGAATATTGTTAATAAAATTGCCTTTATCTTAACAAATAAAATGAACATACATCCCGTCCCGTATAATCCTGTGATTAAACTTAATATTTCATCGAATCTCGCTATCGCGTTACTCATGAAGCCGGAAAAGACCACGTTAGAAGATTGTACGCATCCGGAGAAAAACCGAGGAAGCATACCCTACGGCTTCGCAGGAAGGTGCTTCCTATAAGCAAGCATATCCGATGCGCTTTTGTACTAATGACGATTCGGCGGAAACTCGAATCTCGGCGTTCTTAATTTTCATTCATTCTTTTGTGGCCAGGAGGTGTGACGGTGCCCCCGCTCCCACTTTTTACCAGTATACGAGGTTGCTGCAAAACACCAGGCAATTTGCAGGGCACCCTTGTTTATGTAATAATTCATGAACTAAATTATTTTGTTCAATTTGAATGCTTTACATCTTGAAGCCGGTTGAGGTGCCAAAATAAGCTCAATTACCCATTTGTTTTTAAAGTGAAACCACTATAAATTTGTGAATTGCGTCTGATTTAATTCACTTTCGAGAAAACATGATAATTGATTGTTCCACAAACTTTCCTACAGAAAATCCAACTCTGGTAGACCTGATAATTTGTGGGAACTACCCGTAGAACCAAGCTCACGCCTAATTACGACTTCCAGTGACCTAACGAGTCGTTATTGATATAACGCACCCGCGTAATTGGGAAAGAAAACACTGAATTATTTATGGAGTCTGTTCCGAAGTTTCACACGCACGACGTAGTACTACGTAGCGAACATCAGGGTCGGACTGGGCCACCGAGCAAGCGGGCAAATGATGAAGAATAGTAGAGAAGTAGGAATATCGAAATACACTTACTATACATCAAATTTATGCACCTAAACATACAAAACACATATTGGGCAACGATATTTTTTAGTATTAAATATTTTAGGAACTGTTAAAATTCTTACCCAATCAGGAGACCTACTCTTCCAAGTTGCTATTTTAACAGCACTGTTAGAACATAATAGACCGAAATATACGGTAATTCAGTACTTTTCTAAAAAATATGTCATTTACATATTGTTTTATTTCCGAATAATTAAAAATATTTCCAGTAATAATTCGAGTAATTTGGAACTTGAGAATGCGTGGAATTGCGTAGAGAATGATGATACTATACAAGTTCCACGCCACTATAACAAGTGATCAGGGTACAAGCGAGAAACAAGTAATATTTATACCAGGATATCCGAGTGCATGTGCATTACCATGCTATATAAATATAATTTGCACTCGAGCACACTCGTACAGTTGTATGTACAGACATATAATTTTTTTATTCAAATTTTGATATACCGTAACTTTTACTTTTGTAAAAAAAACAAGTAAAAAAATATGAGGTGCAGTATTATTAGATTTTTTGTTTTCAGTACATCACTGGTTTAAGATGTTTTTATCTAATATATTTACAATATAATCTTCCATCAAGCTAAACAGAGAACTAAATGAAATATCCCCCAGTAGACCAACTGCCGCTAGTCCGACTCTGACGACCGTACCGCTTCTCATTGGTCCCAACCTCGTGGGAACTCTACTCCATCAAGACAAAGAAATTTCCGAGATTTATCTCGCCAGGCAATGTATACGGAACCATCCATCGTTCTCTAGCGATCGGTGTTACATAACTGCTCGAAAAAATACCGTAAATCAAAGCGTAATTAATCAAAGAGTATAATTAAAAAGGTATTATGTACGATGGGTTAAGGATTTCATTGCGAAAATATTTATCATAGAGCGTGTTAAAAATACAAAAGAAAGTAATATTAATTCATTGGTTATGGATTAGGTTCAAGGGTTATTTCTTAGTTTATACTAAAAGTAACAATTTTGAACAATACTCTCGTAACATCCAAGCTTTAAAGTAAATTCATTTTTGCAAAGCACTTTTGATAAGAGTTAATACCAAAAAGTGAATGAATAAAAGAAAGGTCATAGTTTTTTAATTATGACAGGTACCAGGTACCTATTGTGATTTTAATTAATAATTTTGGAGATGTAGCGAAGATTATTAGATGTTTTTATTTATTTACAAAATGTCTTATTTCTCAACATTTCATTGTTTTGTAAACCAGAGCCTTGTGACTTTTCCTACAAAATTTGAATAACAGAAAAATATAGAGGGTATATCAAAAACTAACTTTTTTAATGGAACGGCCTATAGGTATATTTTGCAGAAACTAAAATCTGTTATTATTTCTGAATCCAATGATATATAACTCTTTGATTTCAATCAGTGCTATACAGATATGCCTTCAGAGTCAAATCAAGTTTACTTATTTGATATGATATGATAAGAAATATACATATATGTAATAAAAATTGTATTTAATACTTCCAACTCCGCCGTCCCGGAAAAGCTGCGCACCCTGGTCCTTACAGGCTTCCTTTAATTCTTGGGAGAATTAACTGAAAGCATTCAAGCATTATCCATTATCCCATCGCTATGGAGAGTCTCTGGGGGAATTCTTATGAATAGCCGCCTACGATACTTGACTAAAGCCCCCATAATGGCATTACGGCCTCTAACGCATAAACATCCACATGTGTCCACCCTCATGAACACCCTCCCGCTTGTTTAACGAAAATAATTCACTGGCTATATTTGTCATCGTTTGGATGAAAGGGGGGACAGTAGATTGAGTTGTCTGGAGATAACCGGATTAATTTTTTTTCTATTTAATCACGAGAAATAATGAGCTTCAACAGAATTTCATACAGTTCGTTTCAGAATACAGTCACCTCATAGCGAGTAAACAATTATTGTGTTGCAACAAAATTGTACACAAATTTAACAATCTGTAATGAAAATTGAAAACGTTAAGTTCTTGTAAAGTAAAAAGTCAAAATCACACTCGCTTCTTTAAAGTGATATTATAATATGACTACTATTAGTCCGTTTTTTAATTGCGACCACATCGTAAAATTGCACTTATATATGCAATGTCAGAAATTTTCATAAATTTACTTGTATTAAAATGGCTTCACATCATCCAATTACAAGGCTGGTTTTAGAACTGAAATTTTTTAAATTACAAAAAAGCATAGAGTACACACCTGTAGCATGTGCAAACTACGGTGTAATTATGTATAAAGTATAACGAATCTAACGGTCTCTTATTAATTAATACTTATTAATTCCTATTAATTATCTAAAGATATGCTTATATGTACATTAATATATTAATTTACATACCAGTCTACTCTAAAATATCATTTCCAGTTAGTTATTACTTATCAGTGCTCTAAACCACAGTTAACTTATTGTTTGTCGGCTCTTTCATATTTAAAAAACTGTTAAAGGTATTTCCAGTAACTTATAGATACGATACTGTGATTCATTATACAGTAGGAACTAGTATCATTACTCATCTCAATATTTTACCAGGATAAGTTGTCTGCATTTAATTAAAAAAAAATCAGAACTATTTGTCATTCTTTATCTTCTTATTTGCATTTGATATGGACTAAGCGTTAGTCAAGAGCCGGTTCCTAGGCCCGATCTCCATTAATTTTTAGGCCATATTTTGATTCGAGATAATTTTTTAAGTTTTACTTTCTACTCAAATCGTTCTCGCACCAAATATTATTCGTAATTTTAGTGGTTACCTACTTCTTATTGTGACATAAAAACGATACAAAAATGAAACGGTAAGACGGTAAGTTTTTAATTTATTCTTAAAAAAATCGCCCCTAGTAAGTTCTCGCACCAAATATTACTCGTAATTTTAGTGGTTACCTACTTCTTATTGTGACTAAAAACGATACAAAAATGAAACGGTAAGACGGTAAGTTTTAATTTATTCTTTAAAAAATCGCCTCTAGTAAGTCGGTAAACAATCAAACTAGTTTCAACAAAGAGCTTAAGTAGTACGTCGTTCAGTTGTTACTTTCAATTGTTAAAACGCCTTCTAGAACTGATATTATACCTTTACTTCCTCATCGTGTCATATCGTTAGAGTGTAGAGGCGATCCATAATAATTCTCATCCTGCTTACCGCTAAAATTACCAGCTAAAGATCGGTAATTTAATATAGGCCGTACGTTCGAGTTGTGGCTCTTGTGCACGTGGTGCGTTTCCGGTTTGTATTCACCGGATATAAGGTGGAGTTGTTACCCTATTATTTCTTTGTGCTTATCATGTCTTTTATCTCATTTCCAGTCACTCATAGTCGTAATAATTATATTTAGGAAAGTACGTTACGCTTGGTGTCGAATTATAAAAAAAAAATGTTTAATAAGGTATACAGATAACACAAATTTTTCACCACAAGTATTTCATGAAACAATCTCTAACCCAAAGAAGTGCTACCCCTCGACATAGTGAATCATCATCATAACATTATTTATAATTTCAATCATTTTAAACAATTGTGGCATCCCAAACAAATTCTCAAGGAAAAAACTGGACCATGCGGGAAAATTCTTTAGAAAGCTTATTAGTTATTATTAGATAAACGTTGAATGTATTCCTTACTGTCGCACAACCCCTATATAGGTATTTGTTATTTAATCAATGTAACGTTAAATAATAATCCCAATCTTTCATATTCTAATAATCTTACATAATACTCGTACAATGTAACGAATGTAACACGACTGAAAATAACTAACATCACGACTGAAATAAAATTAACCAAACTCCAATTGTTTGTATAAAAATTCCGGTGCATATCAGACTACCGCGGTTAATTGCTGAAAAATACCTAGTATCTTGGCAAATTAAACTTTAAAACATGATATAAATAGATACCTGGCTGAAATGTGATCGATCGTAGGTATTAGATAGGTATGATGACAATGAGTAAAACCCATTGATACTGAATCCAAAACTTTGAATTTATGCTGATCTCTGAGGGCTTGTGGATGCCCTGTAACATATTTGTAGGAATTTGACCCCATACTAGTGTTGCCAGTCTCGGGATATATGAAATACGGAACAGAACAGCAAACATGCGAACAAACCATAATAAGCTGTACGAAATTGACAAATTAATTTTAACTATTTATTTATTTTTATTTATTTATTTCAAATCTCTTGAAGTTATCTTACCACATCATCAAATGATCAAAGCTTGGAACACACCATTGAGAAATGGAAGATTATAGAAAGCTTTTCCCAAATTGACATACCAAACATTTTTACAATCATCTCCTTTAAATGTATTTAGTAAGTATACCGATTTCAAACTGTTTCGCCCTCAGATTGTTTCGCCAAAAGATTTTTTCAAGATAGATATAAGAAATAAATGCAAACCAGATTTATTTCAAGCCAGGAATTTTATAAATATGTAAAAGCAATCAGGAAATATTATAACTCATTCTTCATTAAAACACGCAAAGTTTAGTTTAATAGAAACTTTTTGGAATTTTTATTTTGTTGTCTCATGTCCCGCCGTGAGAAAAACGACAATCCCGTTTTTTTTATACTATTTCGATAATTTGTCCCTTAATATGAAAAAAATCTAGCAAGCTACTCAATACCGAGAATCAATCAATATTTTAATCTGTTTACACCATTTGGTGTAGCGAGTATTAGGGAAATTTATCACGAGGACAATCGCAAGTTGTCAGGTACTGTACACTCATTTATACCAGCTCGTTATCTTCAAAATTAATATTTATAGTATAATAAATATTAAACTGTTGAAAATAATCAATAAAAAATAATATATTTTTAAACGTCTTAAATTTTTCTATACAGTTCCGGTATTTTTTATTATACCAACGAATGTGATCGGTGAGACCGGATTTTCTACCTGGTTTTGCTTCCCTTGGTAAAAACAGCTGTTCTCCCCCTCAGCATATTGCAGATATGCTCACGTGCACCTGGTTATACCATGGTAGACCCTCTGATATATTAAAAGTAAGCTTTCCTTTCTCGCAAATAATATATGGAGGTTTTGCAGATGTCTGTACAAGACATGTGCGATAAATTATAGATTCTGACGGCCAAATTTTCTCAAAGCATCTGTTTGTCGTTAAGATACAAAAGAAATTTGCCCGGAGTTAGTTAATTAGTAATTTAGGTACACTTTAATACCAGAACTGAAGTCGATAGCTGATCATCATCATTTCAAAAATACTTATGTATATTCAAATTATAAGTTTTAGTTGTTTTCCAGATCAAGGGGGATGACCTATGTGTATCGTATTTAGGACGTGCTTATGTGCTTGAATATGCACTAGAAAACAACTTTTGTGTTGCTTCACTGTTGATATTGTCGCAACACAGTTTTGTGTTTTTAAGGAATACGATGGTAATTCAACCGTTTTTAAAGTTATAGGTTGATTAATCTGTGGTTATAGCCAATAATAATAAGAAAGATGATTCTACGGTTATACATTGTTGATTTTAGGCAAATATTAGAAAGATGGGATATCTGAGAAAATGCTTGTGACCAGCCTTATAATATTAGCCTGAAACAAACTTTCTAGGCTCTTCCGTCAGTTAAAGGTCCAGTCAATTGTTATAAGTTAATGAGTTAAAAATAATATTTTTGTATAATTTAATTTGAAAAATGTGGTGTAAAATGTTAGTAAATTCTTCAAGGTTTGGACTTTTAATCCATAAAGAAGTAGAAAACCCTTTTAGGGTTCTTCGAAAACCCTTGCTTATTAGAGAATTTAGTTTTAGGAATTGAAATATTGTTAAAACGTCTTTTGTTATTTTTCGACAAGATTAGTAGGTCATTCTGATGTTTTTGTTACAGCCTCCAGGTCATCTTCCAATGGTGGAGGTACCAACAATCTTCCCCCTCTCTTGTTCCACAATGTCCATGGAGAGAATATCAGAATTTCCAGGGACGGCACCGTTGCTAAACGCGTTGAGAGCTTCTGTAAGGGCATTGCGTTTAGCTCTCGGCCAGTCAAAGTAAATGAAAAGGTAAAATTTGGAAAAATAATTTTAGATAAAATTATCATTAATCAGTAACAGTAATAGTAATATTTACACCAGTATTTATGCAAAATTTGTTTTACATCCTTACACCATTTATAAAGATTTTTTGTTATTTGTTTCTTATACCCAATCCATATCAAGCTGGTAAAACTGAAACACGCGACAAAACAAAAACAATATAACACTGCATGAAGAGACAAAAGAGACAATATATCAGGAATCACATAGAGCTGTGAGAAATTCAACTTGAAATATTTGGAAGTATTTCAGAAATAAAACAGATATATATATTTTTTGTTTTATTTAGTTTTTGTCTGCTTGATATGGATTAAGGGAGAGATTTTAGAAATTAATTATAAAAGCTACCGTCACAACTGTTTTGGTAAGTGTCATAACCATTGTATTCATTGCCCATATCAATAATAATCCATATATATTAAAACGCGTCGATTCTATCTCGCTCTAAACTCCGTCGCCGAATCCACAAAGTTTCAAAGCTATCTCCTCCGAAGGGGGATCGCGGAGCGATCCCCGGGGGCGATCGGAGGTCGCCCCCGGCCTTTCTTCAATGCGTAAGGGTATTTTCTACCCGTTTCATAGGCGTTTTCCCAATTTAAACGCCTTTTCAAAAAGCCTCTGCAAAATTTTCGTCGATCGCCGTTCGGCGAGAGAGATACTGCTAGCACCGGCGTTTATCCTCGCGCCTACAGTTTACATACTTAAACATCGCAAGGTAAATTTTTGACAACAGGCGCCATAGCGCAATGGAGAAGTCTTAGGATTTTAAAACGTGATAATGCTAATTTCGCGAGTTCGAGTCACGCTGGAGGCAAATTTTTTTTTTAACTTTTTTGTTCCAATTATTTATTAGTATTAGTGTTTAGTTATTCTGTTTCATTGTCCGTAGCTTTTATTCTTTCTGCACGTAAAGTTTGGAATTAATTCGTTTATTTTGGCAGTCTGTTAAATTCTTCATTTTAGCTTACAAAAGTAAATATCTACAATATTTTTGGTCCCATTGATAAAATTGATAATAATGTTTACTGAAAAATAAATTCTACTTTCAGCACTTAAAAAATTATGATGTTTTACGATCAAGAATAGAGTACCCTTACAATTCATCAAAATATTAAGAAACATCGTTTAGTATAATTACATCATCATTCCAGATACAAAATTTCTTTAATATGTATTTTCTTAAAAATAATATTATTCTAGATGCTTTTGTCACCCGAAGGGTGACCCCAGGCCACAGGCCTGGACCCCCGGTAGGGCTGTAGGGCTAGTATGAATTCCGGGGCCCCACTAGCCCTACCGGTAGGGCTAGTGGGATTTCTAGTATGAATCCTTATTTGACAATGTCATAACAAGATGGTAGTATATGCTTTGAATATATTGCGTAATTTACATTCATTTTTCAAGAAGTTACCAGCTCCTTCTATTAACTGCTGTAATTTTGTTTCTAAGAACTTTTTATTGATTTTATAAAATAATTTTCATGCCTCTAAAAATATACATTTCTTAGGCTGGTTGT
Source organism: Pogonocherus hispidulus (assembly GCA_963924545.1). Classification (NCBI taxonomy): domain Eukaryota; kingdom Metazoa; phylum Arthropoda; class Insecta; order Coleoptera; family Cerambycidae; genus Pogonocherus; species Pogonocherus hispidulus. Next base: position 22,561,723 of record OZ004700.1, read on the forward strand.
CTACATTTGCAACATTTGTCATTCATTCACACAAATAAACATAAACAAAGATGTATATAAACGACCAGCCTAAATTTGTAAATGTTGCATAAAGGAATAATTATTTTAAACACTAAAATGTAAAAAGTTATGTCAGAAATTTAGTAAAGCATATTCTTTTTTTTTAGGTTTGCATAAAGTTTCTGGAGATCTCCAATAACTGGTCTGGAGTGATAAGATTTGGCTTTACCTATAATGACCCCACCAGCCTGCGATATGGCCTCCCAAAATATGCCTGCCCCGACCTTACGAATAAACCTGGATACTGGGCCAAAGCTCTTCCTGAAAGATTTTGCAGCCAGGGCACAATCTTATTCTACTATGTTACTTCCACCGGAGACGTGCATTTTGGAATTAACGGTGAAGAGAAAGGAATTTTCTTCAGCAGTGTAGAAACACGAGGTCCTCTGTGGTGCTTAATAGATGTTTATGGTAATTCCACAGCTATAGAATTTGTAGATATCCGTCATCAGCTCAACAATTCCTCTTCGACAAGATGCGGTGGTACACCCAACTATGAAAGCATTGCACCAAGAATTGACCCTGTAGAGAGGATCACTTATCCCATGCAGCAGATGGCAATTCAGCAAACACCTAGGGAGACTGAGGATATGACATTACCTTTGTTAAGATATCAACCACCTCATCTCAACTACCAAGCAATGCCTCTCCATAGGACTAGAGGAAGAAATGTAAGGTTCATGGGCAGCAATCGTAATGTTGGTTATAGAACGGACTCCGAATTCTGCCAGGGATATGTGTTCACTTCGAGGCCTTTACAAATAGGAGAAAGAATAGTTGTGCAACTACTAGGCACAGAGCCTATGTTTCAAGGCTGCCTAGGCTTGGGTCTCACTTCTTGCGATCCTTCAACTCTAACTCAAAATGACTTACCTGATGACTCAAACTTCTTATTAGACAGACCAGAATACTGGGTACTAAGCAGAGATTTTGCAAGAAATCTGAACAAAGGAGATGAAATTAGCTTCTGTATATCTCCACTCGGTGAGGTACAGATAAGTAGAAATGGAGGTACTCCCCTTGTAGTCATTCATGTTGATCAAACATTGAGGTTATGGGCCTTCTTTGACATCTATGGCTCCACTCAACGCATCCGTGTACTCAGCAGTCCCAATCCCATTTCCCCGGCTAGGAATCCTGAAAGGAGGATAATCACCCCCACCGCTAGTGAATCTATCAACAGTATTAACAGTCAATCTGAAATCCGTCGCAACTCTGCCATGCAGCAATCTAACTCTAGGTTATGTTGTGTCGCACCGGCCGATATCCAGGTGCAACCAAGTGCAAATGGTGGCACAGTTTTGTCAGTTATTCTCCCTCCTACTCATGCCAACATCATAAATACACCAGCAGCACCAGTGCCGGTGAACCATCACCACCACAATTCACAAAATTCAGTGAATAGTCATCCTAGTCAACATATCAACTACCCAGTACACTCGAATCATACATCTTCACCAATTTCACCAATCGCTCCTACTGTAATGGCTCCAGTGCCTACATCTTCCAATGTACCTAGTGGCACCATGATGTCGACATGCAGCAGCAACTATGTAGAGGTAAACACTTTTTTGTCGTTGTACCCACTGCCCTTTCATGAATATTTTTCAACATATTTATATATCCTCCATTCTTTATTTTCACTATTTGTGCAAATAATATTTTAGATAAGAAGGCAAGCGAGGGGAATTCCAAAATTTTCCTGTTGCTCTTGTTATATTTTACATTTATTATACTTCAGAGGTTAACTATTTTTTTCCTCCCAGGCAAACTTAGTGTCTAATAAATGTTGGAACAAAATTTTGGGCACAATATACTGAAAATTACTTAATTATTTTTTAATTTATCCATTGCATATTATAGTTACTCTTTTCATATTAGGAGGACATGTAAAATTAAAAGCTTAAAATATTTAAGGGTAGAGAATGCACGAAATGAGAAATTTAATACGGATGCATCAAAAATCGAGTAGAGCCAACTGACGACTAGTGTATAGGTGGATTTACCCATACACACTAAAACGGCATCTTCAATATTGCGATCAACATATGATTTCTCTTAATCACCTTTAACCAAGAATTTTTTATACACCCCTAAATCAGATAATCATGAACTTTTACATTTATGTACAGTAAAAACCAGAATTAAGCAAAGTGGAATGACCTCGCCGATCTGGTAAAATGCCGTGATGCATGGGCGTGCGTATTCTGTTTTACCATTGGGCACATTTCAGTTAATATATACTCGTATACTATTCTATAGAATACTTCTAGTATATGCACTTCCACTTTTTTAACTAACACAAATAAGTATAAACACTGACACAAAGAATAAATACACTGATAATTTTACCACAAATTTAAGAAACCGTTAACCGCTTACCGTTAAGAAACATGCGCGAAATAACCCAACATCACGCCACTGTTTCCCTACTACCTCGAGTGCAGTCGCTTATTGGTTCCTGATTCGACCAATCAACGTCGTTGAAGCTCAGAGAAAAGAAAGCGTAAATGCAAGAATATGTATGTTAAATAAGGATGAACAGCTTGTCGTCAACTTTACGAATTTCGCAGTTGCCACATATTCGGAAATGCCTTGATATTATTAAGTAAAAGACAAATTAAACATTGTGTTTGCTTTAATAACGTACAATAGGGATAAGGGACGTTAAAGACAAGTAAAAAAATGGGTAAATAAGGTAATTAATACGTTTCCAGTTTTAAATAAGAATACTTTAGAAATAAATGTGACAACACAGATCTACTCTTTTTCCGGTCATTGCACTTTGCTTAATTCTGGTTCGCACTTTAGAGCGCACATGTGCTTTGTTTTATAAATTGAATATACTTACTATAATATTAGTTTTCTACATTTCTATATATTTGCTTATTTGTTTCTATTATTTTAGCCCATTTCGGATTCGAGTACGTATTCGACGCCGCTTTCATGGGCCGAACAGAATGGTGCAACTCTAACAGCAGGAGCAGAGTGCACAATCTGCTATGAAAATCCCATAGACGCAGTTCTGTACATGTGCGGACATATGTGTATGTGCTACGAGTGTGCGTTACAGCAGTGGCGGGGTAAAGGCGGTGGACACTGCCCGTTGTGCCGGGCTGTGATCAGGGACGTCATTCGTACATACAAATCATAGAAAAAGTCTCCCAAGTTTCAACTATCGGCTCAAAAAATGTACTGTGCGAAGGGCAGATGAATCTAAGTTATTATGAGTGCTTCCAAATTTCCTATGATGAACTAGAAACTGCCTAAAGCCCAATAATTTTTTTCTGTTTTATTTTGATCAAAAAAAGACTGAGTATTCGTTACAATGATGGAATAATATATTTTTTGTCAAGTTTGTTAATAGCGTTATTTTTCAATTGTTTTAGACAAATAATGTAACCAAAGAGCTGTGGATTAGTGGATTCTAACGGCATGTCAGACGACAGAGAATTAGTCATTCTGTTGTTTTTTTCCACAAATATCAGTGGATGGATGATAGTCAACCTGCTAGAGAGCAGTTTAAACTTATTTATTTATTTTTTATTAATAAGAAAGCAATGGCTATATAATAATAGAAATTTTCCTACATCTTCTAGTGACAAAAAACTAATAAATACCTTATAGATTTTCAATAAACTCACTAGAGGTTGTGAGAATCCGAAGATATTTAACGTTTTTACTGAAAAAATTATGTAAAACTATTGTTACTGTTTAACTATATTATTATTTTGAGTAAAACGTATTTTTTATAATACATTCCTGAAACTTACTGGCCAGTGTTCAATCAGTTATTCTGAACATCACTCCTGACTTTGGCAGAGGAGTAAAATTTTTGTATATTAGAATTTCTAGTCACATAAGAATGTACTGATTTAGTTTGACAAGTTAGTTCAATTATATTATCAAAATCAATAAAATGTTATCTATTACAAATAAAAAGTTGTATTAATTTTTACATCCAATTATAAGGTTTATGCACTTGCCAATTACTAAAATTGTTCTTATCTGTCAATTCACCATTAAATTCTAAATTGGCAAATCAGAACACTATTCACATCTTGACTTTCATAGTTCCCAGTTATCCCATCCAGACAGGGCCGAGTAAGGTATTTATCATAGGCGAGGAATAAATTTTAATTTGGATTTACATAAAAGGAAAATCAGATATTTTCTTATTTTTTAAAAAAAGTATAAATGACAGGAAACTTGCCAAGTGGCACCATTTTTGAAGGATTATGAATTTTAAAATAAGTATCATCAAAACTTTTCGATTTAAATGATAGGTATATCTAGTTATTACTCTAAACAAATTTCTCTAAACTAAAGTATGATGAAAGACAAGCCCTAACTTTAATAACGGTATATATAAATAAAAGCTATTCAAAAGCAATCATCTGAATAGCGACACCCTACATTTTCTGATGAATTTGATCGATTTCATTATATTTTCAATTTTTATTTTTTAATATTCACAAATATAAACCAACATTTTTTAATTGAGTACTGCTGGTTCTTGGTATTTATTTTTTCTCCTTAACGGTCTATGTCTCCAAAAACCACATCTAATGATGCTAAAAACAAAAATAATTTTAAATTACATAAGCTTGAAGCGATGAAAGATATTGAGAGAGGCCGCATGCCTCTCATGTCTTTTATATTAAATGTTTCTAGGACAAAGCCTAGATATAATTAAATTTTATTTATTAAGCTCGCTGAAATTAGATATAAATGGTAAGTTATCTGTTTCAGGTGATCCTCTATACTTTAAGACATTTCCAAAATAATTTTTTTATAAAAAATTAAAGTTTTTTTTTTTAAACTTGCTCTTAATGCATTCAAAATAAATTCGAGAGTGGCTGGTTTAAATTTTTCAATGGGTTTAAACTCTTGTCAGCTCTATTTTAGAATGATCAGATCTTTGAAATAAAAAAATACCTAATTTTTTTTTGCAAGGTGTTACTACCAAATATTGAGTGGATGATGAAAACATGTAGTCAATATATTGGTTATTCAAATAAAATCTTTAATTTTTCACACAAAAAATAAATGGGATTGGTCCACATCATTGAGGTAGGATGGTAAGGAGGAGTTAACTCATAGCAAAGAAGTCAAAAATAGCATCGTACACTTTTGTCAAAACTGACAAGCCGCTATGAAGCATATGTCAATTTAGATAAGTGGTTTTTTTATGGGAATTGTATGTTTTGGAGATTTATATATCAACAAAGCAAATGGTTTCGTGGACCGATCATGGCTGTAATAGCAGAGACAAGGTATAGATAAAAGAAATTATGCGGAATTCATTCTAGATTTCCTAAAGATACAGCACCTCTGAAAGTCTGGATTCAATTTGCTAGCAGAGGTATTTGGAAACCTACAAAACAGAGTTCTATGTTCCAAACATTTTTCTATTGTTTACATCGACCTAATCGCAAAATCTTATGTTCAATTAAAAAATATTATCCCAACCCTAGATTTGTTTTCATTTTGGATCCCAACACTCAACCTCATTGTGATAATTATGCATATTTATTTTATAACTTGCTATATGCTTGCTATATGCTATATAATTGGTACAAACTTTCCTTTGGAAAATAGTTTCACATTATTATTAATTATAGTTACTATTAACATCTAATTAGGAATATATAATAGATATATAATTGTTTGAAACGCTATGTCATATTATTTATTCATGATCTTAAGAACAAGTAAGTGCTATTATGTGCCTTTTTTGATATTGAGAGAACATATTTATAACACTATAATAAGATCTGTCATGAAAACATCTCTAGGTGGATATACTAGATACATACTCAGGTAAAGATTGATAGGTATATCTATACTGGAGGAAACAGTGGCTTGGGTTAAACGAGGGTGTCCGCAGCCAGGCGTTGTTCTGTCTCCACTGCTGTGAACCTTGTGGTGGACGATATTACTAAATTTACTAGACACTAACCGATATCAAACCCTGGTCTAAGTAGATAACTTGGTTATACTACCTTAGGGTAACTTATTAAAAAACCCACCAATGGAACATGAATATGTTAGGTGGACAGATAAGAGGGGATTAAAAATGAATGAATCGATCATAATATCATTCACTAAACAATTGAAACTTGAGTGATTAGGGCGGCTAATACATCGTGGAGGCTAAGCAAAGTTATCTGGGGGGAGAGTAGTATATTAGACTGAAGAATTACCTGGAACCAACAGCTAGGAATATCAGATTCTCAATCAAGATACCATATATTGTTAATTTTATAAAGAAACAAATTTAGTAAAAATGTACACTTTGATAAAAATAAAATTAGTAAATCTGAAAGCATTAGGTATCACAGCTATAAAATTGTATTGTTTAAAGGACAATAAACATTTCTTTTGCATCTACATAATCTTTCTTTATTTCAAACTTCGTTTTATTTTATTGTTTATTTTGGTTCCCCATTTGACTTATAATTCTAAATAATTTGGGCCTGGCGAGGGCAGCTAAATTCTTATTACAGTAAGTGCCTAGTGAATCGGTTTTTTGTATGCAGAAAGGATGCTTATAGCATCTCCCTACCATACTACCTCAATTATCCACACTCATTGGATAGGACTCACTCTCGACCATTTGTATTAAGTGCTAATGAAATACAAATAATTTATTAACAACTTTTCACTTACCCAAAACAGCAACTGCATCTGCAAGAAACTGATTTTTGCACAAATAATCCATGGCGGATAAATGTGTAAAAGCCGGAGCCCTAATCTTACAACGGTAAGGTTTCGAAGACCCATCAGAAACCAAATAAACTCCAAATTCACCTAATAATAAAAATATTTATTACACTGCTATTTTGTGAAAATACAACCATTTATTTATTTACTTACTTTTTCTTTGAAAAGTGACAATAGGTGCAAAAGTATATTTTCAAATGAAACACCCTTTAAGCAGATCTTTTCTAAAATAAGAGGTAACATGTTAGATAAATACTTTCTAGCCTAGCAATAGCACAAGATAGTATGCTGTTTTGGGTATACCGGGTTTCCCATTTCATTTGACTAATGACAATTAACATGGGCTATTACATTTCATTGAATTTGAAGCACAAATCCCAGGGCACACTATGAGAAATATTGCTAACGGAATCGATAGTACTGACTGTCAAACACTTCTGATTACGAAAATACTAAAGCGAAATGCTTTTTTAATTAAAATATCAATAAAAATTCGATTTAAGTTAATAGATGTAGTTTACATAACTCTTTTAGCGACGTTATGTTATGTCATCGGATGGACTAGTTGGTTGAGCGGCTGTCTTTCAAACTGAACCTTACAATTTTGCAGGTTCAAATCCCGCCAGAGACAACTTTTTTTTATTTTACTTTTGCATTAATTACAAATTATTAGTGTTTACTTATTCGAATAAATATGGTTCATTGTCAGTACCTAGTTATTATTTTTGAAAGTCACAATATTTACTTATCAGCAAAAAAATAAAACATGTTTTAATTGGTTCGTCTCCTTTATCTTTAACTAAAGCTACTATCTTATAAAGTAAGCAATCAACAAGCAACACATTTATTATTTATTACATGCATTGTGCTTTTACTAATAGTGTACTTATCTCTGCTAATAGTTACTACATATTATACCTCCATCTGGATATTGAGTTAAACAGTTACAGAGGAACAGTCGTGAATTAGTAATAGGTTTTTTTTGAATAAAAAACCATAATTCTAAAATTATGAATTTTTTAAGTAAACAATCAACAAGCAACACATTTTTTATTTATTACATGCACTGTGCTTTTACTAATAGTGTACTTATCTCTGCTAATAGTTACTACATATTATACCCAGTGGCGGCTGGTGATATTTGGATATGGGGGGGTGTAGAAATAAAAAAATGCGCCGCAGGCGAAAATTTTGCATATTTCAAGGTCAAACCCCTTAAAATTATAAATTAGAAATTCGCAGAGCAAAAATATTTGCTTGAAAAAATAACTTTCGTTGCACAAATATCCTCCTTTTTAATACGATTGACGGAAATCTCGACAAAAATTGTTTAAAACAACATTTAAATAGGTAATTAATATCAAAAATTTACATATACGAGGTTACCTTCAAAAAGCTGAAACGAGAATTCAGGAAGCAGGAACATAACTATTTTTAGTTTTTTCATATCCGTTAATTAAAAACGATATGGCACAATCACAAACTCAAAAGTATTTTAGTTACTCAATTTATAGTTATCAAACGACACATTAAATTATTACGTAGGTAAACAAAACATCATACAGTTATTTATACACGGGTACACTCACTTTCTAAAATTAAAATCAGCTGTACTGTCTTTCATAGAAATAAATTTTTCCATAACTTTTTCATCGAAAAATTATTTATTGGGCAGGCAACGCCCAATTCTTTTATTTATACTTTATCTTCCAGTGGAAGATTTGCAAAATTAGCTCTAATTATACTACTAACTGTATTCATGTTAAGTAATATATAAAAATGTCTTTTCAGAAAAATTTAACAAGTAATTTAATAATGTTAAAAATATGTAATGTGTAAAAAATACGTTATAATGTTTAATAATGTTGGCGTAAGGCCGCGAAATAATTGCGGCCAAATCTGCATAATATAAGCATATGGAAAGTATCTAACGAGTCTAAGTCGAAAATGAGATCGGGTCGGTTGCCATAGTTACCTGGGCCGCGACTCAAAGTGCGGCCACGAAGCTGTGATGCTTTGCTCATGGTGCAGTCTCTTTTTCTGTTTTGTGGTGCAGTGTGCTGTGGTTATCCAGTAATGTGGACTGTGGCATTATGAGTATGATAGCTCAAGCGCTCGAGCCCTTCCTAATAATAGTTTTGTACCACAATAAACATGTTTTAACATTTGCATTTAATTTAGAATAATATAATAATAAGGATTTCTTTGGTATTTTTGGAGGAGGGGCGCGCGGCCATGCGGCCTTAAGGAGAAGCCGCCACTGATTATACCTCAATCTGGATATTGAGTTAAACAGTTACAGAGGAACTGTTTCCGTGTGTCCGTGTAATGTCGTGAATTAGTAATTAGCAGAGATAAGTACACTATTAGTAAAAGCACGTGCATGTAATAAATAAAAAATATATTGCTTGATGATTACTTATTTTATAAGATAGTAGCTTTAGCTAAAGATAAAGGAGACGAACCAATTAAAACATGTTTTATTTTTTTGCTGATAAGTAAATATTGTGATTATCAAAAATAATAACTAGGTACTGACAATGAACCATATTTATTTGAATAAGTAAACACTAATAATTTGTAATTAATGAAAAAGTAAAATAAAAAAAGTTGTCTCTGGCGGGATTTGAACCTGCAAAATTGTAAGGTTCAGTTTGAAAGACGGCCGCTCAACCAACTAGTCCATCCGATGACATAACATAACGTCGCTAAAAGACGTCTATTAAACGTAAAACGTAAACGTAAACTACATCTATTAACTTAAAACGAATTTTTATTGATATTTTAATTAAAAAAGCATTTCGCTTTAGTATTTTGGTAATCAGAAGTGTTTCGACAGTCAGTACTATCGATTCCGTTAGCAATATTTCTCAAAGTGTGCCCTAGGAATATAAAATTCAATGAAATGTAATAGCCCATGTTAATGCCATTAGTCAAATGAAATGGGAAACCCGGTGTATTTTATCCCTCATGCAGTTGCATTGCGAATCGACAATTTAAATACTTATGGAAGTATCCAGGGTGATATATTAAAAAGCAGACCTTTATCACTTTCCAAAGAAGAAACATATTAATATCAAAGCCAAGGGCGGATTCACGGGGGGTAATAGGGTAATTACCCCCTCCTCCATGAATTCAAATTTTACATTAGCAAAAAGCAAAAATGTAATTAGTTAAAAAAACATAAACGAACCTCACTTAAAGATATTTTATTAAACGCTTCTAGTTACTATTTCATTTTTGTTCAAAGAAAAATGTACCTATCTACATGCACAGGTAATTTGACATTTTTTAAAAATGTGGTTCTTTGAGATCCCCCCCTTCATGTTGAAAAGCTAACTCCGCCCTTGATCAAAGCTATTTACAACTTAAATCCAATTTCATGTAAGTGCAAAAATAACCTTCTAGAAATTTTGATTCAAGAAAAATTGATAAAGACCGGAAGGTTTATCTTTATGTCAAAGAATTACAGAAGAGATCTACAAACCTTTTGGATGCTCAATTGCAGTATAAGTTGACCCAGGTGGTACTTGGTATCCTTGAGAGAACAGTTTGAAATGGTGAATGACACTTTCCATAGAAGTCTAAAAAATGTACATATAGATATAAACAGTGTCCTACAAATATAGGTACTGGTGCAATACAAAACATATGAAGGATTTACAATTATTGTCTAAAAACAGTTTACATATTTTACACACATTTTAAGTTAAGAATGTACAGAAAATTTTGCGGGACATTTTTAGAATATTTTACTGTAAAATATAAAACCTCATTTCACTGCAAAATGTAACTTAAACTGAATCACTTTATAACCAATTTAAAAAAATACCTTCATTTCAGAACGTTTTGGTGGAGTGATTTTATGGTCATCAACTTTAATTTCACCTTCTGGCATTTTATTTAGACACTGTTCAATGAGTCTGCACGACTGTCTCATTTCTTCCATTCTTATCAAAAATCTGAAGAAGATTTGCATCAGAAAAATAAGACATTAAGCTCTAGATCAAACCCAACCTATCATATATATCTCCATATTTTGCTACTGGAACATCAAAATCTAATTCATCATATATTTCATACGGCTGGGCTTTTCTGATATCAAATTTGACACCTGTTGCCCTCAGGCATACTCCTCTGAAAAAGTATAAACAGGATTTTTTACTATATTTTAAGTGGTACATTTAACTAAATGATAACTAAAAATAATAAATGGGGCCGAACAAAATCTCATTTTATTATTGAAAAGGTTTTATTTAATAATAATTTTCTATTCTTAGATAGATAGAAGATAAAATTAATACTTACGTAAGTCCTCTGTTTAAAGCTTCATGAGCAGTCGCAATTCCTATGCCTTTCGTCCTTGCGTGAAAAATGCGGTTAGCCCTAAGAAGATCATCCAGTTCATTAAGTCTTTCAGGTATTTTTGAAATAGTCTCATAAATGTCCTGCATTAATCCAAGAGGCATGTCCTTTAAGAGAATCATAGACTTCAATCAACTCCGTAGATCAATTATGGAAAAACTATAATAATTAGAAAATATCTTAAAATTTGGTAGGATTCCAACGTCGATGAGGGCCATTTGGATAAATTATTTTCAAGATGGTAACACTTCCGGTTATGCCAAAAGTAGACGTCAGCTTGTTTATTTTAAATAAGACACCCTATATATTATCCTGAAAAAAAGTCAATTTTTACAAATGGAAACCCTGTTTTTATAATTTTTTTTTATTCACTGTTAAAAGTAAGGCTAACTTTGCATAAGGTTGTCTATTCCAAAAATTGGTTTTTGAAATATTAAATTGCCAATATTTTGAAAACTACAAATTTTTAGAATAGACAATTTATGCAAAGTTAGCCTTATGATTATGAGTAGAACTAAAACACAATAGTTTAAAAATATTGTTTTTTATTAACGTCCTTACTTCACAGTAGGCTAAAATGCACTACTAAACTGTTTTAGTTTATAATTCCTAAGTTTCTCAGTATTGAGTAATCAGTATTTTGACCTTAAAACAATTACTAGAATTATTGAGAGACATTCCTTCAGATATATGTGACATTCTAGTATAAACAGACACGAGGCTTATTTTTCTGTAAATTTATAGTGGATCTCATCACTGGAATAAGATCAAATTATAAAAACAGGAAATTTCTATTTGAAAAAAATTGACTTGATAGTTTTTCAATTTCATTTTTGTTCTTATTTTTTGAGCACTCTGTCTTAATAATAATTATCAAAATATTATACGAAGTCTGTTGACGAAGGTCCCTTTCTACATATAAAACAACCCAAATTAAATAATAAAGTCGCCCGAACAGTCAAAATTGGTCTGCAAACGTCATTTTTTACATAAAATTTTAAATAATTTTAAATTATACATGAAATGTGTTTACAATTTTGCGTAGAATCTAAAAATAGAATAATATATAGGGTGGTCTATTTAAAATAAACAAGTTGACATCTTCTTCCCGTATAACCGGCAGTACTACCACCTTGAAATTATTTTAGCCGAAAAGCCCCCATCGACGTTGGTAGGTATGCTACTAAATTTTTAGATTTTCCCAGTTATAGTTTTTCCATAATCGATTAATGGAATTCCCGGTGCAGTACCCAGCCATATTCTTCTATAGTTTTTATGCTTCCTTTTATTGGGTATTTTTCCACTCGTTGAAATATAAAAAATATTGCAATAAGCCTCCACGTCAAAGTTTCCTTGTAAGTTAGTTTTACTAAACCAAAAGTAAAATTGTCACATCAAATGGTGTCTTCTTTCGCATTTTTTTTTATAAAATCATATTTAATAAAACCCTAATTTCTTCTGATGATGTAGAGCTTGTAAAGAACATCTTCATGTTATTTACCTTAGTGAAATTCTATATACGATTTTAATTAATTTTTCATATATTAACCAAAAAAGAATTAATAGCTATAGCTTACTTGCGTATAGCGTACTTGTTTTATTTGTTTATATAAAGTAATGAATGTTTACTTTATACTCAAGGCACAATAGAGAATATTCAAAATCAAGACAGATCATGTTAGTTAATTTTCTTATAATTCATTTGAACTTTGATCTATGATTGGATAACAGACTTTTTAAATGATTATCATTAATATTGTTTGATGCAATCAAATTATCGCTAAACCTGAATTTATAAATCTGTATCAACTAACACATTATTAACAATAATTGGTGCAACTATGCCTGGAAAAAGCCAGATAAATATGATTAACATGTGCCCCACTTGTCCACCAATGGGCATATCTGATTTTACTACTAAGATTAGATGTGTTTTCTGATTTTCACTTACATTCTATTTATTTATCAATATGTTGTTCTATTAGGTTCCTTTGTTTCTTGGTATTAGATAAAGGGCAAATGATATTACCTATATTATTTATTACTAGAAAAATGCAATAAATATCCTCACCTCAGAATAATGATAATTTATTATCTAAAATAATGTTACTGGATAATACTATTATGAATATTAACGGTACTTACTTGGTTGACTCCACCCACTCGAAAATACCCGGCATGCATCCTGGCACCGCTTACTCGTTCACAAAGCTCATAACACTTTTCTCGCTCTTCAAAGAACCAGAACAATGGTGTTATGGCTCCTACATCTAATGCTAAAAAGGCAGTCGCTGCCAGGTGATTCATCACTCTTGTAATCTCAGAAAAGAGAGTTCTTATAAATTTTGCTCTTCTAGGCACCTCTATGTTCAGAAGCTTCTCAATGGCCAGACAGAAGGGATGTTCATTGCAGAGGCATGAAAGATAGTCTAGGCGATCGAAATAAGGTAATGCCTGGTTATAGGTCTTATATTCAATCAGTTTTTCAGTTCCCCGATGAAGGAGTCCAATGTGTGGGTCTAATTGTCTAACTATCTAATAATCAGGTTACAATAAATAAATAAATTTCTCTCTTACTTGCATTATAGAAAACATAAAACATTTTCAAATTATCTCGAGTACAATTTTATAAGAACAGAATTTAATATTCTTAAGTTATCAGTAAGAAAAATATCGAGTGTGTTATTTATTTCGAAGATAGTTACAAAACATATATGTTTGTTAGATATTTCCTCGCGCCTAAACTACTACGATCCGCAAAGAGTGCAGCCCAGAGATATATTATTTTGGTATACTTAGGCTTATACAAAGCTTAGAGAAATCTCACCCATCATCTGAAGTGGTAAATTCAGTTTGTTCAATAATAAATATATTTTAAAACTACCCTAATGTTCTAAAAAAACAGTTAATCTCATATTTTAGAAGTTGAACTTTTTATTCCCATTTTCCCCTTACTTTTTACTTATAGTATTTCTTTTTATACATATTTACCCTTTTGTATGCCCCACATTGATTCTGTTTTTGTGATTATATTATAAATAATATGTATTAATTGAAAAATGCTCTGAATGTTATATTTAAGTTAGTGATGTAAATGTATGTGTAAATTTAGGCTTGTCCTGTGATACATCAATAAATAAATAAATAAATAAATAAATAAATAAGAATTAGCAATACATTATTTATTACAGCAATACAAAATTTATTTATTTTTTATTAGATAATTTAATACTCCTGTTTTTAACAGGAGTAATATTTTTTTAAATTAAATTTACTGCTTTTATATTTACCACTGATGTTTTGATGGTGGCATAAATACCTACAGCACTCAGACCTTTCAACCAGTGCTGGATTTACGCATAGGCTAGTTTCAAAGAGTTTTCTAAATGTTACTTTATTAATAGATATGTAGAATGATCTTGATAATGAATGTATCAAAGAAGCAGCTGAACTTATACGAAATAAAAAACGAATTTGGCAGCAATGCGTATGTGGCAAAATTAAAGAGGCGGTAAATTGTGACTCGAGAATATGACTGTGTGTTATTGTAGACTGACTTTTGTATATTATTATGGAAAGTTTAGGAACTGAAGAATATTATTACAATGTCATCTAGGTTTAAAACAATTAATGATTCAATGTTCAACAGTTAGTTCTAAAATTTTGTCGTTCTGCTCTATTTGTACCTATTTACCAATTTCTAGCCGGCCATTGTATATTGTCACCAGGACACCGACTGAGATGAAAGAGTTTTCTAAATGTTACTTTATTGATAGATATGTAGAATGATCTTGATAATGAATCTATCAAAGCAGCTGAACTTTTACGAAATAAAAAACGAATTTGGCAGCAATTACTTTGGATTTTTTAAATGGTTCACAAAAATGAATGAGTTTAACACATATATCCAAATATTGACATTATCTTCCGATGTTGAATTGCTCTGAATCACTTTAAGATCCACTACTATGCAAATATAACTAGAAGCTATAGCAATTTTGAATATGAAGTCGAAATTTATCTTGTCTGACCCTTGATGACATTATTAATGACTTTGCCGAGCAAAAGGCACTTTAGTTTGAACTTTGAAGCAGTTATGTTGTATGTTAAAATAAACTTTTGTTTTGTGAACTTTTGACTTACCTAGTGTTATTGTTTTTGAACTGCGAGAGTACCTACATTGTAAATAAGCTATTTTATTTGAAATGTTTTTCTTTCTTTTATAACGAAGCAATAATATTGTTAATTAATTGCACTCACTCTTTGGTAAATAGCCTCCAACCTGCAGTATTTAAAATAAAAAGACGACAGCATTTTTTAGTCTAGGGGAGATAATAAGTTAAATCCGGCCCTACTTTCAACTCATTTGTCATTGACGAATGATAAAAACAGATTAGTATTATGTGGGAAACAAAGCATTAGTTCTGTTGAGATATCTATGTCCCTAAGTACTAAAACGGGTACGCTTAGATATTTGTGTCTCTTAACCAGGATTCAGATGCAACAGAGAACATTTATGGAGTCCTCATCATCAAGTCCCAACAACCTAAACCTTTTGGTCATATTTAGCCCCATAGTATTAAAGTGTTTATTGAGATATCCCATGTCTGTTAGTCCTGTGACAATTCTGATATTTTTTATGCTTAGTGACTGACTGGGTGCTTAAGACCTGGATCCCATTATTAAGGAGTCTGGCCTGCTGCAATGTACTCTTGTTTGACTATTCTTCTAGTATTTAATTCATTTTTCCATTATTTAATTGTAAATGAAAGTAAAATCGTTAACTGTGACTCTCCTAGCCAGTCAGGCTTTTCGTGCAACCCGATCAGCTTCACCTAA
The DNA here is from genome assembly GCA_963924545.1 of Pogonocherus hispidulus. Taxonomy (NCBI): domain Eukaryota; kingdom Metazoa; phylum Arthropoda; class Insecta; order Coleoptera; family Cerambycidae; genus Pogonocherus; species Pogonocherus hispidulus. The sequence continues at coordinate 22,577,713 of OZ004700.1, forward strand.
TTGCTATGTCCGAGTAGGGTCAGAGCATTGGTACACTCCATGACTACTTGTGAAGTTATCCTGGAAGACAAAAGAGCTAAGGCCCACCTGATTCTCAGTCCATACCTGAATATGCGGATTTGATCTTCTTATGTATAGCTACTTTTTTGCACACGGATGGATAATATAAATGTTTCTGCATGGAATACCATAGCATACATTTCCAGGAAAATGTAATTATGCATCAGAGATTTTGCAGATTCTGTACGAGGGCCTCCTTGCTTCCCCCTCTACCAAAATGTGAAGATTGGGGAGCAATACATAAACAGCTGCTCTACAAGAGCTGTGTGTGCATACAAACAGGAAGAGGCAGCAAGGTGTTACATTTTATTAAGTTTTTCCAGGCAGATTAAGGTTTGGTGGCTCGACTGGTTTCAATTTTAATTTGGCAACTGCAGTTAGAATTTAATGTTATCCATTAATTACATACTGACTGCAATGAATAAGTTCATTAATATTATTATTTACCCTATTATTTACTATTATTTTATTAATATTGTTAATCAATTTATTTGTTAGTTAAAATTTAATGTTATGCATTAATTACCTACTGCAATGAATGAGTTTATAAAGATATTTGTAAAAAAAATTGTATAGCAAGTTATTCAAGGTGGACAAAATGAACACCTTGAATAACTTACTAAATATAAACGTTTTTTTCAAACAAAAGGGAATTTTTATTTGAAGGGGATATACATTTTCATATATTATTGACAATTATATAATGTTCCCAAATAAGGAGATTTACTGCTACTTATATTTTTTAAATGAAATACCCTGTGTATTTTTACAGATTTGGATAAAACATTTCTCGCAAATATATTAATATAGGGTTTAATGGATATAGCACTAATACTGAGGGAGATATACTAAAAAGAGTGTACCATAAGCATAATGTGTTACAAAACAGATGCTATAATAAGCGTCCTCCAACACTCTTAAGGTACCTACATATTTTTGGTCATATCTACATATCTTATCATTAGATATATCCATTATCCCTGTTTTTGAGATGTTCTACCCAAATCTAAAAAAAAATACAAAGTGTCTTAAAAAATATAAGATGTGGTAACCTTTTTTGGGACACTCTGTATATATTTCAATTAAGTATATGTGAAAAGTTAAAAACATCATATATCTACCAGATGTTTTTCAAGATCTATTAAGATTTGAGAATTTGTACAGCTAGTTTTTTAATATTGTGGACCTAAAGTAAATGTATTTATAATTACACATCACTTCTGTTTATAACCGAATAAGCAGTACCTGATTTAATGGCAAATACCCTGTATATTATGGCATATTGTACTTCCTCATATAATTGCTGATTAGGGTTATGTGTCGTCATCTCTAACTTTTAACAGTTTTCAAGATATACATATAATTATTCTTTGCAAATTTCCAAATTTCTGTAAGTATTCAGCATATACCTAGGTATCAAGAAACAGTGTACTAATACCCACTATGTGCACATAGCTTTCTATATTACAGATTTGGATGAAACATTGTTCCCATCATAACAGTGTATCATATCAATGCATATAATCTGTTTGGCAAAGACGGAAAATTGCATTTATAGATATTCTATAGAAATAACTTGGTTATCAGATAGGTTCTTATTAATTTTGTTGTAGGTACTTAATTCAAATATGTTAATTTCTTGCATTCTTCAATATATACAGACAACATTATAATTGCCCGAGAATAAATTTTTTACCTCTCCGTCCAACACAGAAATCATTCTGAGACATCCATGTGCTGCCGGATGTGCTGGTCCAAAATTAAGTACCATATTGTGTACTTTTCCCTCTCTAGGTGGTTTTCTAGCATTGAATGGTGGTATTTTCCATTGGGAAGTGACTGCATCTGGATACATAACAGGTCCCTTGAACTGCAGAAAGTATTCTGCATCAGGGTACCAACGACTTCCCCCTCTTATGGGGTTTCTCATGAAAATTAGACCATATTTTTTAGGGGTAGATTTGAAAAGTATTGTTAATATGCTCATTTTTGACAACTAAGTTTGACATTGACGGCAAGAGAGTAATATCATATGACATAGGTAAGAAAATGCTTTCTAAGTGGCCTAAAGATCTCTCTACAATAAAAAAAACATGTATTTGCTAACTATTTTGAAAGTTAGGATGATTTCTGATAAAATACAACTTTTATTCTTTAAAATATTAAAGAAAAGAAAAACAAAAATCATATAAATATATTGATATATTCTCCTTTATCTATGAATTTTTTTTTTAATGTTTATTTTATTTGTATTTATAATGAGTTCTAATTCGCCCCTATGTGAATTTGGACACATTTATTTTGCAGCTAATCTAAATCTGAATTATAGAACACTAGATAACTCCCAAACGCTGGAGAAAATTATACAGGTATACCTACCTTAAAGAGTGTTCCATAAGAGCAATGTGTTGGGGAAAGTCTTTGTTGTGTTCCATTTAAAAAAATATAAGTTGTACAACTCAATGTAACAATGTTAATTAATTTTAGTTTATTTATAAAATCTTTATTATTTTTCTATATATACTTCTTCTAGAGTGAGGCAATTTCCTTTTTCAAAGTTTCAATATTCTTTACACGTATGTGATAATGGCATTGTTTTTCCAATTCCAATATAGTTTTGAAGGAAAAATTTAGTTTACACATTTCTCAGTAAAAATTGATAACATATGTTTTATTATATAAAGTATAAAAAAATTTAAATAGTGACTAGTACAATAAGTTGAACTAAATTTCTTGCATAAGGTGCATGCTATGTAAATATAAACATGTGACACTACATGTTTCTTGCAAATGAATGCCAAGGTACACTCCATAACTGCAAATCACCCTGGACAGTTCCAATGGCAACCATGTTTGTCCTGAAACAATAAAAAAATTTGAAGGCCAATAAGTTGCAAAAGTGTTTTATTTTTAAATTAATCCATGGTCTAGTACTTTTCTGAAAAGAAGTACTTTTTGTCAGATTGACATTTATTTTTAATAAATTAAAAATGTCAATCTGACAAAAAGTACTTCTTTTTATATAAAGAGTTCCTATCGTACAAACAGTCTACAGAAGAAGAGTTGAGGATCAACTCGAAACGTATAGAAGAAAGCTAGTTAAGTGTTTAATTTCTTTTAAATTTTATTATAACTATTTTATTTAGACATATTTTAAAATATGACATAATATAGAATTTTGTATAAAACTGATAAAATTTAGTTAATATATCAAATATTATTTTATCACACGTTATACAGTGGTTTTTTGGGGTAAACTTTAGAAGTTTAAGAAAACGGTACTCTGACATCACAGCCCTATGACGTACACATAGGACGGTATCTAGTTCAATTCACATGTTGAGAATGACATTTGTTAATATTTTTGTCTAGGTTAGGTTGAAACCTAAAGCGATTCAATTTCTTCCTTTTTGTTTGAATTTTAATTAAAAAATAATAAGTTTTGTGAAATATTGTGTTGGGTCTGTTTTAGCGGTGTTATTGATATACTTACAATGCCGTATTTCTGTTGTGTGGTGCCGGGGTGTTGTGGTAATTATAAAAATGGACCAAAAGTGCACACGTTTCGTTTTTCAACTAATGCAAACATATCTAATAAATGGGTAGCGGCTATTCACACGAAAAAAAAATACTTCATCTAAGTTCAGCAGGGTCTGTGAGTTACATTTTGCTAAAGAAAATATAATAAATCGTTCTACAGCTAAATCCGATGAAACCACAAGTATAAATATATATTTATATACAGTAATTTCACTCTTAAAATTTTTTGTACAAAAGTTTTTAATGCGCATGTCTGCTCCTGGGTAGTATGTGCGTTGGTAGAGACGTGAAAGGGGAAGAATGTGTCGAAGTACGGTATTCTGTGGGCGCACGTTTCCTTTATAGGTATTTTTATCTATGTTTACTAAGAACTCTAATACAGGTAATCCGCATACGTTTGTGTTGGTTTAATTTGTCTAGGCGTTTGTGTTTGTAGGTAACCTGCTTCCATCTTGTTATTAGAAATGTTTAAAGACTTTACTTTATATTTGTTTAAAGCAGTTCAATAAGCTGCCAACGCAACTTTTTGTAATAGGCCACCCTTTTGACTTCAAAAAATAATAATCCGGACCTGTGCGTATTGCGTATCTACTAAGGTTGTATTTAAAACTATGTAAAACGGTCACTAATGCGCATGACTGTGCCTGGACAGTATGCGCAGTCGTCTTTTTGTGGTGCTTAAAACACAAAACTTAAGGGCACTAACATCAAAATGACTTTGCCGACTGAAATTACTGTATATATCTCTATACTTGTGGCGAAACTATATATAACTGTAAGTTTAAAAATTCCTAGACTAAAATGGGATGCCGTGTCTCCTCAATTCCCCGACTAGGCTTCCTATTTATTTAAAACCGTAAAATTACGCCCAAGTCGTGATCAAGAAATTCGAGAAAGTAGAAAATCTAAATTTTGTAAAAGCAAATAAAAATAATAAAAGTGAGATTAAAACTAACCAAAAAACATTTTCGAACACCAATTTTAAAGAGTTTCTTATTGTTTTAATTCATTTTAGAAAACCCAAATGCTAGTGTAAAATAGTGATCTACAAAAAGGTACACTGTTTAAATTAAAATATTCTCCTGGACCTTTAATAACATATTCTGTAATATTAAATTGTGATTTAATATTATATTTAAGTAGAAATATTTTTGTATGGACGCGATATACAAATACTCCAAAATTACATTAAACCTGATTTAAAGACACCTTTTACCTGCTCTAATAATATCAATGAAGTAAAAGATTTGTTATTTAACAGATCAAATTTCGGATAAAATGAGTCTGAAAAACGTGATGAAAATAAAAGCCTTTTAAACCACATATCGAACTAATTAGCTTCTTTGATGTACAATATATCGGATGAGAGGGATGACAGTTTTCAAAATAATTCTACTTTAGCTTTTATATCTGAGCAACTAAAATTGCGTACATTAAGCAAGGCAAGATATTGTTATACAAATAATACTATCATTTTAGCATCTATCCTTGAAACATTTCGGTGTACTTATTTTACCTCATCCAGATACAAAAAAAGACCTATTTTTTAATGCTAAAACAAAGTGAAACTTTGATAAAATATGGCATCAACATAGGTTGCCTGCTCAACGTGATATCTGTCTGTGGTGACGTCACGCGAGAGCACCGAGACCTTGTATTATCGATGTTGTTAAATAGGATCTCAATCTTCTTATGATATGATTAAAAGTATTTAAAAGTTATATCAATCAAGTCATAATCAATTATAAAAGAATTGTTTGCAATAGTGGAGAAATTTATCACCCCTAGGCTCCAAAGTCAATCATTTCATTCACAGATAATGCCAGAATTTAAAGGCCATTAGAATAAATATGAGTAGTTGATTTAGACAACTGCACATTGTAGACTAAATAGATGAATAAGATACATGGCAGTCTGACAGAGGAAGCTACAGGAAGATTCTGTCAAGAAGAGACAATCTTAATTCATATGCTACCATTGTGAATGTCTAATAACTAATATAACTTTTAAATAATGGTAAACTAGAAAAATACAAAGACTCTTTTTTGTGTTTATGTAAATTCTTGATTTTTTTCAAACTACCCACATGATGAAGCTAAATCCAAAATATATAAACAAGGATTACTTACTTGTTGCAGTTAATTGCTAAGCTAGTCAAATGTTGTTTGCTTATCTTCTCCCTCGTAATATTCTCCATAGGTCTTCCAGTAATCAAATGGAAGATTTCTAAGATCCCATTTGACCCACAACCTGCCACCAATTTGTCCTCATGAGGTACAAATGTTAAATCATTCAATGGATTCCTCAGAAAGATAACTTGAGCGGATTCTTCCTAAAATGAGAACTCAAAACATATCACCATTGTTTCTGTTATTTAATGTTGGTCTATTTCTGCAATTAAGGCATATCACCGACAGTGGCGTAACTAGAATTTTTGGGCCTTTGTGTAAAAACTTCTCGGGCCCCCTCCCCCTTAATTAATTATTGCTTTAAAAATCTCGACGGAGTTGCAATAGTTAACTTCTTTATTTCACACTCGG